>WEIU01014276.1:363911-392465 GCA_013389925.1 Aegithalos caudatus
AATACTGAATCCAGCATTCCTTGTTTACCAGTAAGAGACATTGGTGGTGCTGTTAAGGTATTACTGACAGTCAGGATGTAATCTGCACTCAGTGGAAGCCCTCTAGATATTCAAGAAGTCATCCTCAAGCAATGATTTAATGGACTGTAACTTTTCCATTAAAAGCAATGTCTCAACCTTGGTCCTTAAAGGTAGAAAGCATTGTAAAGCAAAAGAGTAGAAACTTGGAAAAAAAAAAATCTCCAACACCCAGGGCCAATAGACATTATTTGACTTGTGGTCCATCTTTCAGCAGTTGCTTACCACTGCACACAGAAGAGGTGATGTTGTACAGGAAAGGATAAAACTGCAAACAGCGGATCATCTTCAGGCTGCTTTCACACTCCAAGCACTTGGTTGTCAAATCCAGTGCATGTCTGAAGGCCTGCAGTGCTCCAGTAATGTTGTTCTGAGCCAGGTATGCATTTCCTAAGCTCAGAAAAGTCAGGGGCTGTGAAGAGAAAAGCAACACACTGCAATGTAAGTATGTTTACTGTTTAAGATTGAAGACAAATAGGAAAAACCCTTGTCAAGTTATACCCTCCCAAATTTTGTAGGAAAGAATTTAGAAAACTTCTTAAGCAGGCACTGCCTATTCTTACAATGGAGAACTAACAGCTTGATGCATTGGTGGTAACCAAAAGCTGTTTTGCCATAGGGCTGTGTTAGGAGTTCCATCTTTCTACAATAAAAAAAAAGCAGCTGTTAAATACAAACTGAAATGAAGCATTAAGTACTTGCTTATAACCATCAGAAACATAATGCTTACTGCAGAGAATACCAAAAGATTAAAAGGAAATGCACAAAGGCAATTTAGAATATAGAAGTCTGCAAAAAAGTAAAAATATAACCAGTGTTCTAGCAGGACAGATGCACTGCATTTGCCAAGAGTGTTCAGATTTACTTTATCAAAGCTAGGTTACTGGAAACACCAATGTCACACTAGCCTAGGGGTACACATTTATGGCTTTCAATTCTTTGTAAAACAATATTTTTTTCTACTGCTTTTGGCTACTATCCCTAATATATGTTATTTATTTTGAAAAGTAGAGATTATAAACACCTTTTTCACTAAGTAGAACTCAGCACTTTCATACAGGCATACAGTAAAGCATTACACTTATTGGTTGACTGAAAAGTCTTTCACTTATCCAAAGTAATCTGCTGCAATTAAAATACAATGCTAGAACAGTGACTACAGCATTGTAATTTAGCAGTCATTTTTCCCATTGAAACAGTTTTTTACATTGATTATCTACAAATGTGAAGACTGAGGGGTAGCTGAAGATTTTTCCAACTCAGCTTGTATTACTCAACTGCATTCAGAAAATGGTGCAAGCTGAGCAACATGATTTTTCTTTTTAACTGCTTTTGCTGATGAAGCACATATTTTAATTCCAGTAGCTGTAATTAATTTTAATTTGTTTTTACTTTCCATTATATTCCAGGAAATACCATTCAAGTACAATGCCTCCTGCTAGGTTTTTCTGGTACAATAGGTATTACAGGACTGAGTACACTGAAAAAAACAGGAGCAGGCATTACTGTAACAAGGCAGGATTTGCTAGTATTTTTGAAGAAAAGCCCTACTCTGGAATGGTAGAATGGCCCTAAGGATTCCTAGATTCCTCCCCTCCAAGTCTGTATTGTCCAGTGTTATTCTTAAGGAACATCATTCAAGCATACTTCTTTCTGAAGTTTCTTTTTGCACTCTTACCTGCTACCCAAATGGACTACATTCCTTTCCAACACTCAAAAAATTGTTTCTGAATGCTACATTGAATAAGCTTATTCTGTTTTTAGCTTTTTTATGTGCTAGGTGACTGGCAGCCTGGCAGGTTTAAACTGTGTTAATCTAACTAGAGAGGTAGAAGCACATGAAAGAAGCCACTTGAACTTCTTACTGAAGCATCTCAAATGTAAGATCAAAATTATCTGCTACAGTAAAGGTGTTCCCTGCTATGCCATTCCCTCCCTCTTTCTTTTCACAACTGTTCTGTCCAGTCCAGTAGTTCAAACATTTATACAGAAACAGTCTATATGACATAGGTGACAACCTACAGAATGTTTATCATTTGACTGTTCAGAAATACAAAATCCTGGTTTGAAACTATGGTTGGAAGTAAAGCCACAAACAACCAGAACATGTTTTCCTCCATGTATATAAACAAAACGTAGGGACAAATAGAATTGTACAGATAAAAATCCAAGTGTCACAGAAAGATGTCTATACAATCAAAGATCTTTGTGGCATACATGCTACTTTAAGGGTTTTAAGAATCAAGATACAATGCTGACAGCTTGACAGATCTCTGTTTTAGGTTAAAATGCTGCCAAACTTCAGGATTAAATTCCTTGGAGGCACTGCTGATATGAATAGGTTTTGGGAAGCTAAAAGTCTGTTCTTGATTTACAAGAACTTCTCTAGATGTTTATACTTTCAGCAATCAGTATCACCAGTGGTGCAGTCAAGAATTTACATGAAAATTAACATCCACTATAAATCACAAGCTGGAAGATGAACTGCATGCACAGGTAAGCACAAGTAACATATATTTAGAAAACAGTGAGGGGAAATACATCCACTGCTGAGCAAACACAAACCCCATCACCTTACCTCAGAGGCATTGATGGCCAAAGCCTTCAGCAGGAGCCTGCTGGCATCCGAATGGAGACCATAATGAAACAAGAGGTTAGCAAGATTGACCAGAGGGATGTCCTGATACTCATGTGGAGCCAAATTATATGCTTTTTGCAAACAGGTGATAGCAAAGGTGCTATTTCCAACTGCACGCCAGTACAATCCAGCTTCATTAAGCACAAGCCATAGAGGATCTTCTGGCTATGGGAGAGTCAGGGAAAAGGATAAAAACACCCACAAAGAGGTGTCTCAGGAAGACAGAAATGCCTGCTCTTTAATAAGAAGCAAACAGAACTCACTCTTGCATACTACATTGCTAACTAGATACAAATTAGACTTTGCTGTGACTATTAGCAGATTCTGCAATCTGCTCCATTCTGCTCAAATGGACACGATTTACAGGCTGAACTGTAATTTAGTAGCGGCTGTTGCTCACACTCATATGAATGCTTTGTATCATGACCACAGAATCCCTTGAAATGTACAAGAGATAATGGTTAGTTTACTACAGGAAGCAAGGCTTGCCAGGCAATTCAGGGTCTTAAAATTATACAAGCACAGATCACAGATCTATGTAAAATGCTAGAATTGGAAAATCAGGCAGCTATTAAATTACAGTTAGATGTGCTTACAGGCCCTATGTCTAACATTAGCTTTCCCTGTCAATTTAAGGTTTCAGAGTTATTTTTTCTTAGATTTAGTAATCTACTTGTCTTAGGAAAGTTAACAACTGGCATGCATTAGATACTGTTTAAAGATTATAAAATAGTAAGCAATGAGTGAGGGCAGGTGAAAGAATGAGGAAGTGTCAAATACACCTCAAATGTTCCTTCCTCCTCTTTAACCTATAACAGCAAAAACAAGCACTCAACCTAGAGGAGAAACAGCAAAATTTAAAAATACTGACATGTTGACAGAGGTAGGTAAAACACCCACCTTCAGATGCACTTTGAAATTATTTACAAGCACGTTCTATTTTTTAATATTTTCATCATTCTGTATTACCCAATTCTACAAAACATTTACAGTATAAAAGCAACACCTGAAATGGATGTCCAGTTCTACCCACATGTCTGAAGCCCAAATGCATGCTTGTGAGGAAACATTCAGCTAGGAGCAAGGAAGCATCTATGATACTATGTTGAATTAGTCAGTAAGAAGATGTTTGCTCCAGGTTTTAAAAAACCCCTCACACAGAAGGGTTCTAACTCTGGTTCGAGATGATGTGGAAGATATCAACATGATAAAATGTTCTTTGGAGTTTCTTACATAATCTGTGATTTCAAGATTATTAATGACCCCTGTTTTGCAATGCACACACATAACATTGCTTGCATGTTCTTCATTCCAAACTCCTCACTCAATTATTCTCCATACTCAGGTCTCAGTCACCTCTCCAATTAAATCCTCAGCAAGTTATTAGCATTTTGTCTTTTCCAGTACAACAATACTAACTGTGGCATTCCTGCTCTAAGTAGTTTATCATTAGCAGAACAAATGAGACACAAGTCTGTTCTTACATCAGCAGACAGAAAAGTTCAGGCTTTTAGCATGACAGCAACAGAATACTACAGTTAAAATCAAAATACTCATGCACTGCACAGCAAGATATTAGACATGTATAGGACTGTTCTGAACAATGTAATAATAGGCATCAACTCCTACTGCTCGTTTTTCTCCTGGTTAAGACAGATGCACATAGTAAATGGTACTGATTTTAGACTAAAAAAGTAACTACATATAATACCTTGACACAACTTCTACAAGAAAGTTAAATTGAGAAATATCAGCTTGACATGTCAAAAAAGAGTCAATGTCTCTGTCAATGCTTCCTGTCACTTGACTCTCAAAGACCCCACGCAAGATGGAGGTGGCATTCCACAGGGTTCTATACAAAGGTACATTCTTTGCCCCAGAGTGCTAATTATCCTGACAGAAGATTGACAGAGGGTTGGTTTCCTTGGAGGGAGAGTAGGGGGAAAAGCAGGGTAGTGGGAGGAGGAGGAAGAGCACAAGGCAGGCGTGCAGGAAGGGGTGGCAGACGGAGGAGTAGCTCCAAGCTACTTCTCCCAATTAAGCAAATGGCTGCCAGAATTAGCTAATACATTGTTGCTCCATATCCTTGCAACAAGAACAAGCAACTACAGGCTGTTTGGTCCACATTAAGCTGAATTAGACACTTCTCTATATATTTCTGCTTTACTTGTAAATGTGGATTTTTAAGTTAGTTTCATCTCAGTTACAGGCAGCAAATAAACTCCTTTCTAGTGCGTCACTGACTACTTTAGAAGTATAAATACAAATCTCAAGTAACAATTCTGAATTCATCTCATGTGACAGATTGACATACCTTTTTCATGGCATGATCTAGAAACACTCCTATCTTGGTCAGTGTAATAGTTTCATTGTTGATACGAGAATGCAAAACCTGGAACACAAAGATTTGTTTTTCCCCAAACTACTGAATAAGTTTTACAGTCAAGATCTACAAGGGCCATTCAACACTTGCTTCCTTAAATCTTCTCTTTAGCAAAGGGAAGATAAAGATACTGTATCTACAAAGAGGATGTGAACACATAACACTTAAAGCAACCAATCTCCAGAACGCAACATGAAACTTTAAGTTGCCAGTTTGGTAGAATGCAGTAGTTCCTAGAAATTAATTGTATTAAGTGACTGTTAGATTTAAAAGAAAGATGTGATTTCAAAGAGTAAATTACATATCCCATTTTGTGTGCTTTTGGTCAGCATCTGAAAGAAGTCAGACAAGTTAACTCTTTCTCCATTACTATTAGAAAGAATTTGCCCACATTTTTCAGAAATACTGATTACCTTGAAATAGCAAAATCTTTCATGATCTCAGTAACATTTTTAAGGCAATAAAGATTAAATTGAAGATTTTAAACCAGAAGAGAACCAACAAGAAAACATCTCTTACTTGTCTTGCTTGATTGTCTGGCATCCTGAATTTCAGATCTAGATTAGTGTCTAGTTCCTTGACCAGTATGTTTAGAGATTCATTATTACGAGCATCAGTAATGGAAGAACAATCTGGTGCTTCTCCATGCTCAACAGTATCTCTTGGGATATTCAGTATTGGCTGAATTCTAGCAATAAGGAGAACCAAGACAAATTATCAGCACATGCTGCATGTCATCATGTAGAAATACAAGAATCTGCTAAGCCTTGTACTGCAGACTGCTGTGAGACACAAACTGCAAATGTGAAGAACTCAAGGACCAACCTTCCCCTGAAAAGGAATTTTTAAGGTCTTTACTTTCCATTTTTAAGCACAGAATAACAAGAAAAATGAACAGTGCGTTACCAATAACAATGCAGTACCGAGAACAGAATTTTCTCATATTATGCTAATAAGGATTCTTTGAAGTTTAGGCATAAGCAGATACGTGACAAAAAAAGTTGCATTTTTTCACACTAAAACTTGATTTCAAAAACATCAAGAGGTAGCCAAATTACGTATAAAGAACACTGTAAGATGAACACTGTTTTTTTCCAAAGGAAGCTGCTGGATATCTGTAGATGGGGACCTTTAACACAAGCTCAATACTAGTATTATACTGACCAGGTAGAACAAAACAGCTTTTTTACTTCCACTGTTATAGGTTAAGTAACTAGGGTATTAGAATACTACATTGATCTATGTAAGTTAGCTATTGCAGTACAGACACATTTATTTTATCCTATATAATAATAAATATTACTGACTCTTCCATCATTAAGCTGATTTTTTACCTCTGTCCCATTTTCCACTCCTAATCCTTTTTTAGTGTTTTCTGGTCTTCATAATTTTTTATCATTATAACTAAAGCTAAGAGGATGTATGTAATGTACAAGAGTTAACTGTAGTTATTAAATAGATGCTCACTTCATTCTCTCAAGGTATTTTTTTTTTAATATAGTCCACAAGACATTCAGACTTGTGCTTAAATCTTCATTCTGTATTTAACATGTTCACCCTGGACTAACAGTCAGGGAAGAATCACCATGAAATTGGATCTGCTGTTATACTTACAGCAGAGACAACAATCCAAGAAAATGCCTTCCTTCTGTGGAAAGGCCAGAGAAAGAGCTCTGAGCACCTCTCTGCTGTTGATTACTAATTGCATCCACCCTCTCCAGAAAGAAAATACTCTTCACTCATAAAGCAGAGATTTACAAATACAGCTCTTAAAAATCAACACTTGCCTGAATCCCCTGTTTTCTGGAGGCAAGAAATAAGTTGGCAGTTCTTCTGGGTCAGGAATTTTGGGGAAAGATTTCATGCATTCTGACCGCTGAGGCCAAAGAATATGCTGTTTGTCCTAAGGGGGAAAGGAATTATTTTTTATTATTTTCTCAAAATTTTAAATATTCTAATGAACAAGGTAATGAAAAGGATATTAAAGGATAGTCTGAAGAAAAAAAAAACAACAAAACCAGATCTTTAAAACTATTATTTTTCCATCTTTTTTTTTAACACAGCAGTTGAAATTTCTATCTTCACTGTACCACTTTACTTGCAGCAGATGTTTACAGAACAACTCCCTCCGTGCTGCAATAGTTTCAAAGGATGGGAAACCGGTACAGAGAAACCAGACAGGTGCTTGTATGCTGAAGGAATTCAGAATGCTCTAATCTCCAGTGCTGCCACACATCAAAACTGTGGCCCAAACGCTGAGAAGTTTCACATAAAGAAGGAGAGGATTCACTTGCAGCCCTCCTCTGAAGGGCAAAGCTCATCCTCTTCACTCACTCTGCTGGGTTCCACACTCCACACTGAAATGACAGAACGAGCCACAGGGGAAGACTGCAAGGACTGGCTGTGAACACTTTGGTTTGCATGAAGATCCAAATTCATGGATGTCATACTAGAAGTTGAAGAGTCTTCACCAAACTAGAAACAACAGAAAGACAAATTTTAACAAAGGAGATGGTACATTCCTTGTTGAATTCCTCCGTGTTATTTCCCCTCCCCACTTAGGTAGTTAAGCCTCACTGATGAGCTGAAATGTGGGTAGAAGAAAAAAAAAACAAACTTAAGCTTCTTGATCCACTCAGAGCATGCAAGAGTAATATTCATATTGTACATAAGTCAACAATGAAAACATAAGAGCAAATCAAAGAAAAAATGCTAAAAGGTACCAAGCAGACACTTGTAGACCACAAATAAAATCAACTTCTCTAGATTGCACAGCTTGAGATCAAGTCAGAATTGCTAAGAATCATGGCTTTCAGAATTCTCTGAATAATCTGAATTTATAATTACTATAATAGGAAAAACAATCAAAGATAACAAGAAGACAACAGCAAAATTAAAAATTCTTATTTCTTAAATGAGCTATGGGGAAACTTCAAAACATACTTGACATTGCCAAATAAATGAAATCATAATCCTTATCTGTAGTTCAAGCACAGGAGAGGTGTTGCTTAGGTGGCTGTCATTCTGGATTTTCAGTATTAGTACACACCTTGTTTCCAAAACTTCTTAGTACTCTTGTACCAAACATTGGTAATCATAGGAAACTAAGGCTCTGGACTAAAATGAAGTTTTTGAGTTCAAGTAATTCTCCTTTCTAAGTAAAACAAAGCCTTTTACAAGAAAATCTCTGTATTTCTATAGTTCACAGTCTCTCAGCTTGTATTAATGTCAGAAGGAGTGTGCATTAAAATACTTTGCACTCTGGAAAAGAAAGAGACAAGAGATTTCTCACTGTAATTACCACAGTCAAAATGTAGCCCTTGTGTTAACCTGGAAAAAAATTGAAACTATTTTGCTAATAAAGCAAATGGGATGTAACTTGAAGCAGTGCTATCAATTCACAGACAAACCTGAACATATTCCACATTTTCAAAAATGTCTCCGCGGTGATAACGAACAGGCTGATCCCACTGACAGTGCAAGCTGTGCTGCTGGTTGCCCAGTCTGCAAATCTGGTGGTTCCCTGCAGAGCATAAAATAATTTTTTATACTAGAGAAGTGTGGTTTCTGAGAAGACAAAGCACACAGTCAACCTCTCTGTCCCCAGTTTGGTCAATCCTTTTTATTTACTCCATCAGCCCAGAGGAAACTCCAACTCAGAACACTCCAAAAGAATTCCCTGTTCAAGAACACACTGCAATCTCTTGTTTTAATAAGCAAAATATAAGAGCCACTCAGGGCCATCTTATTATAAGAAGTTAAATCCTGACACTTATCTGTGTGTGCTGTATTTCATTGCTTTAATGAGTATGAACACTAAAAAGTTGTACCTAGTTGAGCTTCTTTTGCCATCTGTGTCTCATGAATGATGTTCCTCAAGATTTGTTCCTCCTGGATGAGCTTGTACTTGTCCAAAACATCTTGTTGCCTAAGGTAATGGTCATGCTGCTTTTGATATTCCTTTAATTCATTTAATGTTCGCTGAAGTGATCTTGGAAATTAAACAGAGAAGATATACTTTGAATGTTTCTATAATATAATCTTTTCCTACACTCTTGCATATTTTCATCTCTAGGTTTCTTAAAGCTTAATTTTACTGCATAATACAAGAAATAAAGAAATTTAAAAACAGTTCTTCTTGAAATATAAATAATTGCTGCAACAGAACTACAGAAGTTCGATTGTATGAACTGCCACTGGGATACTTTAGTTACCTATGCTGGGCTTCCAATTTTTGCTCAAGTTTTTGTTGACACAGCACAGCATGCTTCCTTTTTACAGCTTGCTCAAACCCTGGTTTGGCTTGTAGAGCATGATCATAACACAGGACTGAGTGGTTGTACTCTCCAAGCATCTGAAGAATGACCGAGAGAGAGAATTAGCCGTTGTGCAGTAATATTTAAAAAACACACTCAGTTTTTAAAGAAGCCGTTAACTTAAATTTTAATTTAATGGTAACAAGCAGCCTGTCATTTCTGACACTCAAGCCACTATATCTGTTAAAGAAAGGCTGCAGAAGAATTTTACTGGAATTTACTTTCAGGTGCAGATAAAAGCCTTTGCTGAAAGACAGACTTTTGAATAAAAGCATCTTGACAGAATTTTAAGCATTAAAGCACGAGATGCACAAGACACACTGTAAAAGAGTAAAACATTACAAGTCAACCCTAAAAGATTAAGTAACATGTAACTTTCTTCAAGTCTTGGAAAATAAAGATTGTATTTACTGCGTATATATTTCCTAAAGTGTAGTAGCTGGTGAAGAAGTCACTGTAATCCAGAGCTGCATGAACCACAATAGCTGCATCTGCAGAGAAGTGAGCCCGGTGCAAAATGTTTGCCAAATTTACCAGTGCAATGTCTTTATTTTGCCTAAAAGAATAAAAGAAAAAAGCAAAAAAATTAAAAACTAACATTAAAGGAAGGTAAGACTGTAAGAATTATGCACAAGGATAAATTCATTTTCCAGTCACACATTAAAATACATCCCTTGCTAGAAAAATGTCTCAACTACTTATATGCCCAGTATAGCACACAGAGACCAAGAACACAGATTATTCCTTAGGATACTGTCTTAGAAACCAAAACCTGTTTACTAATTAGGATAACTAGAAAAGCAATCTGAGAAGAAATCCTTATTAGCAATTCTTACCTGGAAGAAAAATGAAGGGCACGCATGGCACATTCTACTACTTGGTATGGCTCATTCTTTATTCTCCAGTAAAAAGAAGCCATGTTATAGAGTACCCAGGAAGAAGAGTTCTGCAGTAAAGAGAAACACATGAACTCTACTAACACATAAAGTAAAAGGTTAATCCGGGCTTTAATTACTACAGGATGAAAAGCTGAGCACCAAAGTTGGTGCTCAGCTGCTCTAAGCTATCCTCTTCCACTGGAAAGCTGCCATTTGGCAACAGTTGTCAATGTTTAGGAACACTGAACTACTGTGTTAATGTATTAAAGAAAGAGAATTTCNNNNTTAAAGAAAGAGAATTTCTGAATTTCAGGCAGATAAAAATACAAAAGAAGGTGAAACGAGGTGACAGTAGTTTAAGCATCACATCTTAGCTGGAGTTCAGTGAGGATTCCTAGATTTTGCAGGAAGACATTTAATGCAAACATACACACTTCACAGTACTGTTGTTTTTTCTTTGCTCCTCAGGTACCTGTAGTTTTCATGTAAAAACTCCTATTACCTTGACAAAGCAAGGAATGTGGCTTGCCAGACAAGATAACTACACATGTCCTTAAAAATGACAGTAAATATCTATTTACTAGATTTGCTGCTGCCTTCTCCTGCCTCTACTTGCCTACTGGAAAATGGTCTCAGTTTGCCTTTTGAAACTGAACTGTAAATCAAAAATATATAAGCAAAACTGGACTGTTGTAAGAGGTGTATCTGAACTTGTGAGACCTTTCCAGCACTCTTTTTTGTGCATCCAGCAAGACTATAGTTTCATACCTTCATGAGCCCGTCATAAATACGGTGACCTATTTCCTCTATACTTCTTCCCAGCCTCCGTGACAAGTATGTGAAGATTGGATCTTCTTTAGGTAACAGGGGGGCAGAAAGATTAACCCTTTCTTGGACACCCTAAAATAAAAATTGAATACAGGTATTTGCTGACACTTAAGTGTAGAGAAATATAAACAAAAGCATGACTTGCAGGAAAATGTATGGCTTGATTATTTTATCATCTTATCTTCCTTTCTAGATCTCTGGGAATTGATAGAACAATTTCACCTCTGACAGATAATAATATATATTATTGCAGATAGGAAAACAGTAGAAGCAGCCAAAAGTAGCTTCTGCTTGTGAGTTCTACAGGGGAAATACTCAGTTCTGGTAGCACTGTGTATCTGGCAGCTACTGAATTCACTAATGACCACTTCAAGTATTTAGGGCTGTCAGGTTACATGGACACAATCAAAGTATTCCTACACCACTTCTCCTTCTTCCTTCCCAAGCACAAACATACTTCCTTCAAAAATATATCCAGAGCCAGGAACAGAGCTAAAACCCCCTCCACTTAGTGTTTAGCTGTAAGAAAATCCTTATTTGTTGATGAAAAGACCTGCATTAAAATTAATATCAAGATAAATGAACTACAGAGCTGCATCTGTATTAGAAAATCTGCTCATGTAATGCTGATGACAAAACCAATTTTCCTACCCCTCTTCCACTGTAACTTTTCTAAAGCAGCTGAACTTAGTACTAGCAGGGAACAATTATCCTCAGGGTTATTGCTTGCTTAGGAGCTACCAACGAAACTGCAAACAATTTTTTGATCTTGAATCTTCATACATCTTAAAGACCCTGTCCAGCACTCTGCAAATTTCAGCTGAGACAATTCACAAGCTTGTAGTAGTCCCAAAGAAAGGTACCATAACACATCTGCTGATGAAATACGTTATGAAAAAAAACCCCCTCAATTTTCCTAAAAAATGTCCTCTAAAATAAGGCAAAAAATAACAAAAGAGAAACTGTACACCTGATGGAACAGGTATAACCTCTGATACACAGGTACTTTAATCAGAACCCAACTGTAGTTTTAAAAAAGAGTGAAACAGTCTTGGAAGATTACAATACCTTTCAACCTTGAGTGAGAACTGGCAGTAGGAGTTTTCTATTCCTCTTCCTAAGGGGGAAAAATACTTACTTGCATTTGCTCACTTACCCTCAAGTGCTGAAAAGCATGAATACTGTATGGAAGATCTAGAACTTTTGTACAGTCTGGCTGCTGCAGGTCTGGAGGAACTGGGGACTTTGTGTCTATATAGTCTTCAGGGCTGAGGACATAATAACACAACACCAGAGTGCAGATTAAAGTACTGCTGAAGTTCCTAAGAGACAGCATGGTACTGACATAGAGAGTACTCTGATTTAATCATTATAGAAATCCCTGGTTTGGGCACGTTAGCCCATTTCTGTTGTGTTCCCAGATTTCAGTTGTATCAGGATGTCATGACTATAGGATAAAGTAAATAAATTTGCTTTAGAGAAAATATCAACATTTGGATAGCCTCCAAAACGTATCAGTGTCAACCTAGTGTATCACTGCTATGATTAATGATGTATCTGCCAGGCAAATGGCAATGCATGCAGACTCTTCAACTGAAACAAACCAATCCCAAATATGGGTGATGAGAAGTCCAAATGAAGGTGTATGACGATAAAATTGATCTTTTCCCACTTCAAGTATTCATGCGATTATGATAAAAAAACCCCAACTAAAACAAAACAGTCATTCCTGAAGATGAATTACCAATGAAGCTGAATGTCAAGTACACTGTCTGCTCATCCTTCACTTTCTAAACACAGGGGACAAAATATGACCAGAAAGTTCAACAGCTTGGTAATCAACGGAATTTCATTTAAATTTAAGTCAAGACAGCTTCCACTAAAATAAATATCTAGCTCAAAGCACTGAAAGCACACTCAAGCAAATTCAACCCTCTTCTACATGACATATTTCACTTTAATTCACATGTCTGCTTGTATCAGTACAGAGTAACAGTGGCAGAACTGGAAACAGAAAGGAAAAGTTTCAGGGCAGGGCTAGCATAGACAGTTTGAGGGAAACAATATGTTTCAATATGAAACAATATGTACAACAGGAATGTTGTACCTGTTCACATCTAGTGGCAGATGTTTCAATTTTATTCCACAGTAACACAAAGTAAAAACAGCCATCTAAAGAAAGTCAGTGCTAGTAATTTTTCACTTGTATTTAGAAGTACTGTTTCTTTTTTTTATTCAGTAAATATCTTAGAATATAAAGCACCTTATTAAAGCATCTTATTACCGGATATCTTTGCTCTCTAAGGTGATGTATGTGCCATCGTACAGATCTAGGTCCCCCAGGGGCACCTTTGCTTTAATGCAGTCTGGATCTTCTTTATTATGCCTTTGTTCCAGCCCTGTGTCTCTGTCCTCATTTTCCTCTATATGAATCTTTTGAGCAACTAACTGTTTCTGTAGGAAAAAAAAAAGGAAACAGAAGCACATAATACCAGTGAAAGCAAATGCTACAGTTGCTACGATTCAACAATCCCAACTTTTTCCTTAGAACAAATTTCACTTGAAAAAATTCTCAAAAAAAAATCTCAATAAATTTTGGGAATGTTTCCTTATCTTTTGTAACATCTACAGGACTTTTTTTTTTATTTGGATGGCATATAAATACTTTCACTAGGGATAATACAACTTGAACAAGCCCTTATTTCTCCTGTTGTGCCTAGAAAGTGGGCTAGTAACATTCCATATCCACAGTAGGCAAAGTAGGAAAAGAAATGGTTGCTACAAATACATCATATTTTTCACATTTGGCCCCCTTTTTCCACTCCAAGACCTTGTGGAAATAATACAAGGCATTGCAACAAATCATCACCATCATCTTAACCACTCAGTGTGCTAAGTACAACTGAACAGGAGTACATGTGAATAGTACTGCACTTAAATACCTGTGAAATGAGAAACCCTACATTTTTAATTAAAGCCATACACATTTGATTATATGATACTGTGAAACAATAGAGTATACTGTATACACTAGTAGCAATTTGTACAAGAACAGGTAACTTCAGCTGAAAGTCACTTGTATACTGCAAGTTGGACATTAGGATTTTCTACATCCATAACCCACACCCCAAAAAGCTTGCAAATATTATTCTATCCACAGCTAAAATGTCTATCACCCCAAAGAGAGTATACCCTGATGAAAAAGACTGGCTGAATACAGTCACACCAGGGGCAGTCCTTCTTTTTTCCTTTCTCCTACTTCTCCCATTCCCTAAAGCTACCTCTGGTGTCCCATCTAGCTTTCCACTTAGTCAGTTATCCCAATCCAATAGAACCAAAGCTGGCACAAGAATGGGGTGCATGGCCAGAAGGGCTGGGAGCTGTTTGCTTACCTAACCCCTACTCTATTTAAACTTCAGTTTATCAGTTCAAAGTTCATTAAAGACCTTTTCAAAAAGGTGGTGCTAACCCCCTTCTCAATAATAAATCCACTTGAAGAAAAACAGAGATGATTTGCTCCATGTTCTTCTGAAATACAGTACAACACAATCTAGTGACTTTATGCAAAAATGTTAGGATTTATGGCTAACAACATGGATACAACTGGAGACCAGCTAGGCGGACTTGAGGTAAAAAATTCTTGAGATCTGACATTTTTTTTTATTTTTCATTGAAGAAGAAGAACTTTGCCAATAGTAAGTTATTTTTCCCTTCTTAAACTATCACTATAAAGTCTATGAAAAAAAACCAACCTGTATTTCAGAAATCAACTAGTTAGTACTTAAATGTTATGCATTACCTCCAGTTCTTTGAGGTAGTTAACTGTTGTTTCTTGTCTCATTAGTATTACCAAATCATGTGGGTTTCTCAAGTTCATTGGCGAATCCACCTGCAAGACATTTTAACAGTCCATTATATAAGACATTCACCTAAAGACAGTGATTTTAAAAGAAGGCAGTTATGCTCATTCAGTCTTTGTTTGTCTGTTCAGAGGTTTTCTGTCCAGTCAACATTCATAATATGTCCATTATGAAAATCCATACTTCAAACAACATTGTCATTTGAGAATCCAATTCAACCTATGCTTTAACTTCAAGTCTATTTTAATCAGACACACAAGTTCAAAGCATGAAGCAAATAAATTTCCACAACAAACATTACTAAAAGTATCTACTGCTGAAATACTAGACACCTTAAACTGCAATCAAATAAACTTATTTTGTTTTGTAACTTTAAAATTCCTCCACCACATCCCTCAAAAAGCATAAAGTAGTTCAGCTTCAACTCCTCTCTGCAACTAATTTAACACACTGGGCTACCATCAGGATCCACTGCCTTCAGGATTAATAAGTAAAGACCAAAATCAAGAGGGAAGTAGGTGAAGACAGAAAACTCTGTTAGAGCAGACCACGCTACAGCTTCCATAGCTATGCACAGGAGTTCCCAGCTCCACCAAGAGGGACATTAGAGGCAAGTTACACAGCTAGAGCCCCTAGCTGTGCTCAGTAAATGACAGCACTTCACCCCACAGCTGAAACACCCAGCCTTGCCCTCATGCCAACCCTGCTGCCTCACTGGGTGGGGGAAAGTCCCTACAGTGGAGAAGGTGGTTTAGCAGCAGCTGAGCTGATGCAAAGGCTCACCTGCAGGCTTGCAGCCCTGTTTCCTCCCATATGTCAGTGTGAGAGCAGACACTGGCTGCACACCAGCTGTGGTGACCACCAGGACCTCCTGGAAGCCAACCCAAACTCAGGAGCTGAACAGAACATAACTCCCTCCTGGTGGTTTTGTCTGAACTAGTAAATTAAATTAGTTCATGAAGGATTCAATGAGCATGATAACAGAAGCAAGGAAATAGGAGTATGTGATGACAGGATGAAAAGACTAGGTTATAAGGACAGCAACATCTCACTTTTAACATGACTGTTAGATGGTCTACATCAAGATGTTTTTCCTGGATCTGCTCAGTTTCCATTCAAGCTTTCAGGATACAGAACCAGCTGCTGCGTGAAGATGTGAGCACTTATCTGTTTGTTGGCATTGATACCTGTAAATGGGCTGTCCACCCCCATGACATCTGTGCAAACTTGATGACAATTTAATGGAAAAGTCTGCCATATATACAGGTGCAGGAGAACTTCCTGAGCTCCAGTTCTTCCTTTTTTGTCACCTTTTGGAGTAGTTTGGACAAGTTTCTGTTACACTCTCTTACTGCAGAGAAGTGCATCTCCACAATATTTTCTGGTCATTGTAATGTGTCCTGTCAACAGATTATGCCTTAGGCTGTATTCTCTTGGTTGTGACTCAGATAAGAAGCTCAAATCTACTTTCTTTGGACTCCTGACTGTGAAGTCTACATTTGTTGTAAGACTCTTGAATACATAAGGACCTTGTCCTCTGAGATACAAATACCTGTCCCTTTTGTTAAATCTTAAGCGTGGTTTTGGCTAGATTTGGCTAAGTATTCCTTTACAAAGCAAAAGCTGCAATGCTTCTTTTAGTATGGAGCCATTTTGATGGGTGGCTACTTATACAGTCCAAACAGTTATATATAACTCATTTTCTCCCTTAGCAAATTAATTCTCTTATATCACCAGATGAATAGAAAATAATGGGTGCTACTGACACTAGTCCATTTTTACACTATGAATTTGGAGACTACGGATTCAACAGTTGCAAATAAAAGATGTCCAAGTATCCATCATGATGCAGAGAAGCACAGAAAATACCACTTCAAAAAATCTAATGATTTTGTTAGTTGAAATATTAAAGTCTACAACATTTCATTCATAGCCATATTTCTATTTCCTCCTGTGGGCTCCACCTCACTTTGAACTGGTTGCACACGAAGCCAGAGTTATGCACTGAATGTAGCATGGTTTATGCCTCATTTGCTAAAGAAACTGCCGTGGTATGTGCAAATGAATGAGAGATGAATTTGCAAAGAAAATAAGTTTCACTGTGTTTAAAGCACTTCACCATCCATTCCAAAATAGCACTGCTCATCTGACATCTAAAGGCAGCTTGCATGATACTACATAGTCACTGAGAGCACAGTCAACTATCAGCTCCACGTTCAGTGACAGAGTCTGGGAAGACATTCCTGGAGAAAGTCATGCAGATGTCACCAACTAGAAAACTTTATTCTGGAAGATGAAGGATCTTAGCTTATCATTCCTTCAGAAACAGAATGATATTCAGGGTCGGCTTCTGTTTTTAACTTTGGGTAAGACAGTCTCATGAGAGGTCTGAATTTAGTATTGGAGAGTTTGGAGTGCTATGTTACCAGCCCAGTGTGCGTGGCTTGACAGGAAAGCAATGCATTAAGTACCCATCACACCACACTCCCATCAACTACTATCTGGCAGCAGAAACCAAAGTTTCAACAATCAAACAGCAACATCATTGAATTAATTAATGAAGTTATGTCAATCCACCAGGAAATCATGCCAGTTAAGGATATTTTTCTTTAGTCTTCAGATTTTCCCTTCCACAACTGACTCAGTTTGTTACCAGCAAGTAAGCACTTTTTAATAACAACAGAATCCTTCAGCCTAGTAGAAAGTTAACCTTATCAGCGTGTAAACACAAAGCTCCTAACACAGAATTTTAGTAGTTGTGTTGGGTTTGCATGGCAAGGGGTATCTTCTGTGAGAAGGTGCTAGAAGTTTCCCCTAAGTCCGACAGAGAAGACTCCAGCTGGCTCCAAGATGGACTCACTGCTGGCCATGGCTGAGCCCATCAGAGACAGTGGTGCTAATACATTTAGGAAGGGAAAAGAAGTTACTGTGGGCAGAAAAGAGAGAAGTGAGTAAGAAGTGAGAGAAGCAAGAGAAATAGCTCTGTAGACACCAAGGTCAGTGAAGGAGTGGAGAAGGTGCTCCAGGTGCCAGAGCAGAGATTTCCCCAGCCCACTGTGAAGACCATGATGAAGCAGGTTGTCCCCTGGAGGCCATCAGGGAGCAGAGATCCATGTGCAGCCCAGGGAGGAGGTTGTGAACCTGTGGGAAGTCTACACTAGAGCAGGATTTTTGGCAGGATGTGTGGCCCTCCAGGGGACCCACACTGGAGCAACCTGTTCCTGAAAGATGACATCTTGTTGGAGGGACCCTGTGATAGCCCATGAGAATGAACCACACCAGAGGAGTACATGAAAGACTTCCTCCTGTGGAAGGGAAAAGACACTGGAGCAGGGGAAGGAGTACCTTGTAGAAAGCTGTGGTAAAACCACTGTGTGATGAACTGACCATAATGCCCATTCCTCTTGTCCTCCTGTACCACCGGGGAGAGGAGGTAGGGGATCAGGAATAAAGTTGAGTCCAGGAATAAAAGGATGGGTTAAGGGAAGGTATTTTTAAGATTTGCTTGCTTTTCTCATTACCCCACTCTGATCTGATTTGTAATAAATCAACTAATTTCCTCAAGTTGAGTCTGTTCTGCCTGTGGTGGTAACCGGTGAGTGATCTCTCCCTGTCCTTATCCCAGCTCTTGAGCTTTCTCTTGTACTTTCTCTCCCCTGTGCAGCTGAGAGGTAATAAAGCAGCATTGGTAGGCACTTGGTAAGCTCTTCATTACCTCCTTCTCTGTAGTGACAGACAGATGGCTTTTGAACTGAAAGTTATTCATTTCAGACCCAGTCAGCAACACTGTCAAGACTTAGAGTTCATTATCCAGCTTTTTACAACACCCCTCCCTACATCAAACACATTTTCCTCACAGTGACAGCCATTCCTACAACAGGAAAAAGATAAGGCTGACGTACTCAGCTGTGGAAGAGCACCAATACTGTGTTTGCCATTGAGGGCAGTAACGACACCTCACGAAGAATACAGTGAGTAAGTAGCAAACAAAGGTTTTCATCTGCATAACTTGCACAGCACAGATATGAGCAGCAGCAGTGGTAAAGGTTAAGTAGGAAGCAGGATGTGCTGAAATCAAGAAGACACACTTGAAGCCCTGCAGAGCTTGTCACATGGATGCTCACTCTTCCCTCATGCTGCTTATGCTCAAATTCCACCTAGAATCTTCCTGCTTTCCTGTGCAGCCACATCCCCAAACCAGGAAAAATATACCCCGAATAAAAACATAAAATATCTCAGAACTTTCTTTTGAGCTGCTGCTTATTAAAATTCAAAGAGATGGTAACATACCCTAAAGATTTGGAAAAGTCCTCAGAGATTCACTCACCTGTCAAATAATTCTTTAGTCAGAAATACAATAGTCCAAATAAAAGATATTTGAAGGATACCTAGAGACTGTTCTGGATTATGCCCCTTCCTTCCCACACAAGACTAGGTACATTTCAGAGGATACTGGTTTCACTTAATCTCATGTCATGCTTGTGCTCTTACAAACACTTGCCACCTTCACCCCTTCATGCAGTCTGTTGTGCCTCATCACCTGATTTGAGAGTCAGATGAGTGAAAAAGACACAGATATTGTGACTTAGATCATCTTTTTCAAAATGTAAGCAAGTGTCCACAAGGCTCCTCTGGGATAAAACAGAACAGATGTCAACCTACACAGCAAACACAGCCTCACGGTGTGGAGAGTGGAGCCTCCTGCACCAGAACAGAAGCTGTGTCCAACTTACTCATTTTTAACTCAGTGTCTGCCCAATGCCAAAGCACCACATTCATTTACTCTTCCTCCAAAGTGCTGAAGCTGTAACATGCAAGATGAAGCACTTGAAATGCAAGAATTTGACTTCAATTCCAACACAGTAAACAGGGAAAAAAGAGTTGTGCTGAAAAGCTTTCTTTGAACTTTGACAGCTACTGTAGTTACACTGCAGAAAGCCTGCCAGTGAAACACTTTTAGAATAAGTGTTCTCTGTTCAACTTTGCCCAAAGGTGAAAGTTTCTTTATAAAGCACAGTTCAAATTTATTCCCTGTCACAAAGTACACCAAGAACCTGATTCAGCAAGAAACAGACAGAATTTGTGTAATGAAAAAAGACATCAAGTTGAATCAAACCCTGGAGTTTTAGAGTCTCCTATGTTACCTCCATATATCAAAGTCTCTCATCAATTAGACTTTTAAGTTTTGCCAAATGTTCCAGCATATTTTTCCCAACAATCCAGTTACACTGCACCAGGAAACAAATTTTTTAAATGAGGGTCGATGAATAGCTTTTTTTAAAGTACTGTGGAAACCCCACTGTTAACTCAGGCACAGGCACATCAAAATCAGAACAGCTGTTAGTGCCTCTGCACATCCTAAAAGCATTATACTACATGCAGAAGGCAGATTATTAGAGAAAGAAGCTGTAAAACACGCTGTATCAAATGATGACATACAGAAAAATGGGCTCTCCATATTTGTTTTATAGGCAGTAGATGTTTTCTCACTGTACAAAATGAAGGCAATTCCCCTCCAACAAGCTGGAACTTCTTGCTGTCTTGAGATACTTTACACTCCAACATGATGCTACATGGCATTTCTGAGGAAGCTGCAAAAAAATCTGTACAGGTTTCGGTACAAGACTCTCTAGGCATCAAGTCAAACTACAAAACTGTAAAATAAATTCTTTGACTCATCCAAATGATGAGTAGGCAGTGTCAGAAGGCACTTGTTCCAAGGGATGTCGCTGAAAAATTCACACAGAAAAATGATGTTGAAATGAGTTTTTATAAGTATTGAGCCATTAAAAAGCTTAACACTGAAGAACTCTTAGCAAACAACACTATATATTTTGATATTATCAATACCAGCTGTGCTACAGGGAAAACACAAATTTTAAACACTTGTAGCACTTTAAAAATAAAACCTAACAAAGCTACAGTATTATTGAGTAGCTCTGCTCAACCTAGATCACACAAGCTATGAATATCCGAGGTAACAGATCTAAATACATCAAAGGGAAACAAGACTTTATTTGGAACACCCTGTTGGTCCAATGTGTTGCTGGTCATAGTTAAGGGTATCACTTTCCAACCTGTATATTCTAGGTAAGATTATACCCTTCAGTAGCCAGATGCTCAGATGAATTAAAACAAGAGATGGAGAGATCATTCAGGTATACATCAGTAATGATGCAAGTACTTTTTTTCATAAAAGCAGACTGGTTCTTGATATCTACTCACTGCCGATTCCTAAGAATTTCAAGTGTTCTAATATTGAAAATACAGACAGAAGACTAATTATTAGACCTACAAGATATGTAAAAAAGATTAACCCTTAGCAGTAACTTTATCAGCAAATGAACAACAGAAAACACATTAATTTTTTTCTGTTAAACTTTGAGGGATATTACTTTATCCAGCAGTGTATTTTTAAAGCAGGCAGGTACACAAAATAACTGGATTTCAGAGTCTTGCTGATTTTGCTCTTTTGGGCTTTGGTGGGGTCTGAAAGCAAACATGTGCTGGGACCAATTCCAAGGCTACCCTTAGAACTGAAACTCACAATACAGGGAAGGGATTCCAGGCTCCAAAAATAACACTCACCACAGAATAACCAGCTTTAAACAGTTCATTCACATCATCTTTTCATATTGTCCAACCCTTATTTAAAAGGTGACAGAAAACAAGATGAGAGGCCAGGAAATCAAAGCGTGAGGATTCCGAGACAAACAGGACCTGGGAACACTGTGTCCAGAGGACAAAGGCTGTACAAAAACATCTTTGAGGAGCTGAAGAATGAGCAGGACATGCCTAGACATGGTCAGAGCCATTGCTACAGCATTCTGTACTTACAGCCTGAACCACCTTGCCATGCTCAGCTAAATCCAGACATCTTTGCACTAAAGCTTTTCTGTCAGCAGTTAAAACCTGGCATAAGATTACCTGGGGCAGGTGTGAGGGGCACAGCCACCAACAGCTGCAGCTCAGCAGCCCTTGGGATCTGCCTCAGCTCCTCCACCTCAGATGCAAATCTCTGACTGCTGAGTGAGAGCAGTGGAAGCTGCTTCTCCACCGCTGCTGCACTAAATGAAACATTTGCATTTCTGATGCCACATTCAGGCTACCACAAGGCCTATTTTTATAAATTCAGATCTAGTCATGATGTTCACAGTGACACAGAAATACAAAGGCTGTGCTCTGCTGGGAGTAGGCAGTGCTGGTGAAGTGCAGCTCTAAATCCCCACCTGGGACAAGGCAATGCACTAAACAAAACGTCCAGGCCCAAAAATTTCTTACACTCTTATGTAAAGGCAGAAAATTTAAAGTTTGGGTTTTTTTAACTACTATTTTTCATACCACATGAAGGCCTATGGTCCTCTGGTGATCAAGAGAGAAGTTCTAAAGCAGAACAAATTTTCCTCTTCTTGAGGAAAACCTTACCTCTGCCTCACAACCATCCCATTAGTTCATCACCCTAGAGCTGGATAACATCTAGTGAACTACAGAATAGTCAAACCAACCAGCCCAGGCATCTCTGCACACCCTAATAAGGAGGCATTGACAACTCTTTTGGGGAAGGCATGGTTCCACCTTACACACTTCAGTAAAAAATAAACAATTTTTTAATGGATGTGTCCAGGTTTTTTGTTTCCTTTTATGTTGTTGTTGTTTAGCACACAATAGACTTGGAAGGATAAGAAATTCAGTCAAGTAAGAGTTCATACAACCATGCAAACTAACCTTCAGAGTAAGAGCAAAGCAAGCATTCACCTGTCTTTTTCAAGACAGAACTGAGTGACCATTAATGTATCACAGAAGATGCTTCTGTAAGCACCAAATAGGTTTTTGTTTGGCTGCACCAGAATCTCAGCTTTCCTTGGGTTTGGATGGCTGCTTTTCCTGTATTCCTGAGCACATGGAGCACTGGTCTCATCTCAGCCTGTTAGCATACATGTGCACTCAGATGCCAGAGTAATGCATTAACTAGCTCTAAAGCCATCCATGAATCAACCTGCCTTGCTGCTGCTCGAGGTGAGCTCACACTCAAATCTGCAACCACATGAACAACTGGCAGGTATTGTCCTCCTGTCTCTACTGCCCTAAGCCAGAATAAAGCACACCACAGCACTGCACTGTCACATTCATTGAGCAGCTGGCTTAGTCCCACATCAGCCAACATTGCTCTTTGACCCTCCTCTCCAGATCATCTCTCATGAACTTCAAAACACATGACAACGCATTAAAACTAAAACAACTTTTTTACCAACCCAGATTCCTTGCCAGGGGCTCTTTGCTCCTGACAACACTTTCCCAATCCTGCTTTGGATCATCTGCCTGGAAGGTTTCTGTGCTTCTTTTAATTTCTCTGACCTAACTTCTTCGCTTTACAGCAGTCCACAAAAAGGCAGTCTTTTGAGTCTCCACGAGCTTGCTCAGTTTTAATCACCCCCATCAAGGCATCTGGACAAGACCCTACCTCAGCTCTTTTATGTCAGGTCTCTGAGCCATGGTAGCAGTTGGTCCCCACCATTAAAGACATGAATGACTGTATTCTGCATTGCATTTAATCTGACATTTGTCTGTCTTCTCTTGAAGTGCACTAGTATTTCTGTAGAGTGACTAGCTTCCCTACTGGCAGACAAGCACTGTCTAAAATCAGTTATGTATTAGCCTGAACTTTATACTGTGAGTTGTGAAATGGCTTATAAACATGTGCACTGAGCAGATATAATCTCATTAAAGAGAGACGATTACTCAGTCCCTGGCTTTGCAAGAGCACACGTTTGAGGGTAGACTCAGACTAAAAGAACATGAACTGATCCAGAGAATGATGTCTTTGATCTGAAAACCAGCTACTGGAGCAACAGATCTAGCTTGATGGCTTTTTTCTTGATGGCTGAGACTTTGAAATATTGTATGTACTGCTAGTAATTTGTTCTGTCATTTAGAAATGCTTACTAGAAATTTAACAACAGTGCCTACTTCTGCTTACTAGATGAGATTTTGCTGATATATGGAAAATTGTTCACTCCATGTTAATTTTGCCACTGCTGCCAGGTTGCTGTACCACTAGGAAATCAAGTCTGAGCTGTGGTCTTGTGTCACAGAAAAGTCAATCTCACTTGAATGCTTCAAAGTAGTCTCGTATTAAATGCTTGCACCCTTTCTGCACTGTAAGGAAAAACAGCTAAGAGAGATTTTAGGTCAATAACGTATAATAATCTCACTTTTCTTCCCTCAAACACACTCCAGCAATTATGTTTTGTATTTAGGTCAGGATCTGTGACTCCTGCTGTCAGCTCCCCATCCATAGTGCACTTTGGTATAACAAGGAAAACAAAGCTCACAGCAGCAAACTCAAAGCTACGAGGAAGTCAGTTATCACTGGTGCTCATCTGCATTTCCACAGATAGTGGCTCATTTAGCAGTGGGAATGTCTGGGTCTTACTACCAATTAAGTTTTGCCTACATCTTAATTACAGAGTCTTCATTCAGATAAACTGTAATCCAAGTGAAGACCAAGCCTATACCTCTCTAAAAAGCTGGTAATCTTTGAAGATGTGTCTCAGACTTTAATAATGCCAATATTTCCAAAATTAAATATCACCACTCTTTGCCACCAGCAGCCACTTCCAGTCAGAGACTGCTGTTCTGGAAGCATTGCAATGAGCAGTGCAAGGTCCAACAACTGCTGACCACCAGCAACATCCCCCAGGGATCTGCACCAATTGTCACTAACACAGCTCTTACTACTGACAGCCATAAGAATGAACCACAGGCTGGGTGCCCTCTGCAAACAGGGGTAGTGTGCTCACTGCAGGGCTGCAGCAAGACAAGCTGCTGGAGAAAGGGCTGACAGGGACCTGCCTCACGAAGGCAACAATGACAACCACGAGCCCAAAGTCCACGCAGCAGGAACGGCTGGGGCTGAACCAAAAACAACTTTCCAGAAATGGCATTTGGGCTCTGGTGGGCAGAAAACTGGTGGTGAGGCAGCAGTGAGCCCTTGCAGTTGAGGGAGCCAACTGCACCCTGGGCTGCAGCAGCAAGGCTGGAGCCACGTGGGCAAGGGGTGTGATCGTGCACCTCCACCAGGCACCAGGGGAAGGCCCCTGCTTCAGCTGTCTGGCCTCACTGTGAGGGCCAGCAAAGCCCCTGGGAGGTGCTGAGGGCCCTGGAGCACAGAACATGCAGAGGCTCCCACTGCCAATGCAGCACAGAGTATCTCAAGTTGGAATGGAGGACCCAGGAGTTCTCATGATATGTAACAACCTAATGAAGAATATTCTGAGAAANTGCTTACTAGATGAGATTTTGCTGATATATGGAAAATTGTTCACTCCATGTTAATTTTGCCACTGCTGCCAGGTTGCTGTACCACTAGGAAATCAAGTCTGAGCTGTGGTCTTGTGTCACAGAAAAGTCAATCTCACTTGAATGCTTCAAAGTAGTCTCGTATTAAATGCTTGCACCCTTTCTGCACTGTAAGGAAAAACAGCTAAGAGAGATTTTAGGTCAATAACGTATAATAATCTCACTTTTCTTCCCTCAAACACACTCCAGCAATTATGTTTTGTATTTAGGTCAGGATCTGTGACTCCTGCTGTCAGCTCCCCATCCATAGTGCACTTTGGTATAACAAGGAAAACAAAGCTCACAGCAGCAAACTCAAAGCTACGAGGAAGTCAGTTATCACTGGTGCTCATCTGCATTTCCACAGATAGTGGCTCATTTAGCAGTGGGAATGTCTGGGTCTTACTACCAATTAAGTTTTGCCTACATCTTAATTACAGAGTCTTCATTCAGATAAACTGTAATCCAAGTGAAGACCAAGCCTATACCTCTCTAAAAAGCTGGTAATCTTTGAAGATGTGTCTCAGACTTTAATAATGCCAATATTTCCAAAATTAAATATCACCACTCTTTGCCACCAGCAGCCACTTCCAGTCAGAGACTGCTGTTCTGGAAGCATTGCAATGAGCAGTGCAAGGTCCAACAACTGCTGACCACCAGCAACATCCCCCAGGGATCTGCACCAATTGTCACTAACACAGCTCTTACTACTGACAGCCATAAGAATGAACCACAGGCTGGGTGCCCTCTGCAAACAGGGGTAGTGTGCTCACTGCAGGGCTGCAGCAAGACAAGCTGCTGGAGAAAGGGCTGACAGGGACCTGCCTCACGAAGGCAACAATGACAACCACGAGCCCAAAGTCCACGCAGCAGGAACGGCTGGGGCTGAACCAAAAACAACTTTCCAGAAATGGCATTTGGGCTCTGGTGGGCAGAAAACTGGTGGTGAGGCAGCAGTGAGCCCTTGCAGTTGAGGGAGCCAACTGCACCCTGGGCTGCAGCAGCAAGGCTGGAGCCACGTGGGCAAGGGGTGTGATCGTGCACCTCCACCAGGCACCAGGGGAAGGCCCCTGCTTCAGCTGTCTGGCCTCACTGTGAGGGCCAGCAAAGCCCCTGGGAGGTGCTGAGGGCCCTGGAGCACAGAACATGCAGAGGCTCCCACTGCCAATGCAGCACAGAGTATCTCAAGTTGGAATGGAGGACCCAGGAGTTCTCATGATATGTAACAACCTAATGAAGAATATTCTGAGAAATTAAAGCAAAAGAATGCTCTGCAGTGAAGTTCGAGGCTTTTGTCCTATTAAAAAGTTCTCAGTATTAGGAGGAGAGCTTAAATATTTTGGAATATTGTGGTTCTACCAACAAACTGATAAATCGCTTATGAATCCTCCAAGTGCTGCCAAGATGCTGGTTGACCTCTGACAAATTTGGTGCTGTGACCACTTTGCAGAGGAGCCTGTTCCAGTGACTGACCACCCTGTCTGTGAAGAACCTTTTCCTAATGTCCAGTCTGAACTCTCCTGGGCACAGCTTCATTCCATTTCCTTGTGTTCTGTCACCAGTTAGAGGAGAGTAGCACCTGCCCCTCCATCACTCTGCTTGAGGAAGATGTGAGCTTGGATGAGGTCTCCTCAGAACCAACCTGAACAGCTGAGATGGAAGAGCTTCCATCCTCCTGGTTGCTCTCCTTTGGAAGGGCACACAGTCTGAGTTTAATGTCCTTATCCTGAGGCACCCAAAACTGCATGCAGCACGCAAGGTGTGACTGCACCAGCGCAATGTAGAGTGGGACAACAATTCCCTCGTGTTGCTGGACAGGTGGAGACTGTTACTTGAGCTGTTAACTACTGAACCACTACTACTACTATTTTGGCACTTAAAACAACATTAAAGTTCACTAAAAAACTTGTTCAGTGATTCCCCAAAACACAAGTAAGTGGAAAAAATGAAATTCAGAGGCGCCATGGCAATAGCAATAACCACAAATTTAAATATCATTTTCATGTGAGCCAGGGACACAACAGTAACAGATGCCAAAATGCATCTAATTACAAAAAAACCTCACTGGACAATTGACAGCACTACATTCCAGGTACCAAAATTGGCTCCTCAAATACCATAACTGGAATTTCCTTGCTGGAAATGGGTGAATTAATTTTGACCATGCAAATAACAGAAGTTATTCCACAGATACTGTTTTCTCACCTCACCTACAGGCTTGGAGAACTTGACAGAGGGAACATGGGAATGCCGCTGCTTACAAAGCATTTGGAACACAAATAATAGAAAAGACTAATGCATAACAATAATACAGTGGAAGCTTCTACCTGTACCATCAGTTAGCTGACATCACGAAATGCCATTCCTTAAAATCAGTAATGAATTTAGCTAAAAAGGTTTTCAAGCCATTTTATCTAATTGGACTTTTTCAAGTCACAGCTGCTTTTCATGCAATCATCAAAATCAACACCTGACCTAAATTTTGTAATATACATTCAGTATGCACACACAGATGCTTCCAGACCATTATCGTACACTTGCACCACTTCCCCACTATGTTAAGCAGGGAAAGGAGATGAGATAGCACTCGAAGTGTTGTCATTAATTACTTTATTATTAATGATGGTGTCAGCGTGCCTGGATCCACCCAGACAGCCGAAGTGCCTGAGAATGATAAAGACAGGAGGAGTTTCCTGCAGAGAAAAGTGTGCTCCACCTGTCTGAAGACCTCAATGCATTTTGACAGGAAAACCCGCCTAAAAATCCTCACAAATGAAAAGCGATAATGGACATTCATGTCTGCACTCTTCTGTATAGGGGGAAGGCCACATTGCTTGTTACAGAGGTGAACTCTTCCACTCCAGAGAGAAACGGACAGACCTGACACAAAAGTAAATTTCTAGTGCTGCTCCCTTTACAACAAAGAGGAAGGCAAGCAACTAAGAAAAAGCCTAAACATGAGATACAGACCGACTCTTTCAAGCCGCCTAGTGAACGTGAGACACAGCCCACTATCAAAGTAAGACATTTTGACTAAACCCACAGGGCGTGCGTGTGCTCCTGCACCGAGCACACACGCCAGCGTTTCCCTTTCCTACTTCCAGCAGGAAGGAAAAGCGGCCCGGCCGGGCGCGGCTGGATGTGAAAAATCGCAAACTCACTGACATCTGCTCCCCGCGGCGAGGAGCCCGGCGCTGCCCGGGGCCGGCCCCGCTCGGGTCCCGCTTGCGGGCCG
>WEIU01014276.1:395358-411411 GCA_013389925.1 Aegithalos caudatus
AAGGATAAGAAGTATTATCCACTCTTCTAAAGCCTAAGGTATTTTACAGCAACATGCTCTGGAACACGTAATTAAAATTCTTTTCCTGTTTTGACTTCTTTTTACTATATACTAATTCCTTTGCAATGTTGAATGACCTGAGAAGTTAAAATTTTAAATGTTGAGAATTGAAAAAAAAAACACCAAAAGCATTGTGCTCTTACATTGTATTTTCTGGGTGCACACCAGTAAATAAAAATCTCAAGTTGCTATGGAAAAAAATATCATGGAATTGTTAACTTTTCCACCTGAATCAAACTATGTAGCTGGAATTTTTCAATGTTACCCAAAATACAATTTTATTTATATATTTTTAATGCAACTATTGGTTAAAAAAAAAAAAGAACCAAAACACACACACAAAAATCACAAAACAAGAAAAACCAACCAACCAACCCACCCTCAAGTGCCAACTAATCCAGAAATCTGCATAAAAACAGAAAAGAGCCAGAAACTTCTATGGTCCAGCTCCAGCCTATGAAGCTTAATCACTGCATCAGTCTTTACCCATTCCTGAAATAATTCGTCATTTATAGTTTTGTATGCTATTCATTTACTGAGATTTCAAGGCATAACTATATGCACATATTCATATTAAACATTAAAAATTAATTTTCAAAACATCACTTTTGTATTACAATGCACGGAGAAGAGTAAGATGTAGAAACCAAAAAATGCCACGTTCTCCACATCTCTAAGTAAGAATATTGTTTCATGCTACAAGCAGAATAGATTTCCAGCCATGTTGCAAACTTTAAAAAAACAGCGTGTATTTAATTCAATTCAATTAAAGAAAGTAAATCAAAGCAAATTGAACAATGGTACTCTTCTCCACATATTGCAAAATATGGTTACAGATGAGGAAAGGATTACTTCAGCTGCTAAGCTTATCTAACACATATCTCTGTTGTCATGCCTTTCCTGTCCATTACTTAATACATAAACTCAATTATATAGTTTCAGTTATGCAGTAGCTGACTTTTAGTTTAATATACAAACTGTCAAGATGCAGCTTTTGATGAAACATCTATGCTCTTTTCCAATTTTGAATCCTGAAGACACTTCAAAAGTAAGAACCCAAAACAGCTGACTGTAAGCATCCAAAAATACAGTTGTAGTTTCACTATGGACAAGTCGTAGTCCGTTAGAAAAGTAGATCATACATACAAAGGTATAAAGAACATTTAAGTCAGTCTCAGTGGAAGGCAGTCCTTGAAGAAAACAATGCTCCAAGCAAACTTGCTGAGTAGCACTTTCACTTTAGCCCTTCAGGGGCACAGAAGATGTAGCAGTGTTCTCAGTAGATTCTTCCTCGGCTGCGATTGCCACGTCCTCCCCAGCCTCTTCCTCGTCCACCCCGGAAACCACCTCTTTGCTCTGAAATAAGAATTGAAACTTTTCAGGCAGGTTTTATGCTGCATACAGATCCAAACTGAACAGCAGGATCTGAAGGGTAACTTCAGTCTCTGAGGCCATGCCTGCTTACGGACCATGAGATTGCTGAGTTATTTTCTGATGGAAAATTGACCCCACTAATTTTAAAAGGAGGTCAGGAGAACGAGCCCATCTAAATTAAGTGCAGTTTTTCTGCATACTGGCACTGTGATACAAAACTGTCCCTGTACTTTAGGACTGTATTTGGGCCAGTCCATTACCACAGAATTGAAAACTGCCTGCCTAGCTCTTCCTCCTGTTCAATAACACAATATTGAGGTGTCAGTCTGACTTGATAGTAGTGATTTTATAAAATAATGGAAAAGCAGAACTTTGCCTTTCTAGTTGTCCTTTCCTATCCTTAACATGAAGTTATTACCAGCATATCATTCTTTTTTCTGGGGCTGATATTGTCATTCAGTTACAAATCCTAGCTGGAGATGGATACCACACAAACTACTTGTACACTGTAGAAAGTTTTTCCTTTCTCTTTGTTAACTCTTTCCTTTCTCTTTCATTCTCTTTGATCAAATCTGATCACAGCAAAAAAATCCCCAACAACATAAACCTTATTGGTTTATATAGTTTCCTTGGATTTGTTTGAAAATGTACCAAATCCTCATTCCCCTTTTATGATTTCTCTTCATGTAGAGTCTTAAAATACAATTTATATTAATCTACAGAGAGAACTGCATGCTGGTTTTAAAGGCTATGGAAACCAGATGCTGACTGACCAGGCTGAAGCATCTCACTAACAAGAAACAGTGGCAAGCAATAAAACATTTCTGGTTGAAAGCTTCCCAATCTTTAAACCTGCAGGATTACAAGGTCATCTTAGAAGACACAGGTGCGTCACCTGAAGTCTAAGTAAGAAATTTGCAGATGGTGTTATCTCTTTTCTCTGCTTTGTATATCTGCCCATCCTTTATATTAGTTTTTCAACCTGTGAGTGGGTGACAATTTGTCACAGCAGACTCTTTACTTGCCACAGGCAAGACAGGAATGGGCCCACAGGAAAGACAGGAATGGGCTGCTGCCATTGCTGGCCCTACTCATCCAGTCTGCAACTGCCCTTGTGCTTCACCCAAAAACATGACTTGCAGAAAGGCAGATTCGGTGTGACTGAGAGCACAAGGACATAACTGTGTGCATGCACAGTGAACATGGCCATTCCCACAACTCCTGGATCAGCTCTGCAGCATCAGCAGAGGCTGTAATAGAAATGCAGCACAAGTGCAGTTGTATGACAAGAGGTGACCCAGCTCTGCCACTTGCTGCACCTGGCCTGTTCAATGGGAAATTGGTGCACTGTGTGTCCTAACAGAGAACACAACAGGTCAATTACTAACTCTAAGTATTAAAACACTACTAAAACTGACTTGCAAATGACATAAGTCATAGGCCGGCAACATTCAAACAATGCAATACATCAACAGCTGGGAAGAGACCATCACAAACAAAAATTCAGGACAGTGCAATCTAATCTTCCAAGAATGTGGTATTTATTCACCCCACCTCAAAACACAACTATCACTAGACAAAGTTTTTCCAAGCTGCCTAACTTACCGTAAGAAAAACTACCCAGGTTACTGCTGTATTTTCCACTGGGAGGATTATATATTTGCCTGGCATCCCTTTTTGGTCCTGCTGAAGCTTTCTTTGGGGGTGAACTTGAGGTTGTATCTTCACTTGCTCTTTTTTGACTGACAGAAGAAAACAAAAACATATTATTACACCCCTGTGGTGACAAGTACAGTAATAGTAGTTCAGCCACAAAGATTAACCACTGGAAGCCAGCAGCTGCCAGTGACAATGCCCTTAATAACAGTATCTCAAAAGAGCCTCCAGTTGATTCAGTCTTTAGTATCCCCAAAGCAAGACTAATAGCATCTCTCCACAGCCACAGGATGGGTGTTATTTTTGATGTGAAACTTTTAGCTCACATGCTGTCTGTATTGTACAGACACAGATTGGGAGGTTTACCCCACTGTTTTATTATATGAAGAACCCTTACCTTGCATCTGCCTTCTGTACCGGTTTCCAGGACAGTGTAACTGTACTTTTGTAAGAAGGAGGAATGTGGAAGAGATCCTATGGAGGCAAAAGTGGACAGTTTATTCTACAGCTGAATTCATGGTGATTGCATGAATTTAGCTACTTACTGAGACTCCAGAATAACCACTACTTTCCAATAATTTAAAATCCTTTAGTCCCATGGCAGAGAGAGGAGGCAGTAAGCTTACTGCCTTATCTGGCTGCCTTTACTAGGAAATTCAAGTAGGGTTTATCTTAGCAGAACAGTGTCTTACACTGACCAAATACAGAATCATAAACTACTTTGGGTTGGAAGGGGCGTTTAAATACCATCTACTCCAATGACCCTGTAATGAGCAGGGACATCTTCCACTAGATCAGGTTGCTCAGACCCCCATCTAATCCAACCTCGAATGTTTCAAGGAATGGGGCATCTACAGAGAAAGCACAGGCTTTCTCTCCTTACCCATGCTCATCAAGCATCTTACAATGAACTACAGTGCCTCCTGCTGGAAAACACCTGATATCCCTACCATGGTACAAGATCTGCTTCTCAATATGGGGGGCCAAGCTTTTGGTTTATTGTGCTGAGTGAGAGTGAATGAAGAGAGGAAAAGGAGTTTAGAGGAAATCAGAGTGGTTTCATGGGCTCCAGAGGCAAGTGTCTCTCTTGCAGCCCATCTCTTCTAGGCTTTTTGGAGAAACAGGTTCTGTACAGAAGCTTGCTTTGCCTCCTCCCTCCTTTGCATCTTCTTGCACCTGTATGACTATTTCATACTCCTCACTGACAGTGCAGGAGAGGAAAATGAAAAGGAAATCCAGAGACCCCTAAAGAAGCAAGGTGGTCTTTTCCTGGGGACAACGAGTGCTGCAAGAAAGTGTGTCCACACCCTATCCCAAGAGCAGTAGCAGCAAAAGCTAAGATGCTTGCAGGATCAGAAAGATCCACCTCTCTTCAGAAAAAGGGAAAGCAGCACCTACTCTGAGCTGGCTACCACCAATTAACACAATACACATCTTGGTTCAAATCTATGCCTTTCTTCTGCATAGGTTACTCTGCTGTGCAAATTTAGTCCTTCATCATGTGATGACTTACCTTGATTAAAACATTAATGTTATTGGTTATTTTCAAGGCAACCACTTTAATCTTGTTCTGTAAAAAAAAAAATAGACACCACTGAGCATACAGTAGCTTGATGACAACCTCATTTCATGAAGTCATAACATTAAACTGACTGGTCTTCCTAGTGAATTGCTATACTAACAGTGATAGTGAAAGGTGTGTACACTTCCAAGTTTTTATCACAGCTGCTTTTAAGGTTTGTGTAGTTTCACACTATCTAATTGCTTTTAATGTTCCAGTGTAGTTCCCACTGGGTTTTTTTTTTGCTCAACACATGAAAATTTTCCCTTCAAAACAAAGCAGAGAGCACAATTAAACCAAATACATGTGGCTGCAGAGAGCAGCTAACAGTTGAAACTAGATCATCTTCACTTGGAAAATGTAGCATAAGGTAACATGCACTTGCAGTAATGTTAGCACTATTATTCCCTTAATCTATTTGCATCCTTAAAACTGACTGCAGCCTATTAATATGTGCCAATGGTTCTTTCAGTAGGCTCAATTAGAAAAATCAGAATTCCTGAACAATTCTTACCTCCTCTGTTTTCAAAGCTTCTCCTGTTTTGCCTTGAAGCGCCAGACGAAGCTGTCGAATATACACCTGCAACCCTCGAGCAAAGTACTGTAGCCTAAAACATTTAAAAGCAATCCCTTAGTAAAATTTACATAGTCCTGAAGAAATCAAAGCATAAGCAAAGGGAAGCTGTAACCTTGTTTCTTCCCCTTTAGGAAAAATGCTCAAAATAAGTATTCCATCAATCTGATTTGTGCTTCTTTAGCATCCAGACAATAATTCACACTTTTCATAGAGTCAGAGAATTATAAAGGTTAGAAGACACCTACAGGATCAGCTAGTTCAACTGTCACACCTAAACCATACTCCCAAGTACCACATCCAGATACCTCTTGAACACATCCTGAGACAGTGATTCCACCACTTCCCCGGGCAACTTATTCCAGTGCCCAACCACTCTTTCAGTAAAATATTTTGTTTTTCTAGTATCTAATCTGACCCTTTCCTGGTGTAACATAAGGCCCTTTTGTCATCCTTTCAGTTGAGACATGGCAGAAGAGACCAACCTCCACCTCACTACAACCTCCAGGCAGGCAGTTGTAGAGGGCAACGAGGGCCCCCTGAGCCTCCTTTCTCCAGACTAAATAGCCCCTGGTCCCTCAGCCACTCCTCCTCAGAGCTGTGCTCCAGAGCCTTCCCCAGTTCCACTGCTCTTCTCTGGATACAGTCCAACACCTTAGTGTCATTTCTAAAGTGACAGCCTCAAAACTGGACATAGCATTTGAGATGAGGCCTCACCAGTGCTGGGTACAGGGGGACAATCACTGTCCTGGTCCTGCTGGCAACGTTATTCTTGCTACAGGTCTGGTTGGCATTGGCCTTTCTGGGCACCTGGGCACTGCTGGCTCAACCAGCACCCCCAAGCCCCTTTCTGCTGAGCAGTTCTGAAGCCACTCCGCCCCAAAGCTGCAGTCCTACATGGGGTTGTTGTGACCCAACTGCATGACCCAGCACTTCACCTCATTAAATCTCATGCAGCTGTCCTCAGCCCATCGATTCAGCCTGTCCAAAACCCTCTGCAGAGCCTTCCTACCTTTCAGCTGATGGACACTCCACACAACTTGGTGCTGCCTGCCAACTTACTGAGGATGCAGCCCATCTCCTCATTTAAATCACTGGTAAAGATGTTGAACAGGACAAGCCCCAGCAGTGAGCCCTGGGGAACTCTCCACTAACACTTTTTAACAAACACCTTGTAACAGAACATTAACACTTGCCTCTAAATCGTTACCTGATTTTGAAGTCTTTCAATTTCTCTGCATTCAGCTTGGCTGTGAGGAAGTCTGGAAGTTTGCGACCCAGCTGATGGAAGCTATACAATAAACACTCCACGTAACTGAATTGCAGCTTGGGCTCTTCATTGCTAGCATTTTCCCCATTCTCTGCTTCCTCTGGGGGAAGGGGCATATACTCCTGAGGAACAGAAAGCACAACAAATGCATGAGACACTTTTCTGCTGACTGCTCTTTCACAGCGTTTGAATTGGATGGTTTATCTGTGTGGACAGTTTGAGAAGTATCCACCATCTCTATACTAATGGATGAACTACTGAATAAAGTCCTGGTGCAGGTGGCTTGCCTACACTTCTGTCTCTCCACTCAGAGGAAATACTGTGGTGGCACTACTACCACAGAAAGCAACAATGTTCTGCACTAATGCCTCTGAAATAGTGCTGACTTTGCTTTGAATTGTCAGTGCAGATACAGTGTTTAATGAGATCAACATGAGTCATGACTATGAAATTTAAAAAAGAGAAACAGACATGAGTTTACTGGATTAAAAACATTATTCAGGTAACAGCTTTCTATCTACATGGGTTTAAATTGCAAAATTATGTTCAACCTTCTATCAGTGGACAGGACTATCTCTGAAACAGTCACTTCAGAAAAAGAATAAAGAGACAAATACATAAAAATAACTTGTTTTGATGAAAACTTAATTTATTAGTGTTTTATATGAATAAAAATTGAATTAGTCTTACCAGTAATTTATCAAACAGCTTCTTCAAATTTGATTCAAGCTTTTCCATATCACCACAAAATGAACTCATTTCAGCAAGAAGCTTCAAAACCTACACATAAGGATAGCCAGGTTTTTGTGTGTTAACTGAAAGTACACAAGCTAAACATTCAACCTAAAATCAGTTATCACATCAACATAGCTGGCGTGGTAGAAGCCAGCTACTACAACTAAACCCCTCCCAAACAGCAGGAAGGAATACAAGGAAAAACATGCCTAATTTGTGTTTCCTGTCCCTAAAGAGAAACACAGGTTTGTGTGTCTAATCCCAACAAGCATTAGTCAACAAGTAAATAAAACTTCATCTCCCACATCTACAGAACAGCTCACCTTCAAGTGAGAGCCACAGAGATCTAACTGAAGCTGTAGCACTGATTAAATGTAAACAAAATTACAGACATTAAGCCACTCCCTTAGGAGGCTAAATTAGCACAAACTGTGCAACCATCATTTCAGTAAATGCTATGTGCTTAAAAATCTGAGAATAATATAAAAATGATTACACTGATCTATTTATTCTACCTTGTTTCAAAAGCTTGGGACAGATGACACACGCTTTAAAATGCAATGCTCAGTCATGCCTCAATAGAGCAAATATTTTTTCTAGTGCAGCTACTTCTACAAGTCAAGAAATGAAAACTACTTGAGGCAAGAGCTTGTGATTTTTAAATAGCTATCTTTATCTAGGATGGTTATTTTTCCTATATGGATGATATTTTAGCTTTGGCTTACCTCTAACTGGATATCAAGACCCTCCACTAGAGTAGTCAAAGAGCTGAGGTTTGGCAGAACATGCTCACAGAAATAAGTAACAAATTTTGTGGAATGAACATTTTTCTGAAAAGAAATCACAAACAAACCATCACACATTATTCATGTTACTCTTGAATCTGAAGGAACTAAATGTTTTTCTCCCATCACCCCTCCACCCTTATAAATGCCTGCTTCACAGCTGCACCTTAAAGCTCTATTCAACTTCCCTCTTATTCCTAAGACACAGACCTCCTTTTGCAGGTAGCCTAAATTCAGAGGATGTCCACAACAGCAGCTGAAAAGATTGTTTGCAACTCAAATATAGGCCCTTAAATGCTGCAATTGCCTGGCACTAGACTTGAAATAATCAAATTCATACAAAATAATGTGAGACTCTTGTCATAATTCACTGTAACATCTTAAATTTGAAAAGAGAAGAGAAAAACAAGGTCTCTTTGCATTTGGAGTCTTTAAGGATGTTTTCCAGCATTTGAATACATTAGATGTTAAGGTGGAGAAGTACTGATTTGTGGTCTTTCAAACACAATCATTGGGAACAGCCAAGGCAAGCTCCAGCCATTAACTCTCCTCGTGCAAAGCGAACCAATACGTACAGAGAACAGCGGCACTGCCTGCCGGGTGCACTGCAGCAGTCTGTCCACACAGTCCGTATCCGACGGGTTGAACGTTTGCTCCAGGTCAGCCTGCTCGGCCACCAGCTCCACCAGCTGCTGCCTCCCACTGACTGTCTGCAAGCTTTTCAACCCAGACAGTATTTTCATGAACAGAACAAACTCCTCGCCTGTCACGTCTTCCAGAACCTTAACAGAAAAACAGAAAACATATTTCCGTGCTGGTAATTTGCAAACCTCCAAGTCAAATCTACTGGATTCGAAAAGGTGAAGTAGGCAAATATTTAGCATTTAAATTTAGCATTTAGTTATTTAAAAACACAAGTTTGAAGGAACACATGAAAAAATTCAGTATAATTGAATGCACCTACAAATCAAAGCGACTATCATCAAGATGTGCATAGGAAACAGTTTGTTTTTTTAAACTCTTAAACTTAAGAACAAACTATCTAACAAAAATCAAGTGCTTCAGGCAGAATAAATGTTAAACATGTATCTACTCATTACTGGCCGTTTTAAAACTTTTTGCATCTTTCTCAGCTTAGGGAATGCAAGAAATCTCGTAAGATTCCACAAAGACAAATGCCAAGTCCTGCACCTGGGATGAACCAATTCCCCTGCATCAGCACACGTAGGAGACTGGCTGGGGAACTGCTCTGCTGAGGGTTCTGGGGGACAGCAGGCTAAGCACAAGTGACAGCACCATTCCTTGGGTGACAAGCCATGCTCTGGGCTCAGGACAAGAGCAGAGACCAAGGGAAACAAAGGGACAGAGGACTGACAGGTCCTTGGCTGGGTCTTCATCTGACCAAATCTAGAATATTGTATCTACTGTTGGGCTCCCCTGTATGAGGAAGTGCTTGATAAATTTTAGGAAGGCAAATCAACAAGGTGTTGATATCTGTGTCTAGAACACATGAGCTGTGAGAACCTAAAGCAATCAGGCTTTTCCAGCCTAAAGGAAGAGCTGTATGTGGGTGTGGCAAACTCACTCATCTTCCAACACTTCAGAGCAAGACACCACCCACAGCAGTCAGCTTTTGCAATGACGTGGACATGGTCAGAATGAAATAGTGACACAAAACTAAAATGGGAGGTTTCAGCTGGATAGAGGGGAAAAAAAACAACTGTTGAGGACAATTGAATATTGAAGCTGGTTGCCCAGAGAGTATAGGAACTCTCCTTTGTTAGGGGTTTTCAAAACCCAACTGGAAAACGCACCAAGAAGTCTGATCAGAATTCAGCTGAGCACCATTCACTGAGCTGATCAACCTCCCAAAGACCCTTTCCAATCCTAATCTAAGGGTCCAATTCTAATTCTACTTGGGTCCAATTCTAATCAAAGTCACTCTTACAAAATTAGAAGAGCCATGATTTTAACATTACCACAAAAAATGCTGCAAACTTTGGTGTGTATTAGAATAGGTAAGCACAAGATGACGTTTGTGCAGTGCTCAAACTGACCTCCAAAGCAACACCAGTGGTAAGGGATGCTTGAACAATACTTCAGTTCAAACTGAAATCAGACACTCACCTTCTTTGATTCAGTCAGTATGAACTCTTCCACCTCCTTTGTCATCACCTCCTCTGGTAAGGTTTTCAGTTTTGTAGAAAGGAACTTAATGGCTCTCTCTCTCACAATATCCTCTCCCTGAAGAATTTGACTGAATAAACCTCCCAAAGTCCCTGAACAGAGAATAAATTGGGTAATGCAAGTAATTTTAGAAGTTATGACCTGGACCTTTTATGCAAAATGGAGAAGTTACCTCTTTTAAAATTCCATGACACATTTTATATATAAGTTATAACTGCTATACTATTTAAAAAAATACAATTTTCATATATCTAGACATAAAAATCCACCCTCTTATTATGCAGACTCACACATTCTGCATATTTCATATCCACAATTATTAAATTCAGTACTGTTTACAAAAATCAAACAATTAGTGTCTCTCACTTTTGCACTGTACTAAAAAGACACAAAATTGAGTCCTGTTTTCATCCTACTACAGACTGAAGGGTATTAATAAAAGCCACGTATAGAAAAACTTGTCCTTTACCTTTAGCATCCATCTTAAATATACTGAGCAAGGCATTGTTCACCAAATTGAATTCTGCAGAATCATCTGGAGAGAGAGAGAAAAAATTAATATAATATTGAAATACAAAGGTAAGAGCAGAAAAAGAAAAATTGCTAGAACTGCACAAGAAGTATTCTGTCCTCAGCATTTAGCCATTAACAACGTAACCTGTATTTTTAATAACTATTAGACTGAGAAAGTTCAAAGCCATGATTATGGAAGTTGGAAGCAAAAAAACCAACAATTTGTCACTTTAGCCTCCCTGCCAAAAGTAAACCTTAAAAAAACTTCATAGGACTGAAAACTTGAAGGGAAATTATTAATCTATATTGTTAGTTATATTAATAAACAAGCTAACTTTCACTTAATTAATGTAAAATAGATAGTTATTTCTTTTTAAACTCTTAATTAATTGACAGTATTTCCATGTGGCAACTATTTCTCTCAAACTAAACAGAGTATGGCATCTCAAAAACCCAAACCAAAACCTATCTTCTGAGAAGCCCAGTGTCTTAACCATAAAGTTTTAACAGAATTTTGAACAGCTAATATTTAGCACTTTATAACTTACTGAGATTAAATGTATATTAAATTCTGAATTTACCCCCAAAATATTTATTTTGCACCAAAAATTATGGAACAAAATGCCCCAGGCTTTTTCAGGTTCTACAAACTGCACCAGAAACTTAGTAACTTTTTCAGAAAGCAATTTGCTGCAGTTCATAACTGGAAGGTTCCCCCACTTGCCTTTTTCTATAGATGCTTTCAGAGAATTTGAATGAAAAATAATTATTTTATTCAAAAGAAAGATTTTTAGTTTAGATTAGAATAACTAGTGACGTTTCAGCAGCAGCAGCAGCCTAACTGTACAGCAAATATAAAGAAGGAGAAAAAGAACACAAGAAGGACATGAACAGCACTGATTATGAATCAATGTAAAACATTGTACAGAACCAAAACTGTACACATTTGGGTGTGGCATGAGGAGATCAGCAGGATGTGTCTCCTACCTGACTGCAGAAGCTGGGTCAGGATGTCTGCTACCCGAGGAAGGTTATCTCCAGTGGCAAACTGAGGCAATTCTTTGATCGCTTGTCGCCGGATCTGTTGAAATTGTCAATAATGTAGAAATTAAAAAATATATAAAGTTTCAGGAATTACATAACACCCCAAATCCTCCTATTTTGACATATTTCTAAGAAGATAACACATTTTTCTTAGATCTAGGCAGCACTGGAGAAAAATCAAAATTCAAACAGCACTTCTGTTCACAAAACCATTCATATGATCAATAAAATGAAGGCTGGAACGTGTTATTAAGGAGTTTTATTTGCTAACAGGAAGGATAGTGCTACAGTTGTGCATATGGCAGGTATAAACTCTAGGGTTTGCTCCCAACACTGAAAAAAATCCTTGAATGATCTGTCCAAATCCCTTAAGACCTGATAAACAAAGATGCTTCAAAGGTACAGCTTCTACCAGCACCACAGAAGCAGAATGAAGCATCTCAAGAAGTTTAACAGTCAGAATCACGTTCCTGTGGTTCTCAGGTGCAAACAAGATTCTGTCTCCCAGCAGTATTTATCAGAACCAATTACCACAAAGAGCCTTTTGATAGGAAAACATATAAATGCTATTCAAATAAACTTTTTTCTTCTACAGAGCTATTCTTTACATCAGTCATGGGAGCTAAAAAAGATAAACGAAAACTGATGCATCCTCCCAAACCATCACACAATGAATTAAATGCAAGAATACAATTAAATTTATATTTTCCAGAGACCAACCCTCCCCTCCCAAAAGACACAGTCCATTAAACAATAAGAGAAAACAACAGCAAAATACAGATTCAAAGTATTAACTTGCTACAAAGTTCTTATTCTTACAGAAACATCTTCATCCTCACAGAGGTCCAACTGGGCATTGATAGCTGAGTCAGCTAGTTCAGGAAAATGCTTGAAGAACTTAGGAATGAACTGGGCTGCAAGTCTCTTCTCCTTGGCACCACCTTTCACACCATCCAAGATCACCTGGTAGGCATCCTTATGCTGAAAGAACAAAACCAGAATACATAAATGGAAAAATGCTGGATTATTCTCAAGACAAGGAAGGACTTTTTTCTCCTGTTTTCTTAAACTATTTAAGTGAACTGTATTACACAAGCTTCTTACAAAGAAATATATTTTTCTCTCAGACTGATATAACCATATCAATTTTGTAATATTTGCCTGTTGCCTGGCTTTTATGGTTATTCTGGCTCCTGTCTGTTCAAGCGTGTGCCACTCCAGCTGCCAGCCCTAAGGGTAACTCTTGCACACTGTGATTAGATTAGTGCAAGGAATTTATGAGCACTGCCACTGAACTTGGCCAGTTTTTCCAAGGAGTTTCTGCCTTTTGTATTCTCATGTATTGTCTTTGCAGTAGAGATCACATTTCCCAATGCAGTGGATCACAAATTCTTGTTAACATATATGGTGATAAAGTATCTCTGGCATCTATTCAGGTAGTTAGGTTCACCTGGAATTTCTGGTACTTAATCCAGGATGAAATAGAGTGCTTGGAAGAATGTTAAGAGAAACTAGATTAAAAAAAGAAACCCAGAAAGCTCCAGTTTCAAATACAGAAATATATATTCCAAATATAGGAATAAACACTTCAGCAACAGTAAAATAATCTCTAGCTGCTCCAAGTAGAATCACACAGGTGTTTCTAATTCTGAGCCTGTAGGACTGAAACTTTAAATTAATTGAAGTCTTTGTTGTGGTTAGCTGTGTATTTGTGAAATAGAAGTCAGCATTACTAGTGGAAATCAGGACTTTCTAAGATCAATTTTCCTTATGGTTGTGAAAAAGAAAGCTTAAAACAGCTTACCCTACTTTGAACAGCAATGCTGACAGCACAGGACACTCTCTTTGCTTTATTTACACTAAATTTCCCAGAGCCACTTATATCATCACCCCTACTCCACATGAAAGGTGTCCCATAGCAAATACAGATACTAATTTACAACGCAGTACCCTGCATTAATGCCCCCTAAAGCAAGCTGCATTTTAGAGTTTAGTGCCCACGCTCCCTAGAGCTTCTTGATAGCTGTGTGTTGCCAGAGTCTGAACTGGAGTGGGATACAGATCTGGATGAAAAATAAGCAGTGAAACAATCAGTTGCCTTTCAGCTGAACCACATCACCACCCAGCTCACTCTGTAGCTGGGCCAATGCAGTGCACTCAGCAGCAAAGCAGGAATGAGCCAGCACAAACTAGCAGTGAAAACATCACTACAGACATGGGCTCAGGCTGCACTTAAGAACAAGTTCTGTTGTAGAACATGTAACATAAGGCTTAATACACATGAAAAAGCATTCACTCAGCAATGGAACAGAGTAGCCTGTGCTCCCTGCATTTGTGTTCCTACATGCTAATTACTCCTACCACGTAGGCAAAATACAGTTCAGGCAGGAGCTTGTTTTACCTGGCAGCATGGAATGCTCTAGAAAAACCACAGGCAACTACAGAAGCAGTGCGATCTCTCTGTTTTGTGCTTTCCCTTCCCATCTGTAACAAAGGAATATCCTAAGCTGGAGAGAGTGTTCAGACCTTTGTTTTTAATAACTGTTAATTGACCAATCATCCATTAACTTCTCTAGGTCAGTTCTTGAGTCAATTCATACCCATGTCAGTGCCCTGTGACGAGTATCACAGTGCGTTATGAAAAAATGTTTGTCCTCCTCTTTATTTTCAGCCAGCTTCCTAATAGATTTTTTCAACTTCTCACCTTCATTCCACTTGTGGATACCTCATGCCTGAGCCCCTTTCTCAACTGAAACACTCTTTTACAAGCTCAATACTACCAGTCTTTTAAACTACTTCTCTTGATGCCACAGCTTCTGGTAGTCCCCATGCCTGTGCTGGATGCTTCTTTACTTGAGACAGGGTGACCGTGAGTTCTTGCAGTAAGAGATCACGTTCATAAAACTTGTTAAGAGATAATAAAGCATTAAGTGGGATAAAACTGATGAACAAGGAACAATTAAATACTCAGGGCTTCTCAGAATGCAAAAATTGGAGACATCAAGCAAGATTGTGACATGACAAATTCAAGAAGGTAACTCCATCACAAAGGTTAAGGAACTAATGAAATGTTTTAGCACAGAACCTTCACATGCCACAAGCACATTCAGTTCAGCAAAGCATCACAAGAGTTCGCTGAGGAATAACCTTGCAAGCTCATCACACACACTTCCTTTGGCTCTGGGAAGCCAAAAGCTGCAGAGGGGCAAAACTGGGAGTGTTTTAGGAATCCTCATTCTATAGTTACCCTCAGAGGTTCTTACACACCTACCCTGTCACAGGCTGCCTTTCTTAGCCGTGCTGGAATTTGCTCTACCTAGGATGGCCATTCCTTCCTCACAAGAGCTACTCACAACAATCAAAGTGAGATGAACTCTGCATTTCTAAAGTGGCAAGGTTACAGCATGTTTTACCCTGCACCTCTCCCTGTAGTTCCCTACATTTTATTTGAATTTTGTTTCTGAGGTGGTGTTTTTGTGGACTGTCTGCATGGATGTTTTATTTCACTAGGGCATAACCACAAAAGCAGAGTGAATGGACCTGAATTAAAAAAAAAAACAAACTTCAACAACCCCCTGCCCCAACCAGCCACCAAATTATTTGTTCTCTTAAAGAACTTTCTAAGTGACCTCATATAGCAGCATTTTCGTTTAGTTTAAAATTCATGGTTAGATACAGATATAGCAAAACTACTTTTCTGCTTATTGACATTAGGAAAAAAAAAAAAAAAAAAAGCAACTTCTGCTTTTTCAGGGGGCCATTTGGGAAAATGAGGGATCAATGCAATTCCACAACTAGTGGTAACTAACCATAATATTTTCTATTGGTAATATTTTAAGTCATCCTCTTTTTCTTGAATAGTTCAGTAATAGTATAAACAAACAGCAGATCTCGCCAAGATTTTACAGAAAAAAATCTTCAGTCGTGAGGGTCAACTTTACGTTCTTGCCTCAAGGAAGAAAAAAACCAAAGGGCTACGGGCAGCTTTCAAACCATAACAGACTTCACCGTTCCTCAGCAAGCCCTTTAGCAAGACAGCCTACCAGACGCCCTCCAGATCACCAAGTGCGCTGGATCTGCAAGCGCGGTATCCAAAGATTTCAAGGCCTGAATTCGCCAGGAGAAACTCCCCGCCCCCTGGCGAAAACCAGCCTGACTCTAGCTAAGAACCGGTCAATACCCGCGACGCCACATCTGAAGGAGAGAGCACGACGTGGATGCTGCAAAAGCGACGGGAGCCGCTGCGGTCCTTGCAGATCCGGGGACGCGCTGCTCATTTCCACCCGCGCCGCGC
>WEIU01014277.1:0-25754 GCA_013389925.1 Aegithalos caudatus
GGTGGCCGAGGGCAGCGCCTCGGGCCGGGGCTTCCCTGCGCGCTCCCAGGACTGCAGCAGGTTTTCTACCAACGCACAAGCGAGAGAAAGAGATGTAAATTAATCAGTACTAGTTTATTAATTATTTTGACCCCCTCCGTGGTTTCTTTTTTTTTCGTTGTACGGTCCGGGGCGAGCAGTCGCTGTGCCAGACCCAGCGGGGAGGCTGAACCCGTACGCGTACGAGGTGGTGGCATTGCTGGCTGATAAGGAGGCTCTGCTCAAGCCGATGAACATAACGAAACTGGCACAAAATTGCTTCTGTTACCCCGGAGGGAACCCAGTGAGCTAAGGAGCATCCCTCTGTTGTGGGAGAGATGGCGGGGTCCCGTGGTTGTACATGTACTGGAGTTTATTTAAAACTTTTTTACTCAGATGTAGAGTATATTCTAAAATAAATGCAAATGTATTAACTAAGAGTGACCTAAACTTTTGGTATGATTTATCTTTCTCTAATTAAATGATATTTTTAACATCTGGAATTCTTCTGTTTTTCTTCTATGTTACATTCCGAGTTGCCTTACTAGGTACAGAAATCTGTATGTGCCAGAGGGGGTTTTGTGGCTTTGTTTTTTTTTTTTCCCCGTCAAAACAATTAGGCAGTGATGATAACTTGGCATATCTGAAATGTTTGACTATATTAAACTTAACCATACATGGCCTGAGTTTTGGTGAGCTGTTCCCGGCTGCACAGTGCAGTTCCTCTGTGTGAGTGTTGCCTTGAAGGTCAGTGTCTCTTTAACAAAATCTGAGAAGATCGAGTCATGGTTACTCTGCAGGCAGCGATTCATGGAAGTTGGAGCAAAGCCTAGGAATGACTCTTGCTTTTTTCGGGAAGTCTCTTAATGTACTGTGGGGAGCTCTTTTCTCTCCCTCCGAATAGGTCTGGCAGACTTGCCTCCCCAGTCTCTTGTATTTCTTTCCTCTAATCTTCCTTGGATACCAGGAATTAATCGGTTTTGTGTTATCCAGATTGTATTGATTTCTTTCTACGTTTTTTTCATTTCATGAAGTACTCAGAATTCAGTGTCTATATTGTGTTCTAATGCTAAGTTCTGATATTAAAGTGCACTTGCTAGTTGTGATACAATATATAACAGAGGATAAATGTTTAATAAATATGTAAGTCCTTACATAATGTAAGTTTTCTTAGGTACTGAAATGCCAAGTTTGTAGACATTTTACTCTGAGATTTCATTTTGTATTGACTGTCATCAAATTTAGGGCTTATTTGGTGATGTTGGTTTGGGATTTTTTTCTTCTAAAAATAGATTTTTTTTTTCTCTCCACCTCTCTCCACCTCAGGTATATATATATATTTTAATTCAAATATTCCTTAGCACCTTATTTTTCAGCCCAACTGTTAGGGCATTGTAGTAAAACATGAGCACTCTAGACGTGGTACTAGTTGGCAGATGTTTGTGTAAGTTAAAACAGTCATCCTGAATCTATGTTTAAAAATACGTATTTTGGGAGATTTTTCCTTTTGGAGTAAAGAAGAACTTTGTAAGGCTGGATAATTTTTAGTTCGGCGATGCTTGTTCTTTTCGTAATGTTTTTAACTCCTCTTCCCCTCCCCTCTTGGAAAGATGCCAGGAAAAAGTCAGGAACAAGGAGAGGGATTACCCTGGTTTCCTAACATGTCAGCCTGCCAGTCTTTCCGCGGTCGAACTAATGCAATGCAAAAGATGCAGTGCCCTGTGCTGGATGGTGAAGTTTTGTTTTGGAGGGTGAGAAGGAGAACCTGTTCTGCTGTGTGGCTCCCTTCCATCAGCTGAAAACCACATTACAGCCTCTCTGTGCTGGGGAGCGCCGGTGAAACCTCAGACAAAAGCAGCTTGTGCAGTTTCACCCGTGTGCCTTTTGATCTCCCGGTAACTTCTCCTGGTATGGGTTCAGACAATGCTGTTTAAATGTTGCACAACAGACAATGTGATGCTGATTTAGACCTGTGAGTAATGTCAGAAAAATACGTTACATTAACGCAGCACAGCCATGAGTATGGCATCCATTCCTAAAAAAAAAAAAAAAAAAAAAATAGCAGGAGAGAAAAGTTCTGGTGTTGGAGCAGCTGAAATGTGGTGCTATGGGGCAGCCAGGGTGGCATTTCCTTAGAGGTGAAGCTTTGGGTAACAGGAGGATTCTGACTCAAGGCTTTGCCGTGCCTCTGTGACTAAGCTGCAGTTGCTGCACCGCACGTGGCTCCCATGCGGGGCCCAGCCCTGGGCTGGCAGCAGCCCCGATAATCCCAACTCAGCCGTGCAAAACCTGCCCGGAGACTCCTGCCGCCTCCCACCTGGGAGCTGCTTTACAATTTCCCCTTCTCAAGGTCGTGGGAGAGGATTGAGGCTCTTGGGATGGAGAAAGCAGCGATCTCTTAATGCAGAGGGAAAGAACAACAGATAAAACCAGGGATGTATTTCTCGTGCAGAGGACGAGGGATGGGACTCTGCTGCTTTGCTGTAAAACAACTTGGCCTGAAAGGTGGGGTGGTCAGGCAATTACATAAATGCTGACCGCTGGCATTGCAGTAAGCAAAGATGAGATTGCAGAGTCTTAATGCAGATTTGGGAAATATTTCCATCAACAGCACTATATAAAACAATTAGATTTATTATTAAGGAGTTATGCTTCCTTTTGAAGGACTGGATCACTTTAAGTCTCCCAACTGTATACAGAGTTCAGCAAACCTTTAGGCTGCTCTGGTAAATTCTGGTACGTGTGTTAATGACAAATTGCATCAGTCTAATGTAAAGAGTATGATCTCAGATACTTTGGGAAGTGACTTAATTTCCTAACCACACACAGGCAAAAAGACAACTTGCCAAACTACCCCAGCCATGCTCAAAACTGGGGATATGCACTGTCAGAAGCAGTGTCATTTTTAGCTCACTTAAGTGAAATAGACTCCACAGAGGGTAAGGCAGACATTAGAAGAGCAGTAACTAATGGGATTCAGAACTGTTTGCACTAACAAATTGATTACAGCAAAATTTATCTTACAGCCAAGGAGCCTCAAGGACGTTGCACATGGCATGCATCAGATAATATATATAAGTGCACAGTATCTGTCATTATAGTTCATGATTCACCCCTTGTTTTTGTGTATACAAAAGGAGGACAAATGAAGGGAAAGCCATCTCTCTTTCATTTCTCTCCCTCCCTCTCTTTCTCTCCATGAAAATAAAGGCACTGGGGATGGGTGAGAGTTCCATGGAAAGAACAAGGATCAGGGGCTGGGCAGTGCTTGGTGGAAGCAGATTAGGCTGAGTCAGGCTAGGCTGTCACCTTCCTACTTTCCCTCTGAAAGCTCTTCCTTGCAGAGGGCTATAACTAGATCAAGATATTCCTGGTTTGTGTCCTCCCCCCCTGCACAGGCTCCTGCACCAAGACAACATGAGTCATCAGTAGACTGCTGAAAGATGCACTAATGTTAGTGGTCAGAGGGAGGGCTGTGTTAGGATCTTATTGTCATGTGCTTAAGCTCTGCACCATGTTCCACCAGGGAAAAAAAAAAAAAAAAAAAAAAGGCATCTCCTTTCTGTGCCTTTGGATTTGGTACAGCGCTAATCTCTTTGCAGAAAAGTCTGCAGCAATTTTCCCTCACTGACTTATTTCCCTGAAGTCTTGAGTAGGGGAGGGGATTGAGTGGAAATATTCCTTTTTATTATTCATACCTTTAAACTTTTAATGTTTTGATTATTTGTATCAAGATAACAGTGTGTTAGGTACCATATTCCAAAGAGCTCAAAGATCATAAAACCAGGATTGGATAGAGGTGCAGTTTCAAACCCCTTGCCATGGGCAGACACCTTCTGCTAGCTCAGGTTGCTCAACACCCATCCACTCTGGCCCTGAACACTTCCAGCAATGGGACATCCACAACTTCTCTGGGCAATGTGTTCCAGCACCTTACCATGCTCACAGTAAAAAAAATTCTTCCTAATATCTAATCTAAACCTATTTTATTTCAGTTTGAACCAATTTCCCCCTCTGTACATGCCTGTGTTGAAAGTCCCTCTGCAGTTTTCTTGTAGCCCTCTTTAGGTTCCAGAAGGCTGCTATAAGGTGTCCCTGGAGCCTTCCCTTCTGCAGGCTGAACAATCCCAATCCTTTCAGCCTGTCTTTTTAGGAGAGGTGCTCTAGCCCCCCAATCATCTCCGTGGTCTCCTCTGCACTCACTCCAGCAGGTCCATGTCCTTCCTGTGCTGGGGACCCCAGAGCTGGATGCAGGACTGCAGGTGGGGTCCAGTGAGGGAAGAACAGAGGGACAGAATCACCTCCCATCACCTGCATCTTGGGATGAGGCCCAGGACACATTTGGCTTCCTGGGCTGTGAGCACAAATTTCTGGATCATGTCAAGCTTTTCATCAAACAACATCCTCAAGCTGTTCTCCTCAGGGCTGCTCTCAACCCATTCTCCACCCATCCTGTGTCTCTCTGTGCTTGGGATTGCTCTGACCCACATGCAGGACCTTGTGCTTGACTTTTTTGAAAATCACAGGGTTCACACAGACCTGCCCAGGTCCCTCTGCATGACATCCCTTCCCTGCAGCCTGTGGACCACGCCACACAGCCTGAGAGTGCAGGGGAAAAAATGGGCAACTGAATAACAGAATCAATGTGATTTCAGCAGAAGCCCTTTATTGTTTACATAGATACACATAGATAAGGATTCTAGGTCTACTGTCCACATGGTCACACATCTCCAGGTTGGCTAAGCTGCTTGTACATGAGGCAGGCACACATCCTTCAGGACATCCAATTGGTCAAGTGTCCATCATCATGTTGTGCTTTCCCTATCTAGGGTTTACATTTTTTTGCAGACATTTTCTCAGGCTCTCTGTTCTTATTTTTGATCCTGTTGTTTTCTCAGTAACCTTGATGAATTCCTGAGAGCTCTAAGAACAAAACTGCAGTTGTTTTGATAAGATTACTCACAGTTTGGCTGGTACATCAGGATGGCCTGTTATACAGATACATTTCTCCATGAGAGTGCCTCAGTCCCACTGTCCCTGTCACCAGCAAAGATGTTGAACAGCACCAGTTCCAATACTGACATTTGAGGAGCACCTTTGGTCTCTGTACTTGGACATGGAGCCATTGACCACAGCTCTAAGTGCAACCAACCAGACAATTCCTTATCCATGGAGTTGCCCACCCATCAAATCCGTGTCCCTCCAGTTGAGAGACAAGGATGTTCTTTGGAACAGTGTCAAATGCTTTGCAATTTCATGCACATGATGTCAGTTGCTTCCAAAGGTCTAAAGTGATAGTGCACACAGGGAAAAAAGGAGCACAATGGGTTATAACCTGGCACAAAATCTGAGGGAAGTGCAATCAAGGTGAGTGTTGCAAAAGCATCTCCAGCTCTGTTTTTCTCTTATTTGTCATTGTCACCCCTAAACAACCAGAAATACCTGGATGTGTTAGTTCTAATGTTGCAATTTTTTTTCCAGACCACAGACTTGCACGACAAGTTTAGGTCAAATTAGTTTTAAAGAATGAAGCTATAAATGCCTTTCCAAAAGGAAATCTGCAAATGGGAGTGCAGTAATGGTATATCTTTTTGTTGGTAGCCAACTGCCAGAATGGGCACTCTTTGTAAAAAGTAATATTCCTTCCTGTTCAAACATCCTTATTTGACACAGAGTGATAGAATGAGGAAAATGCCTTCCAGTTTTTGTGCTTTTGAATTTTGTTCTGGATTGCACAGTAGAAGCTTGGAGAACTTACACGCCTCTATGTTAAATCACAAGACAGTGAATGAGTTTACTCCATATTTGTAAGGTCTGCCATAGTATCAGCTGTATCTTTTTATCATGTATATCTACATACATCTGATTCTAAAATGATTCTGTGTTTTTGTTCTGGCCTGGTTTATCTTAGTAACTTTGGAGTACAAACAGTGGGGTCAATATCCCACAGGCCCAGACACACCACTTTAGACACTTTAGCTGAGCCTTTTTAAGTGCATCTCACTTTCCCACCTGTATTTGAACTGAGAGGATGGGCAGAATGCCCAAAGCCATGATCCAGAGTACAGCACAGGAGCATGGCAGCCCTCTTGCTTTGGGAGTGCTTTTTGGTCATTGGTTTATGTGCTGGAGCATGGAGACAGATGCAAGGTGAACCATTCCCTCAGGGATTTACTACAGGTTGTACAATGTTTGGATGGGAGAATGGGGAGTTTTCTCACCCTGTAACCAATATGTGTCCTGCCCATTTCCTTTTCCCCTCTTCTAGAATTTTCCTCTCTGAAATTCCTGATAAACCAAGATTGTTTTGTCACCCAGACAGCTCTCAGTTTTTAACTGAGCTGCAATTAGTAACAACAGGAGTATTAGGTGATTTCATTGTATGTTGTTGTCTGAATTGTGTAATTAAACCTGGCTTCTTTTATTAACCTGCTGTTTTCGTGTGGAGGCACTTTCCTTTTTAAAATGTTTCAATAGTGATGGCTTATCACCAATCCATACTTTGAGAAATATCAATGTCTAAATAGCTGCTTTGAAGGCAGAGCCAACAATGCAGAAAACTGGTTTCTGTTGCTAATGTGTGCAGCACTCATCTTTTGACGTGCCCTAATAATTGCCATTTGTATTAACTGTAACATCACACACTGAGAGAAAAAAACACCCTGTAGCGAGCCTGAACAGAGACAAGGAAAAGCAGGGGAGCTGCCAGATCATGGCCTTGGCATTTCTGATAAGCTTTTGTGCTCAAGTTCAGTGTAATGCAAGAAAAATGCCTCATTTAAAGAAGTTGAGAAGTCTGGTTATAATAAAACAGGCAGTAAGTTTCTTTCAGCTTTCACTGGTCTTGGTATATGGTATTTCACAAAGACTAAAATAATTTCTCATCCAAGTGAATACAGTAATGAAAGCCTTCATTTCGACAGCCAAACACAATCACTATTTTTGAAGGTGTTTTTATTTTAAGACCCAGCAGTGACTATTTCTTGACTGGTTTAAGCTTAGGCAGTGCCACGAGGGCTGGTCCTGTTCTGTCCCCTGACTCCCATCCCAGCCCCATGAACTCTCCAGTTCTGCTGTGCTGGCACCAGCACTTGTGCAGTAATGGAGTTACCAGACTTAGGGAGCTGATCCAGATCAAAATTAGTAGAGGAAAAAAGCTTTCAGCTGTACTAATTCCCTCATTCAGCAGAAGTGTAGCTGCATTAGCTGCGGGCTGGTGCTGGAGGAAGGGTTGGGAACGCGCTGCCAGAAGGCAGAGCCGGACCTCCCCTCTTGGCAGCTACTTTCAAGTAGATTGGATTAAGCATGTTGTGAAAGTGTCATCCGAGTCCCATCTTCAAAAGAGGTTTGTATGCTGATGAGTTTCAGCTGAAACTGGCTCGGGGCTGGGATCCCAGGCAGGACTAGCACTGATGTGCCACCTCTGCCAGGCGCCGGATCCCTGTGCCAGAGTCCCTAAGGAGGCAGTGCCGGCTCCCCACGCTGCCCCCGGCAGCCGGGACACTCCCCTGGGGGAAAGCACTGGGGAGGCTGAGGTCACACCTCATCCCTCTGGCTCTTGGCTGCCTCCAGCCCCTTGTGGTGTCCATGGCAGAGAAGGGATGTTCCCACATGGAGTTCAGGAGCCATGGCAGAGAAGAGATGCTCCCACACAGAGTTCAAGAGCCATGGCCAAGAAGAGATGCTCCCACACAGAGTTCAAGAGCCATGGCCAAGAAGAGATGCTCCCACATGGAGTTTAGGAGCCATGGCAGAGAAGGGATGCTCCCACATGGAGTTTAGGAGCCATGGCAGAGAAGAGATGCTCCCACATGGAGTTCAAGAGCCATGGCCAAGAAGAGATGCTCCCACATGGAGTTCAGGAGCCATGGCAGAGAAGGGATGCTCCCACATGGAGTTTAGGAGCCATGGCAGAGAAGGGATGCTCCCACAGGGAGTTTAGGAGCGAGACCCCAGCTCCTTCAGAGCACAGCCAACAGCACTGCTGCCATCCTGCCTCTGCTGATGTCCCAGCTTCCCAGAGAACACCAAGGAGATTCCATGGGACAATGATCCTGAGTACACCATGGCAGCAATTTTGCTTGGTATGAAAGGGTTTAACACTTTTGGATTGTGTGTGAGGGAAAGAGGAGAGGACAACAGGAGCTCTGGTGCATCCTGTACACAGGCACTGACACATGCCAGGCCTTGGTGCAGGGATGGGAGTCTGGGACTTGCCCTGGGAGTGCCCTGAGCACAAGGTCTCTCTTGCTCTCTAATTAAAGGATGCCATGCAAAATAAGGCTGTGGCCAGAAGACTGAGAGCCAGGAGAGCAGGTTGCTCCTGAAGTGATGAACCACTTTTAAAGAAACCTCGAGAGGTGAACTGGAAGCTACTTGGAGGATTGCAAATAAGGTCTTTGCTACCCCTCAAAGGTGCCAGTGGGTAAAAAGGCAGAGTATTTTGTGGGGAGTCCTTCTCAGCAGACGTGCTGTGAAATCACTACCAGTCCTAAAACCATTTCTTGTGGGAGCTGTGGTTTAGAGGAGTGCAGATTTTGGCACAGTTCTCTCCTCTGGCTCACCTTGCCTTCTGCAGGAGGTAGGATCTGACTGCAGTGCAAGAGCAACCAGACTTCTTCTCTTGCCTCCACATCACTGTGCAAGGTAAAATCTTCCATTGCTGTTGCTGCAATCATCATGGATGAAGTGCAAAGGAAGGCAGCAAGAATTTTGCCTAATACTCTCCATTGGGTAGGTAGCTCTGCATGCCAATGGCTTTCCCAGCCAGCCTCCTTGTGGCACTGGAATCTTGCCATGCCCTACTCTGACTCTCAGCTTCTGTTCCCTCCCCACTTTTAGAGCAGCCACCTGGGAAACCCAGGAGGTTGCAGGCCTGTACCTCCAGGAAAGAGTAGGAGGGAATGCCTGTTGATTTTACCAGAAGATGCTGCCTCCATGAGAAGGAGAAGCAGAAATGAATCCACTGCAATGTGAACAAGAGTGCTAACCCACAGTGTTCCTCCAACCTTCCTGCCCAGCTTCCTTCACACAGAAAGTGGAAGGTAGGGGAGGATGTTGTTCACCGTGCCCCCATCTGACCTGGAGTCACCACGTAGGATGAGGAAGGTGCCTTGGTGCCTACAGTGCCCTTTGGTCTGCATGTGTGCAATGACTTACCCAGACAGTTCTGGAGAAGAGTTTCCATCAGATACAAGGCTGAGGGCCCTGCCCCATGGCCTGAATCACACAGTCACACAGGGTGAGGGTGTTGGTGACGTTGGTGGCAGTGGGAGCTGCCCTCTGCATCAAGGGCTGGGCTTTAGGGGCTACCACACCACCTCCTCTGACTCAGTGCTCAGGGGACATCTCCAAGTGCAGTGGCTTTCTCCATGAAAGTCAGGCTCAGGAGAGGCTGGCTGGCAGCCTCTGAAGCACTTGCTGCTTTTGACTGTGTGTTTTGGACAGAATCCCCTTCCATCTGCATTGATGCAGCTATTGTTTGTATACATGATTTTAAGAAGGGATTTCCCGTCCTTCATTCTCCTTTTAATATCATGTAGCAGCTAGAAGCAGGGAAAAGAGACTGGCACCATATGACCAACCAGCTGTCTGTGGACTGTCAGAGCATATTGAGGGGAACACAGTGTGACTACCTTGGGTGCTTGATCATTCAGTCTCTGTTGGCTAAGCTATACACTATCTTCCTTCCACTCAATTATCCTGAATGTCACTGGGTCAGTGCATGGTTTACAAGACAGTATTTTGAATGTTAAAAAAAAATGTAATCTGGTCCAGGTCTAGTGCATGGTAAGAGCCCCTTCCTAGGAAAGCAGCATGACTTATTTTGGAAGAGCATCTACTGCCAAGTCATCATTTCTGTTGCAAAGCAATGTCTTCACTTTTCTAAATTGCCTTTAAAGGCAGGAGAGTGGGTCACCTTTGCTCCAGCTTCAAGGTAGCAAACATAAGTATTTAGGAACGAGAATACCAAAGGATGTGAAGCAAAGCTAAGTATAGATGTCTCACATTGACTAATTTTGGAGAGATGGTGAGTTGTCTTTGACCTCAGTCCTCTCAGTTTTCCCTGCAGAGGAAACACAAATGCATTTTAAAAATCTCTTCCATTATTTGTGAGTTTTATGGATGTATGAAGACATGTAAGTATGCTTCAGTTTTCACTAGAAAATCAAGATGCTTTAACAGAGGGAAAGGAAAGCACCCTGAGGTGCACAGACAACAAAAGGCATGATTAGTCACTGGTGCAGTGGAGCAGAGAAAGGCAGTTTTGGGGCACTAAGGAAAAGATAATCTTTGTCACTTGAGGAATTTATCAGGTAAAGGCTTTTCTGAGGATGCCTCCTACACTGTGCTCTCTGACACAGCCAGTCATCAGAACCATTAGGCACAGATTCTTCAGGTTGAAGTTTGATGTGGGAGGATTCCCCATGAAATTGGCACAAAGAGAGATGTTCCATAAGGAAACAGAGAAGAGTATTTTCATTATTAATCAGATAAATTACTAATTTCTAGGAAGCCACACTTTCTCTGAATTGGCAGATTTGAGTTCCCTCAATATACAGATGACAGTATTTTACTCTGCACTCTGCCAGCAGACATACTGCCTTATTTACTCAGGAACATGTCATGTTTTACTTGACAAGTGGTAAAAACATGGTCTGCTTTACTTCTCTTTAACATTCTAATTTTTGAGCTACTGAGGTGTGCTCCTATGCCTTCACCTATTCAAGGAGGATAGATTCTAATAAAAACTGTACCATGATTGTTATTGATTATGACCAATAATGTATTATTTTTGTCTGTCCCTTCTTCATTCCCTCTTGCATTATTTATACTGCAATCCTTTTCCTTCTAGTGACGATCAACATCATTTCCTCTCTTCACAAACTACACACTGCTGTTTCTCAAGCCTACAGACTTATGCAAGCAAGTTTCCAGTTATACTTTTGGGGTTGTAATTCATCCAAATTGAGGTGGGATTATTGCATTTTCCTTCCTGCAGATACTTCCCTGCAGTTGTGGAAATCTGTGGAAAACCTCACCACATAAATTCGGCGTTGTGGACTGAGACTGGGGCAAGAGCTGGTGTCCTGTACCTGCTGCAAAGCCTCAGTATGGCACAAAGAGCTGCTAATTACACTGCCTGGAGTAGAAATCTTGAGTAATCAAGGAAGGGGAAATGGTGAGAAGCATATGAACAGACATGTTCATCATTTCCATCTCAGCTCCTGCCGTAGGAAAGAGGAGAACTAAAACCTGCAGAAACCTAATTCTGGTTGCAAGAACATCATGGTAAATGCACATAATTTACTGCTGATGCACTTAAAGAACTGTTGTGTCTAGATAAGGCAAGTCAAGGCAGTTCTAACTTAATAGCACAATTAACATAGCTGATTTTGATTTTTGTGAATTAAGATATTTTGAATTAAGTTTTTTATGATTTTTTTTTTCCTTCTTTCTCCTTCTGCATGTTCTCTTTTTTCTTCTGTCTTTCCTTTTCCTTCTCAGAGAAGCTGTTTGGCAACTTGGGGTGGTTTTCCTGTCTGCATTTTTTTGCATTTAGCCCCTGTGTTTTGGAGCAGTGCCTGCCTGCAGCAGCCTAGACAGACTTCCAGGGCTGGAAGCACATTTTCTAAACATGGATGTAAGTTTACTTCACCATGGATGTAAGTTTACTTCACCTTTGACCCTTTTTCACTGTGGAACTGAAGAAATCTCTGAAAAAACCTCAGGGCTAGGTTCAATTCTCTGCTCCCCATATTGCTCCCAGCACCCTACCCTAAATATTACTGCTTTTCCCAGGCAGATGTTTCACAGGCCAGGAAAATCTAGAAGAGGTTCTCATCCTCACTTTCCATCTCTTCTCTCTCACACCTAAGAATTGGGTAGGAGATGCTCACATCCCTCAACCCTTCTTGTTGATTTCTGTTTCCTTTCCCTCCTGGCCCCACAGAAAGAGGATAAACATCCAATAAACATCTCTCATTGTCTTCTCCTCCTGGTTTTGGGGACAGAAAGGAGCAGGATCCCCTCCTTTCTGTTATTGTCAAGGTTATTGAATCCCTTCCAGACCTGCTTGTGACCAAGTTTGAGTGATACACAAAGTTGCCCATTTCTTTTTTATTTCCCAGAACAGCACAGAAGTTTGAGAGAAGCAGTGGCTGTGAGAAAATGACATTGCTATGAACTATGAGAAACAAATAGCTGAGATCATGATGGGTGGATCCTCCTTTACCCTTCTGTCTAGATCAGCCTCCTAGAATAACTTCCCCGGGGAGTGATAATTTGTTTCAGAGAAATACTGATTTCAAGGGACATTCTGATTATAAGGGAGAAGATAATGTGTCAGGTAGCATGGGCTTTCTCTAATATTCCCTTTTATTCCCAGCTTCTACAGTCCTCTCTCCCATCCAGCTCTTTTTTTTTTTTTTTTTTTTTTTTTTTTTTTTCCCCACATATCCTCTGCCAATCTCTTCTCCCCGGGGTCTGTTCCTTCTCCTATGGAGTTTCATTTCAGTGCTTGCATGGATTTGGATGATATTACATCAGGATTCATGTCGTGTTCTGGGGGAGAAAGCAAGACAGTAAATCTCTCCTGTATTTAACAGCCTAATTATGATTTTGTGTAACCCACATCTCTGACTTTCTGTTTCTCCAGGAAAGTTAGGGAGGAGCAGGGAAGGAAGAGGCAGAACTACTGACCAAAATCCCACAGTAACCTTTTTGGCATCCTTTGTAAAGGAAAGGGGAGAGAACAGGAGAGAGATCCTAATCTTTATATGTATTAGGTGCTCCCATACAACTGTGGTGGGTGTGGACTGAAATGCTCAGTAGGGTAGATGGTAGATTAGGCAGATTGTTTGCTGTGAGATGGATAGAGGGAAAAGAACAGGAAACACTCAAGGAGGGGCTGCAGAAGGGTGTGAGGTAAGTAATGGAAAGAAAAGTTCAAGTTCCAAAGAAGTTGAAAATGGGAGCAGGAACTGGGATATTTTTTTTTTTTTTTTTTTTTTTTTTTTTTTTTTTTTTTTTTTTTTTTGTGAAAAAAAAAGGAAGGGGGGGNNNNAAAAAAAAAGATGGAAAGATGAAAGCCGTGGGAGTTAATTCAGCTCCTATTAAAGCTGACAGCATTACTCTTTACAGATCGTAGGCTTGGCTCATGGGAAGATTTTGAAATAGGACAGAAAGAGGAAAGGAGACAAAAGAGAAAAAGAGAGAGCAAGGAGAAGGAATACACAAAAATGGAAATAGAAAATAGTTGAAAATGAACACAGGGAAACATACATGTATATTGGGAATATGCTGGAAAAGGGAAGGGAGATTGAAACCAGAGCAAAAAAAAAATGCATGGGATAATTTTGTGATTTCAGATTTACATCCTAAGGAATACAAGAGTCCTGCCTGTAGAGCTGAGACCTTGAGAAAAACCTATGGCAGATGTGAAGATGTGCAGGGCAGAATATAACTGCAAAGTACAAAATGTCTGATTTATGCAGACACTTTCCTCTTAAGCTGTAAGCCCCAGGAGTGGGCTCAGAGAGCAAGCTGGGGCTGGGTGGGGAAGGTGGAAGTAGCAAGTAAAAGAGCAATGGACAGATGGTTTGGGACAGATCTGTCTTGGTGTTGGTTGACTCTGACATCTCTAAGGAAATGAAAGCTTCAGCTGAAGCTGTTCTCAAAGCTGGGGCACTCTGAGGTCTCTCTGCATGTTTTCTCTGGCACAGGGGCTCCCTGCCAACAAAACATGATGTCAGGCCTCAGCCTTCTCCCTGGGGAGAGCATGAATACCCAGCTGCCTGCTCCCACAAAACCTGCCAGGCATCTCTGGCTGTGTCTGGACTGCAAAACCCCCAGGTCTCTGCCTTCCTGGATTCCACAGGTTTACCCTTGTTCTGTAGGAGCACAGGCAACAAAAACGGTCAAGTGTCAGTGACCCAGTCCCTCCAGCCCCAGGCTGTGGTTTCCAGAAGAGGGAAATGCCCACATGGGGAATGTGACACACTCCACGGGTCCCCTGACTTGGTCCAAGGTCACCTAGCCCAGCAAGAAAGAGCAACTGGAAATACCAAGTCCTTTGTCAAACCTGGGTGAGCTGGGCTGATGGATTCAAAGCCTGCTAAGGGAGATCCAGGCATTTGTACATGCACAGAGTAAAATCACACAAGAATTTTTTTTTTCTTTTTCCTGAAAACCAGGCTTAAAGCAAGACTCTTTATCAAGCATCCTTTCCAGAAAGAAAAATCAGCCATGGGCTGCCTGTCAAGGGAGAGCAAGCTGTGTGAACCATATGGGCTGCTGGTCCCATGCCTGGGAGAAAGCAGGTCCCAAATCTCAGAAAGGTTCATGGTACACAAGGTTTGGCTGCCTGAATGCCTCTGGGGCAGGCTGTCACCCACATTTTTACAGCCTTCTGAGACTTTCTAAAATCTTCTGATTTTTCTGAGGTTCTTCTTGTATGTTTATATGTTGAAGTGGAGTCCTTTCAAGGACTCTGTAGGAAAACATCTATGCTTACATTCCTTTCTCAAGGAGAGACATTTGATGGACTTTTGTCCCCACCAGTGTGGATGGAGAGGTGGTAACTTCTCCATCCAATCCAGGGGTAATCCCTGGCAAACTATAAGACCCAAGTTGTAAATGAACTTTCTCTCTTTTTCCTGCCTTCGAGCTCACTGAGTTCTGTGCCTTCATTTCTGTGTCGTATCGTGACAGCAGGCATTGAGGGACCTGCCTGCTGCAAGGTTGGTGAGATCCCTGCAGTGGGTTTGGATGAGGGAAAACTTCCTCCAGAGTATGAGCAAGCCCTGTGCCTGGGGCAGCCCATTGGGTTTTCTCTGGTGCTTAAGAGTTGGATTCTTGTGGGTCCTTTCTCAGAATATCCTGTGGTTCTGTGATTCTTCTCTCCCTGGTACCAGATCAGCACCCCTGGGTGTGAAGGCTGTGGCTCCCACTCACTGCAGTCAGACACAGAGTCCCACAGGGAAAACTCCTGCTGGGATGGGCCAGACCTGCTCACACATCCACAGCTGGGCTGCCAATGCCAGAAATATCACCTCACCCCATGGACCAGCAATGCAGCTGCTGTCCCTGGGGGAGGAAACCTGCTGTGATCAAGGGGGACATTTGTGCTGAGACAAGGGGCTTTTCCATGTGCTCTGTCTCCTTGCCTATGCATTTTCGTGACATGAGCAGGCTCTGGTGAGATTATCTTATTTTTCTCCTCAGCATGATAGCAGGAATCGATGGGAGTGGTTAGAGCTTCACTGCCTGAGCTCCCTGTGCTCAGCCTGAAAAAGCACATCTCCAGCAGGAAAATAACATCTTAAACAAACAGAATCCCAAGCTTTAAGAAGCCTAGCAGGTTTATGGCAACACATTTTGAAGAAAGAAATAGAAGCAGAATAAATATGTATTCTGTTACACGTTTGTTATAAACTTGGTATGGTGCTGAGAGTGTTCAGTTCATACAATTCATGGTTTCAAACTTCCCAAGGCAATTTATGGTTTCAAACTTCCCAAGGCACATTCCCAAGTCTCCTCTTCTTGTAGTATTCCTTCCTACCCCATCAGACAGGCATAACCTCTGAGAGTGCCAGAAAACTGATACTTTTTAGGGTTTGATCCCAGTCCTAAAGAGCCATAAAGTAGGATATGGGAAATATCAGATATATTTTAAATTGGGGAACTAAAGATGTGTGGGGATTTGGCCACAGGCATCAACAGTTTAAGATCTCTCAGTTTTTCTTTTCCTGGGCCATTGCAGCTGTATATGCAGCACTAATTCCCCAAGGCTGGAGGGTTTGGGTTTTGTTTTTTTTTTTTCATTTTCAATCCTGGTGCATTCTGTTTCACTGTTTTTCAGTCTGTTTATTGATTCTCAGCTTTTTTCATAACTCTAAGTGCCTCTTACTTTGTACTCCTCCCTTCCCTCCCTTCCCTCCCTCCCCCCAAAACATACCAGCTTGCATTCACTTAGGCTAAATCTCAATTTGTTTACTGCCTTTTAAGAAGCATTTTTTTTCTTACAGCTTGCTGAAAGAGAGCTGTCCATTAAGATTCTTTTCTCACTGCAGAGAAGGATTTGTCCTGTTTTCTCATGGTGTTTGTGGCAGATATGAAACTGTTGAAGACAAAATGTACTTTTGAATTGTTCAGGCTGTAGCAAATGAGAGCTGTGTGCAGGCAGATGGAGAAAGGGTCTCAGGGTACTTTTCAACTGTGGGACAGGACATATCACTTCAGCAAATTGTTGCTAGTATCTGTTTTAGCATGGGGCAGTTTTCTAGCCCCAGATAATCCCCTTGGAGTGCCAGGACTGGCTGTGCTGTTTGGGTGCTGATCTGTCACTTCCCAGCACCTGAATAACTGCTACAAAGCAGCTATTCCAGAAGTGACATTGCTGCAAGATGAATGAATTTATTTAAGCTTTGTACATTATTGTCAAAAAAGTATGGGACTAATGCTTGAAATTTTCTCTGTGTTGATGTTCATGATAAGGAGTAAGAGAAGCCTTTGCCAATATTTTTACTCTCTTATCAGAAATAATCAATAAAAGTGCTTCCTGGTAAATAGCAGTTTTGACATGTGGCCCATCTGTCAGGGCATTGGAAAGGCTAATAAATACCCAGTATCCTTACTACAGTGCTTCCCTGGAAAACAAACAGCTTGGGGTAGAGGAGCTGTGCATCTCTGCAGGGCACTGTCTGTGCTCAGCATCCACTGAGATCCTGCAAGTCTGGATACATGAGTCCTGGTCCTGCCCCTGCACCCTCTCTCTTCCCACTCCTCACATCAGCCAAGGGAACACTGCTCAGCCCCAGCCACACTCAGCGTGTGCTGACCCATCAAGGACTTTTCTGAAGGCTGGTGCAGGCTCTTAGTGCAGGACTAATAAATTATCATTTATTCATGATCCCAAATGTGCTTCCAAGTCCGGGTAACGCTGTTTAGGCAGCCTCCTTCAGCCCCCTCCTCATGCCTACCCCCATTTCCCCCAGAGCCCAGAACAAAGCTGAAGGCACAGCTCTGATGGGAGGGTCCTACACCCTCCTCACACTTGTTTAATGCAGGTCCAGGTATGTTCAGCAATACTTTACTCCTCTCATGTGCTGCTCTGCAGTGTGTCTTCCTCTTCTCTGCTGTTTTTGATTAAGGTATGCTGAAAAAAGCAGAAGTGATTGGATTGCTCTGCCCTGATTATCCTCCTGCTAACATAATTCATTGTCATTTAGAACATAATTCGCTGCTAGGGACGTGATTAGCTTGGATTAAGACACCATTAAATAAACAAGGCTGGGTAAGAGTAAGATGGTTGCAGAAAAAGACAAAGTTGTCGTGCATCAGCTCACATCTTTTAATTAGTCGTGATTTAAAAAGAAATACCTGAAAATGTCTTAAGGGCTGAGGGGAGTCCCGAAGCAATCTAATCCAGTGTTTTAGAGTTAGTCTGAAAGTGATCAGTGATCTTAAAAACAGTAAGTATATAATGATGGACTCAGGAGTGGTTCCATGCCTCCCACACAATCTCCTCAATTTCTTCCTCATCCTCCTTCCAGTGCAGCCCTCACTGGATGTGAACACTCACATGCTCAGTTGAAGCCATGGTTCTCAGTCTTTGTACTATATGTTCCATAATATGCAAAGCTTTAGGGAAATTCAAGTATTATCCTTTTTGGAATCCTTCTCTAGAGTATGTGGAAGTCGAAGGGGAAGTTTTTGAATTTTCAACAATGCTACGAAGTCAAGAAAGCCATTGCTTCCACTCACGAGCTGAAGGATGAGTTCTGCTTCAAGAGCTTCTGGTATTCACATTGCTATTATATCCAGGTGGAATATTAAAATTCACATTTTTCCAGTGGCTGCAGAAATACCTTAGAACAGCCAGGCAAAGCTACCATGGCTGTGAGCAGAGTGCTGTTAACTAAATGTAGGACCAGACCTTTATGCTGCACATCAAATGGGAGCTATAACACTTTCTACATGTCCTTAGTAAGACCTAAGGACAGATTTAGCTGGGAAACAGAATGCGTTACTTAAGAACTAGTCTTTTATTTCTTCTCATCCTGAACCTCTCTGAGCCGAACTCTGCCTCCCTTACAATAAAAAATGTGGTTTTGAATTGTTCAGAACAGGTACTTCCAAATAAAGCTGTGTAAAGAGTAATGTAAGTGGGTTCCCAAGTATTTATTCTGTAAGTTACCTGACCTGCTACCTTTTGTTTGCATTAATTTGGCTGTTACATCTGATCCACAACTTCACTGAGAGCAGATCTCTTGAAATTGCAACTCCAGCCAAAACTCAGGAGCCCTAAAAGAAAGTGTTTAAAAGCTACAGGTTTTGACTGTAGTCCAGAAATTGTGACAGCTACTCTTTCTTCACCACGTGTAGAAACTCACAGAATTAGAAACTTAAATATAGAATTGGCCTATTCACCAACTTAGTACAGTCAATGATGTGAATTAGCCTTTTTTTTTTTTTTTTTTTGCAAATGCTTTTGTGTAGTAACAAAACAAGCAGAGGAACTTTGTACTCTAATTTGTCTAAGCGTGTCTGAGCTAGAATGAAATTTGCTCGGTATATATTTTCCCAGTTGGAAAAGCTACACTTTTAAAAAGTCTAAATGAACTCAGTGGTATCATTTGTTGACCCACCTGGAAGAGATGACCGGTCGAGGTCTGTTGACTTTCCTGGAATAGCTGGAGAAGGCTGGCAGGGGGACAGTGACCTGCAGGCCAAGGCTTTTGGTGGAATATAATCTTCCTGTGTTGACTCTTGTGTGACATTAGAGGTGAGACTGACATTCATTTACATTCTTGTGTTAAGTAAGCAAAGGGTTCTTGTGTTGCCTTAGCCCTGTGCAGCACAGCCACAGGTACTCTGGGTACATGCAAGGAAATGAGAAGCATGACCACCACTCCTTGGAGGGGCAAGAGGCAGAATATTTATCAGGGAATGTAAAAAAAAATGTATGTCCAGATGCTTCAAAACCTGATTTGAACAGGTGAAATTCCTCCCATCAATACAACTGCATCCTGTTCCAACAACAGCCTAGGGAATTAAAGGAAAAATATAAAAATGTAATAATGAAAACCCTGAGAGGAAACTATGCCTGTGCAGCATATGGTAGACATTTGATGTGACCCTTCACGTGCTAGCATTGCACAGGAGCCTTGTGAAGGAACCCTAACAACCACGGATTGTAGCATTTTAGAGCACAAATCTACCCTTAAAAGGGTCTGGTTAACTTCAGCCTCAACTGTTTTGCTTCCCAAGTCTGCCCAAACTGGGACAGCTGAATTTAATGATAGAATAAGTTGTTATGACTTCACTGCTCTTTCTCTAAACCAGATCCAGCTATGCTTTGGAAATGTGAGCTGTGCTGGCCTTTGCTTTATAAACAGGAGCATTGAGGGGATTCTAGCTGTAACAACTCGAGTCTGGGGGGAGGAGAGCCAGGAATCATCCATCCTGATGAAAGGGCCAGTAGGATTTGCAGCATCTAAATAGTGAGAAGGGAGCATGCTGTGAGAAGGTGCAGGCCCACAGCAGTCCCTGCAGTGACCTTGGTCACACTGCAAGGAAACCTGCAGGCAAGCAGGGAGCCATGGGATGCTCCAGCCTGCTCCCAGGGCTGAGGCTGTGGTAAATAGAGAGCAGAGCTGACCCAAGGTTTGGGTACACAGGGGAGAGGATGGAGCTCTGCACTGCAGCCAGTTTAAGGTCAGGGGAATTCACTGTGTCTGAGGTTGTGTCCTTCCCATGCCTGCAGCTCCTTCAGGGCCAGCCCAGCTGTCCCTGGCACTGCTGCTCTCTGCAGTGCAGACACTCTGAGCCCTGCTCTGGCATTTTCAGACCACCACTTCTCCCAGAACAAAATTGTGCCTTAGCACTTCCCAATGCTCCAGTTGGAGCTGCCCTCCTCTGCTTGCAGCCTGTGGATGCCTCTGACAGCAGGCAATTGCCATGCTGCAAATGAGAGAGGGAGGATGACCTCAAACACAGGCAGGATCTCTGCTCACCTTGTTTCATACCTGCTCACAGCTTTCATCAACAGCAACAGCAAAAGCCCAGTAGATTGTGGGTTTGAGCAGAAGTCTGTAATTTCTATACATCCCAGCACAGACTGCCAGGAGCCACTACTTTCCCAGTATAAATTGTGTTGTAACACTGTAAGTTGATATAATTTTCCTCCAGAGTTGTTCCTTAGAAGAGTGTGACTGTAGAGAGGAAAACCAGAACGTTTTGCAGGACCTTGCTGTATGGGACTCTGCTTTTTCACTCTTATTCCCCAGTGGGGAAGTCAGGTTTTTTGTGAGCTGAAGAGGTGGTTAAGTGTCTTACAGCAGCATTTACCAATCCAGAACTGAAGCCCTGACTCACCTCTGGGCCTCTGTAGCTACAGAAAACAGAATTTCGGATCCCACCTTCCCAGGAATTTCAGGACGGCAACATCTGGATCCAACATTAACTATCACAGTGTTAGCTCTTCTCACATTCAAAATCCTGTCATCTGATCTCAGTCCAGTGTACTTGTCAGTATAGAGAGCCACCAGCCATAAAGCTGCTGAGTGATGCCCTTAAAATAGCTGAGCCACTGAAGAGTGGGAGCTGGAAGGTGAACAGGGGTGGCTTTTTAAACCATCCAGCCCTAAGGGACCAGGCTGCTGTTTCCAGTGCACTTCAGAACCAAGTCAACAAGAAAATTAACATCTCTGTCAGCAGGAGAAGAAGCTCATCCCTTTGTCATGCACTGGAGACCAACAGAGGTCCATCAGGCAGCCAGGGTGAGAGGAGCAAACTTGTTATTTGATTTCAGGCAAAGTTCCTGCAGTGGAGCTCAACAACCCAGCAAAGGGCTCAGCTGCAGAGCTCCACCCAGCCTCAGCATTTCTCATACACCTTGAGGGGTGGTTACTATGCCTCAGTATATGGAGAATGCTCCCCTTGTTATCTTTGCTCACAGAATTAAAACCTGCACCCATCCCCTCTCTGTGCCCCGTGGTAAATAAGAACAAGTTTCTTCTGTAACTTCTAAATTAAATCAGTTACCTGGCCTGTGCTGCATCACAGCTCAGTGCTCTCCTGGATATCTGGGGTTGCACAGTGCATATTTTGGGATGTTTTGCATCTGTTAAAGGCAGATCCCTTTTCTCAATGGAAATTTCTAAGCTATTCCCCCCAGTGACATCATGCCTTCCCTGCTCCCACAGCCACAAAGGCATTTATTGATAGGCATGACATTTTCCTTTAATGCTTTCATTGTTTCCAGGGGTTTATTTGGGTTGTTGTTGGAAGTCAGAAAAACAAGACAAAAGGCAAAGTATGCTAAGAAGGAGACTTGGCTTGCATGCAAGTATGTGGTGAGAGAAAATCTCTGGGGCAATTTTTAGGGATTCTGCTTTCCACAGGCTTTTCCACAGTGACAAATGAGTGTCATCCAAGGCCCCTGGAAACTGCCACCTCCTCCCAGCAGTTTGCTGCAGCCCAATGCTGGGGTTTGGTGTGCTGCATGGGAATTTTAGAGCACTTCTGTAGATGTATCTGACTGTCTTGCTCTTCTTCCCTATTTGCCTCTTTAGATACTTTTTCTTCCCCTGAGAATTACCCACAGCACTTCCAGTGAGTTGTTGTCCAGAACGATGTGTTAGTTTATAGATAGATAAACTGACTGTTACATATTTCATTAAATATTCCTTAAGAGTTGCTTTGTGTCTAAGGGAGTTTGTAGACATCCATATAGACCCCTCTTAAAAGTTAATTTGTCTGGCAGTCTGGACAAAACAGTACTCCAAAGGTTAATAAGCATGAAATGAATGGCTTGGTAAGCCTGGGCTAAATGATCATTTGGAGGAGGGAGCAGCTACTCCTTTATTACATGCTGCTGCTGTTAAACCTCAGCAAATTTGCCAAGTGAAGGAGAGCCCAGAAGAGAGGGGCCCTCCAGGTCTTTCCCCTCAGTAGCCTCTGGCTTTGGTCTCACATAATGCTTGAACTGCTTGACAGAATGTGGGCTCTGCTGGGACTTGCTCTCAGAGGAGCCCTGTGGCCTTTTTCCAAAAATTTTTATTGTTATTATTTATTTGGCAGTTTTGCTGTTGTTGGGTTTTTTCTGGTTTTTGGTTTTTGGTTTTTTTTTTTTTTTTTTTTTTGTTTTTTGGTTTTGGTTTTTTTTTTTTTTTTTTTTTTTGTTGTTGTTGTTTGTGGGTTTCTGTTTGGGTGGTTTTGGTAGTGGTGGTGGGGTTTGGGTTTTGGATTTTTCCCTACAAATTAAGACCCAGTTAACTGAGATGTGACAGGCAAGTACCACGAGGTCTTGGCCAGTGCAGTCTCTGCTGAGGAGAGGAGACTGCAGAATATGGGAGGACCTGTTCACCCAAGCTGGCCAGAAGCCAAGAGCCACTGGAAGTGCTGGGAAGACCAACTAAAAGCCTTCTGGGCTTTTGCTTTGCTCTTTTCTTTAAATGTGGGGGTGGGTGGTTCTCTTCTTTTATTTCTTTGGTTGGTTTTTCTTTCCTTTTTGGAAAAATCCATCGGAGCTGCCCCTGCCCTGTTGGTCCCAGCTGAGATGGAAGCAGGTGAGTGCCTCCCCCCCTGTCTGCTGCAGAGAAATCACCTGCTGCTGTGGAGGAAAGTGTGCAAGTGGTGATTAGAGGTGACACTCTGCTCTGGGGGCCCTTCCACCCCTCCTCAGTTCCTGGCACTGAGGAATTTGCTGAGCTTTGCTGGCTTGCACTGGCTGTGCTTGGCTGAGAAATTTTCAAGCACCAAACATCCCACTGCTGCCTGAGCTCCTGCAAAGACCAGGGTGGTGAAAACAGGGGTCATTTCCCTGTGATATAATCACCTACTGCAGAAATCTGCAGGGTATTTATAACTTTCACAGCTTTCCCCTCCCCTGCAAGATTGACTCAGAAGTTAAACTTGTGGCTGTGTGGAATCCCCTGTGCTCTACAAGGACCATCAAACCTGTGTCCATGTAAAGTTCCCTGTGCTTTAAAGGATCATTTACCCTGTCTGAGATGCTGCTGCAGAGGACAACTTATTTTTTCCAGTAACCAGCACCAGACCAGTCAGCCTATTGTTACCTGACTGTGGGGTGTTATCAGGTGTAGATAATGCTGTCTTGAGCATGGGGCAAGGTTGGAGGAAGTAACATTGCCACAAAGTGGGAGAGGGGGTTGGTGTGAGAGTGGGAGATGTGAGGGGAAAACCCAGCGCAAGGTGAGGTAAGGCCAGGCCAAGCCATGGCCTTTTTTAAATGGCCTTTGTCACCTGGCAGCAGCAATCCTACAAGCCCTTTTTATTTAGTTCTTCCATTGAATTACTTTCAGCAAACAGAAGTGAACCCAAACAACCCTGCCTTTTGCCCAGGTTTGGCTCGGGGAGCCGGCTCCACTCTGGCTCATCTCCAGGAGGAGACAGCTCAGCCTGTGTCTGTGCCTGCACGTGTGCTCCAGAGCTCCTCACTGAGCCCTGGAGAAGTCTGTGGAGGTTTAATCCCACATCTTGGCCCCAGACAAATCAGTTGCTCCTGTGCACCATCAGCTGTGGGGTGTCCAGGCAGAGCAGCCTGTCTGAGGGTTGGGCGATGACCAAGGAGGGTGCTTGGGGCTCCCCTCCTGTCCTGGAGCAGGTAAAAGGAGCCCACAGAGATGTCCCATCTCCTGTCCTGGAGCATTTGGCCCCAGGAAGGTTCTTCAGGGCTTGGCAGTCCTGAGTCACAGCTCAGGTCTGAGCCTCCAGGGCCTGAGAGCTGCACCTTGGCTGAGACCAGAGGTTTCTGGCTCTTGGCCAAGAGGAACAAGGTAATAACCATAGGAAAGCTGGCACAGCAATTTCTTCTAAAATTGCAGTCCCCTGTGGAAGGCTGACAGCTCAGGATCCTGCTTTGGATGAGGTCTTGTCCTGGTTTTGAAAGACATGTATCTGCCAGCAAAAGCTGGAATCTCCCTTTGAATAAAGAATGTAAACCCCCTCCCACAGATTATTATAACTTTGCAATTAGGAGCTTTCAGGCAATAACAGTCCTTTACTAGGAATATTTTAAAAAATACAAATGTAATAACACAAAAAGACAAGCAAAACAAAACAAACAAAAACCCTAGAAACACCTGACACCCTGTTGGTCAGGATGTTAGAAGCAGTCCAGATGAATCCTCCTGGAGTAACAGACGCAGTTCTGTGGAGTACAGATGGTCCTGTAGAAGGTCCAGTGGTGGTGAGATGGGTCCAGTCTTCCTCTGGGAATCCAGTAGAAAAAGGATGTCCTGTTGTTCCTGTGTCTCCCCTTTTTATCTGGGTAGGAATTCTTGGGTCCCCCCAAGCTGGGCAGAGCATCTCCCAATGGGATGATGGAATGTCTCATGTCATTGGTGAGCCTCAATGGCCCATTATCAGAAAATATCAGCTCCAAAACTCGTGTTTGGCCACCCCTGTGTTTTGATTAAGTACTCAGTAATTAGTTCCCTAGCAACCCAATGGAAAAAATTCCACTAACACAAAGGAAACAATATCCAACCCCCAATAGGTCTGTTGCCAGCAGACCCAAGCTGCCCAGGGCCTGGAGCATCTGCCCTGAGCCCACCTTGCTCCAGGCTGTAATTGCTGAGAGAGACCCTCCTCACACCCCCTGTGCCTGCCAGCAGCCAAGGGGACAGGCCAGGGGACCTGGCAAGCATCTCTGGAGCCCCAGGGATTTAAATAAAACACATCTAGACCTCTCTGAACTGACAGCTCTCTTCTCCTGGTTCCTTTCATCTCAAGGAAAGGAAGCCAATTTCCTTTGCAAAGTAATCTGAGCTCCAGGAGTTAAAAGTGCTGTTTAAAGAGCTTGCAGGTGATGTTGCCCAAGGAGCTTGCAGGCTGGAGAAAGCTCTCTGCCTCAGTGTGTAAAAACTAGGCTAATAATGTTTTTCTGCCTCACACAAGCTGGTGAGAGTTAATTAATTTTAAAAGCAGTTTGAAACACAGTCACAACATAGGTGCTAAGTTTTATTTATTAATATTCCATATTCAAAATACAAGACTAATTATTTATGTGCATGGCAAAGGGTGCATTTCTGTGCTAGTAATTCAATTTTAATGGTTTAGGTGGTACTTGCATTGAGCTGTACTCAGAAAAAAAAGGTTTCATTAGGTAAAAATTGTGCATAGGTCTCTCATTAAGTGTTATCTTTATTATGCTGGTTTAAAATTATTTCATGCTGAATTTGTTAATCTGGCTTTTGCTGTAGCACGTGATGCTTCCTGAATTGCCAGTTCCCAGCTAGGAGGAGGGGCTCAGGAGAAGTTGACGGAAGTGGAGGGGTGGGATGGAACCCAGTTTGTTCCCTGTGGTTTTGTTGTCAGTGACAGGAGGGCAGAAGGGGTTTGTGCCTGCTGTGGAGAGGGATGTGGAGCCTGTGTAGGTCTCTGACCCACTCACCAGAGGGGGTTTCTCTCTGGGCACCACATGGTCCTTGCTGGTGCTTTAACCCCTCTACAGCTGGACTGTATTTTCAGAGCTCTAACAAGTTTACAAACAAAAGAGTAGGATCTTGCAAACAATTATTTGTGTGTCACTGGCTTAAAGAAGACATTCCAGCTATACATGCTATGAGGCAGCAATTATCTCTTCCTAGATGTTTGAATATCATTTAGAGTAGCCTGGCTCTAAGTGGAATCCCTGGATGGCCTGGTAGTGAATAAGTTCCATGTTCTACTCTACTCTAGAGAATAAAAAAAAAAAAAAAAAAAAA
>WEIU01014277.1:25778-50039 GCA_013389925.1 Aegithalos caudatus
AAAAAAAAAAAAAAAAAAAAACAAAAAAAAAAAAAACCTACATCTGAGAAAATCAGAAATTAAATTGAAAAAAAAATTCTTTGGATTTTTTTTCTCCCCACTGAGTCTGATGAAGATGGAGAGGGTGCAGAAACCCCCTGGGAAGTCCATCTGTGGTGAAAATTTAGCAGTAAGGAGATACAGAGACACCCTCTAATGTATGTAAGAGATGTGAAAGAAGTCCTCTGCTCCAACTTATCTAGGAATTGCAGTAAACTCTGACACTTCCTAGTGCTTCAACCACATGCACAGCAAGGATTTCAATTCAAGATGTTAGACACAGACAGCAAAAATCACATTTGCTCCCCTAAGTTTTGAAGGTTGTCTGAATTACAGCCCAGTGAGGTTGTAATTTTAGCTTCAGGAAGCTAAAATGTACATGCATTGAAAGTAAAATGGCCTCAGTTTGGGTGGTTTTTTAAAGAGAAGTAAGTCACAGTGAAGAAAACTTGGTAATGCACTAAGTTCAAAGTTGGTCTTTGCACAGGAGCAAAAGAGCCATGTGAAAGGTGACTCAAAATTATAAGCAGAAATTGGAGAGGTGCCCAATGTGATAGTCTGAGCTCAGCTTAGAGGTAGATAAAGAAGGAAAGTTAAAAATTAACTTTAAGTTTTGCCTTTTAAGAGATGTGTTGTATTTCCTTATGATGCAGCGTAATGAGAAACAGAATTATTATTTAGTGATTTCACATTTTCCTTTAAAAGTATGAGTCTGAAACTTGTGTGTTGGCTGGATGTACAAGCCTCACCCAAGCTTGCCAGTGCTTTTCTGAGAATTGCTCTTTGCCTCCAGATAAATTGATATTAATATTGGCTCTCCCTTATCTATCCACAGGATAAGTGGGGGGTAACAACAGGCAGATCCTTGCTATCCTGGATGAAAATGCCGTATCCTGATGGTATCCATTCCAGCCTTTTCATTCTAACTGAACTCTCCCATGGGCTCAAGGGGGCTACCACTGCCCAGTGCTCCCACCAGCCCCTCTTTCAGCTCCTTGGAACCTGGGTTGGGATGGGGCCCTTGCAAGGGACATGCTAGACTCTTCTTTCTTATGGGGTTATGTGCATTTTCCTTCTTGAAATTATGTCCTCCCTTTACCTCATGATTTTTGTAGCCTTCCTTTCCACCTTGTATGCATATTGTGAGCTGGAAAAGAAACCTTTAAATGGCTTGAAGCTGCTGCTGGCTGTAAAGTAACTGGAGCTGACAGTGGGCTTGCACAAGCACAGAGCTGTAAATCAGTTAAATGTATTGCACATAATTTCCTGGTGCCTGCTCTCCTTGGGAGCAGAGCCCTGCTGGGATGAATGTCACCACAGCATGCAAACTCCTGGATTTGCTGCTCCTTTTGTTTGCAGGGGGAATGGGGCTTGCCTCTGCCAAGAATGGTCCATTCTGCCACAGGGTCACCAGCCACCTGACTCCTCTGTAGCCTTTCCCTCTTGCAGCCTCAAAGATCTTGTACTTCACCCCACAAAATGCCCAGTTATTTATTTTAGGTATACAGAACAGGTGGGAACTCTCTCCTGAAGTGCTGCTGTGTTTAATGGGAAAATCCATGGGGAAAGAATTTCTGAGTGATTGAGGGTACTGTGCTTCTCTGTGTCCACTGGTAACTGGAGGTTAAGTTGTTTTTTTTCATCTTGGAACTTGGAAAAGATTTTTATTGCCTTAGTTACCTTAGTTATCAAATAAAATTTCTACACCCTGGATAATGCGTGTGGATCAGCAGTTGCTAATTTAAGACACAAGGTAAGAACAAAAAATAATTTCAGAAAAAAATTCTCAAAGCAGGCATTTTTTGAGGTTATCTGTCCATGCATTCATTGTAACTTCTATGAAATGGCTGGAGTGCCAGCAGCTGCCTGGAGCAATGGGTGGCACTGGTGGCTGTCACCAGAGAAGCAGCCATCACCATTCCCAGTATGGACTGGGAGCAGCTGGCACCACTCCCTTTGGATCATGGGCACTCACCCTGCCTTTCTTTCCTGTGGATCCAGTCCCATCTGGTTCCAAGAGCTGCCAGCAGATCTGGTTACCTTTGTAAGCACATAGCTTTCTTTTTATTATATTTTCCATCTTTCTTCCTTTCTTTTTTCCTGAACCCAGTGATAATATACAATTACGACATATATTTATTTCTACTCTCGCTCCTTCCTCTTGAAATTATGCAAGCTGTTTAAATCTCTCTGGCATTTTCATGGAAGGATAGATTCTGTAGGGTGTGGGAGTGTGTGTGTAGCAGCCACATAATTTCCTGCCTCTGATTTCCCCTGGGGAAGGGTAACAAAACCAGCACCATCTGCACTTTTTGGGAGGCCCTGAGAACCTGGTGCCCTGAAAGTCAGCTGAGGGGGATGCAGCACCCCAAAGGCTGGTCTTGGGGACCTCAAAAATTATTCTCAGTCCTTTTGGGCTACAGAACTGGAGCTGCTTGATGGATATTGCAACAGATTTGTGTCCTTGAGGAGCTGGGCACGGGAACAGCTGGGGCAGGAGAGGGAGCAGATGAAAGAAACACCTATCGAGGGTCAGTGTTTGCTCTTTGTACCAACAGCCTGAGTCTTCCACAAACACTCATTTCACAAAACAACACAAACATTGCGTTAGGAAACTCTGAAGAAAGCCACAAAACTAATCTGGATTAGGTGGATCTTGCACCTGCTGTGAAGTGACCCTGCCTGGTCAGTGCTGGGTTAGGAAGTGAGGGCAGGCATCCCTTCGTCACCTCCTCCATGGTAAAGTTGCATCAACCCCTGGACTGGCTGCCCTCAGCCTGACTTCACCAGCCTTCTGGGAGAAAACTTCCCATTCCTGCCTGCTAGCTGGCCTCCCCCAGAAAAAAAAACACCCTCATGTTAAATATACTGCTGGGATTTTTATGAGACTCCAGCTCTTTCAGTGCTGAAGTTGAGTGAAGCTTGTTTACAGTAACTCCTTGAAAAAAAAAAAAAAAAAAGTTACCTCTGTGGCAAAAAAAGCTTGCAAATCTGGACTCTTAGAAGTAGGTTCCAAAATCTCCTCACACCCATGACCCAGGGCAGCTGTACCCAGAGCATCAATGGAGAGCAAAACATTGTTTGGGAAGCTCCTCTGGCTCTGAGCCCTGGAGAGTTCCATTATTTCTGTCAGGCTGCTAAGAGCTCTGCTATGCTGGAAATGAAGTTTGCAGCATGGAATTATCTGGTAATCCTTGGTAGGCTCCCTCACATCCACCCCAGTTTATCTCATGGTTGTGTAAATGAAAATAACAAGTCTGGTGGTGTTGGATTATCTTTTACCCTCAAAAAATGCTGATGAACCTCTACACATTTACATCTTTTGGGCATGCCAGTGGGTTTGCAGCATGAGCAATCCAGGAGGATGGGTAGCACTGAGATCACTGCACATCCATGGCACATTTCACTCCATATCCCCTTTTCTTCCCCCTCTGGAAATTCAGCTGATGCCTTCAAAGTTTGTCGTAACATTATCCAGGACAAATAGATACACACAAATGATACTCTGAGGGCAAAAAAAGAAAATTTTAAAAAGTCCTAACTAGTTTAGGGAAGCAGCTTGGCAAACCATTGAAATTTTTGAACTTTTTGAAGCTTTCCCTGACAGTGTGTGACTGGCCCAGACAAGCAGAGAGATCCTTTTGGTCCCTGTGTTTCCAGTGCCAAACACAGCATTGCTGCTGATTCCAGGACACAGTAGGTGGGTGTGCTGGAAAGATGCCTGATGTTTGGGGAGTGTGAAGCAGATTTGGTGTGATTCACTTCTTTCCCCTCTCTCAAACTATTTGCATGAATAAAGCAAGTCTCTGTCTCAGGCTCCTCACAAATGAAAGGGCTGGGGAGGGAACAGGGCAAGAGGAGGGAGGAGAAAAGCCAGAAAAAATGGGGCTAAAGAGAAGAGGTCGTTGCTCCTCCCTGCCTAAGTCCTCTCCAGAAAGTTCTTGAGGATGTCCAAAGGTCCCTGCCATGATTGCTGCTGTACCTCCTTCTGCTGACTGGCAAAGCCTTTTCTGTACTTTTGCCAAGCCGCATTTGGAGAAGAGGAGCAGTGTGTCTTTCCCAACATCCAAATCCAGCAGGAGGCCAGGGCAAGAAGGGAAATTGACACTTCTTGGTCTCTATTAACTTGCCATTAGCTGCCTGTTTATGGTACCTCCATGTTTTAGTTATAAGTCATGATTATTTACAAAACATTTTAATATCCCAGTCTGGGCTGCATTTGTGGATTAAATAGCACCCATCTTGGAACACACACCATTCACTGATGCATTGCACAACTTTTGGTACAAACAATTTCCATTTGGTGCCCCCTCACACTGCACAGTTGTAAAACAGGTAAAATGGAGCTGGATTTGTGTGTGTGTGTGTGTGTGTGTGCGAGCAGAGTGTGAAGTGAGGGGTGCTCTGAATAGCACAGGATGAGATGTAATTCCATCAGGAGCAGCCCCCCAGTGCTCTGCCAGGGGGTGCAAGCACAGAGAGCTCCAAGAGCCTCAGTGCAGCAGCGTGGAGGTGGAATGAGGTGGGATTTGCAGGAACTGCTGAGGGGTGATGGGGTTGTTTGTGGTGCAGGCTGGGCACTGCCAGCTGCTGGGCACAGGCTGGCACTGTCACTCTCCTCCAAGTGCCCCAGGCATGGCAGGCTGGGATCAAAGGTGCCTGAGGAAGAGAGGCTTGCCCTAGGAGTGTGTGTGTCTGTAAAAGGTCAGTGAACAGCAGCACCCTCTGACCCTTCTGCCTGCACTGTGCCCTGTAGGCATCTAAAGCTCCCCTGCCTGAGTGCAGATCTCCCTAATTCCTGCTGTCCCATGCAGAACTGAGGAGCTTCTCCTTGTCTGCAGCTGGCTCACCACCTGGGAGTTCTCCTTTCTGCCCCTGCAGAATGTATTTCTTCCTTCATCCAGCTAATCCAGGTTGTCAGGCTGCTGCCCCACACCCAGTCCTCAGAGGACATTTTGGGGTCCCCCTGCCTGACTTCCAGCACTGTCCCCTGGCTGATGGTTGTCAGATGGGAATAGAGATGGGAGCAGTGCTGCTGCTCCCAGCCCACCTGGAGACAGCTCTATTTATGTCTCATCTGTCATGGTTAATCATTACACTTTATATGCATCCCCCTGGCATGCACTTATTCCTTCTGGAAATGAGTTGAGTCTCCTGAGAGTCGAGTGAGTAATGGTAAAAAGGAAGGAAAACTCCAAGAAACTGAGCTGAGGCTCTGTCATGCCCATGTGCAGTACACCTGTATGATCACACCTAGGGTATTTCTGAAGATCCTGAGTCCCTGTGCTGCAGCAGGGCCAGGGAGGAGGCTGAGCACATCTGCCTCTCAGAAATGGAGCAGCTTTCCAGAGTGAGAGTCCTTGGGCAGGGAAAGGCACCACATCCTCCCTCCAAGGCTCAGAGATGCTGGGCAGATCCTCTAACACTGATCTGTTGGGGGCAAGATGGAATGAGTTTCGGGTCCCACTTAGAGGTGTTACTTTTAATCAGCTCATGTATTTAGAAAGGGCAGAATTCTGTGTAGCATCCATCTGGTTTAGGGCCAGATGAGGAATAAGGAAAAAAATCTTTTACAGTGGGGGTGGTAAAACTCTGGAACAGGTTGCCCAGAGAGGTGGGGGATGTCCCAATCCTGGAAACATTCAGGGCCAAGTTGGAGGATCTCTGAGTAACCCAAACTAATTGAAGAGGCCCCTACTCATTGCAGGGAGCTGGACTAGATGGCCTTTAAATGTCCATTTCAATCCAAACTATTCTAAGATTCAATGATTCTGTGATAGGGTCTCTGCTTGGAGTTCCCCAGCCTCCTCCTGCAGGATTTCAGTGGGGAGAGAGCAAACCTGGGTCCTGCATGTTCCATCCTCAGCTCCACAATGCAACACCTGCTCCAGGCAATGTGCAAAGCTGCTGAAAACATGCAAGTGCCCATTTTTGTTCAGCTTCTTTGAGGAGTCCTGAAAAATGGAGGTGGAAGTTTGTGGATCTGTGGATACCTGCTGGATACCTGGTAGTTGTGCTGCTGGGAATTTGAGCTCCTGCTGGTGAGTTTTGAAGGAGACATCTCCAGCTCTAGAACAAGTGCAGCTTAGCAGAAAAGGGGCAAAACAGTTGTTTCAGCCAAGATGAGAAGATTTAAAATGAAGAAACACCTCTGGGTTTGAGCACAGTACCACAAGGGAAAAAATTCAGATGAAGGGGTCACAGGAGAAGTCATTACATGGAAAATTGATAATATGGCATGAAACTGTGCCATGAATTCCCAATCCCAAGCTCCCCAGTCTTGAGCCTGGTTTAATAATCACAGCTTAACTGTAAAGTAGGAGAAGAGCTTTTTGTCTTCACTGTGGTTTGCTCCATAGGACTTTGGAAATCAGTTGTTATATCTTCAAGATTATCAGGTCTATACAGAGTTTTAAAATGTTTGAAGATGATCAAGTAGGAAGGATTTGTGAACACTTGTTTTAAGGAAAAAAGGTTACTATAGCTGAAAACTTGGGAGCTAAGAAGTTCAAACACTTTCAGACTTTTCTCTTTGCTAAAAATAACATCCTCCAGCTTGGGCCATAGCTTGAGAACTGGGTCCAACACCTGCAACTGGTTCTAGTTGTTTTTCTCTTTTTTTAACTCTTTTTATTGTTTCTTGATGTTCTGGTGGATTCTTCCCTAGAGGCATAACTTTACTCTGATGAACAAAATACATTCAAAATCATGTGTAATAAACCAGTAGGTAAAAGATGCTGTCTCAATATTTTCACTGCTTGTTGGGGTGTTATTTGGCATTCTGATGGATTTGGTCCATAGTTCTACCTCTTTCAGTTCCGTTTATTTATTTATTTATTTATTTATTGATTATTAAACATTCTTAATACACAATCATGAGATTTACTCTTTCAGTTGGAAGCAAAGATCTTCTCACAGGACTGAGGTGGAGTTATTCTGCTGTTCATGAGAATTCCAGTCAGAAACCTCATACAATATTTTTTTATAGAATGTGTATTTTCTTGACAAAAAGTTATTTCACAATTCTGTAAAATCTCCAAGGTAAGAGTTAAAGCAAATCTATTTCAAAGTAATGAGGAAAAAATAAGTGAAGTGATCAAAAGAAGGCTGAAATGCCCATAAACTCACATCTCCTGGAGTGGGTGCTTTAGCTGGCATACCAAGTGCCACAGAGCTTTTGATGAAAGCCTGAGATCTGGCTCTGTGACTGCTAACAAATTAAAGCATTCAAAAACATGTTTTCAACCACGGAAAGTTTTACCTTTAATTGAAACCATCAAAAGAGGGAACCTGTGACCCTGGCCATGCAGACTATGGGCTGGGAACAGGATAATCAGCCTGCTGGATACACTTCCCAGTGCTGGGGGTCTAGTGACTGGTCTAGTGACTCTTCTCCTCAGGACAGAGACCAAAATCCTTGCAGAGGATGCTGTGGTGGTGGAGCATGATCCAGAGCCCAGAGAAGCTCTCTGGAGAAATCTGGCATCCTCCAGGGCATCCCCTGGGATGGGCCACCAGCCAGCTGACCCAAAATTGGAATGGGAGGTAAATCTCCTTGAAGATCTTTTTGCCTTGGAAAAAGGGAAGAAACTCCTTTTAAAGAATGCCTTTTAAAGAAAACCACTGGTGCCCTGTTTTCTCTCCCTTCCCTGGGGAAGCCTCAGGGAGCCCATGGAGCAGGCACATTTCCCATGGGCAGGCCCTGTGTGAGAGCTGAGCCCTGCTCAGGTGTCCCCAGCCCTCTGCATGTGGCTGTGCAGCTGCAGAGGATTGTCCCCTTCTCACTGGGGTTACATGATGGAAGGATTTGAGCTCCTGCCCACTTCACTGGCAGCTTTTTGGGGGAACACCAACATGGACATCAGGTTTCCATACATGAAGGCGGGAGCTGGGGTGGGGGGAATTGTGCAGGAATTTTCCAGAAGGACTGTGTGTGCTGCTGATGAGTTTTACTTATTAGTTGGATTTTTAATCTTCAGTTTAACCAGATTAACAGTGATTTCAAACCCACTGAGAAAGGAGTGGGGAAAGCACAACAGAAAACCAGGGAGGCAACACCCTTTATTACATATTGATTAAAGACAAAGCTTTGCTGCTCATCTAAAATAAAGTGGTGTTACAAATGGTGAAATCCAGGTGTGAAATGCTTCAGATTTTGGACAAAGCCTACTGCTGAAGTCAGCAATGTAGGGAAGCACAGGAGTGTGACAGCAACTTCCCCACACCTGCAGGTAAGGACAGGGGAATTTAATGTGCCCTGGATAAGAGGTTTGGGACTCAGAACAAGTGGCTTTTATTCCTCCTTCTCTGTTTAATGTGCTCCTTACTCCTGGACCATGTAAACAAACTTCCTCCTTTACTTTTCAATTGATGGGCTGAACTCCACGGAGTGCTGTGATACTTAAAGCAGCTGGACAAAGTGGCTGAAACATCTACCTGAAAAGTGCTCAGGTTTTTTCTAAGATAATAAAAGTGACTGGGAAAACTGAATGCCCTGAGCACTGAGGAATGATGACAAAATTAATGATGGCTATATGGAGAGCCAAACAGGACCAAACCCCACTTTATTACCATTGGGAGTGCAGATATGAAGTTTCTGAGAGGGGTGGGCTGTGGGTGTTTCCAGAGATTCTTAGTAGAAATAAATGCTTTTGTGGTGAAACAAAATATTCTGGGTGAAAGCAAAAATGCAAAAATAAATTTCATGCCTCTGTTGAGTATGAAGAAGGCTGAAGTGTGCTTCTGTGCAGAAGTACTCAAGAAACCTGAGTACTGTTCAGGTCAGGCTGTAAATCCACTGAAGCCAGGGGTTATTCACAGGAATTCCAGGGCTAGCAGCACATCCTGTTGTAAAACTGAACTTTAGCTTTTACTCATTTCTCAGCAACTGCTCTGGATACTGGCCATTTCTCAATATCCTCTTAGGTATTTTGTCTTGGAATAGAAATCTGGAGATCATTTCCATGTATCTAAATATTTATCCTGAGACTTTTCAATGATTAATGTGCATTTAATCCCCTACCTATGTGACTGAACATGAAAATGCAAATATCTTAGTGACAAATTATATCTTTTGAAGCCTTTTTTTCCTTTTTTGGTCCCCTAACTATTTCAGTTTAGTTCTCCAAAGCAAAACTCTGTTATCCTGGCATTCCCTGTCAGTCCTATCACCCCTTCCAGCTGAAGGGAAGCTCAGGCCCTTGGATGTGCACTGACCAAGAGCCAATCCAGTCCCCCAGTGCAAAATCTCTCCCATGAATGAGTCACTTGGTAGCGAGCTCAGCAGTGTTTGTTTTCCCTGCCCTGCACGATAAGGGATGACGTGTACTGCAAATCCTGAGGCCTCTAATGCAATTAAAACTGTTCCTAACAAAGAAAAGAGAATTATATCAAGTTTCATTTCAGTGCACTGAAGGGAGAAGGTGCCATCTGTTCTTTATGTTGCTGTTAATGAATATGCAGAAGGGACATGGACCCAGCCATGAGTGGCATCACCAAGACCAGTCCCCAAAGAGACTTTCTTGCAACACAGCATCCAGGTATGGACACATCCCTGGTCTGGACCCCCAGGAAGTGCACTCACTGCCAGGCAGATCCTGGGTTAGGACCTGCAATAGCCTCAGAGACAGGAAACTGCTTTAAACTGGGAAGGAATGGAGGAGGAGCCCATTTGTGCAGCCAGAACTTCCCAGCAGGAACCAAAAGGCCACAAACTTGGAGAGTGGCTGGATGAGGCTCAGCCATGGCCAAGGGCTACACACAAGCCGTCGGAGCCAGGAAAAGAGCTCTTCTGCTCCTTGCAATAAACACCATGTTCCTAATGATTTGCAGTGAACTCAGCTGTGAAAATGCACGGCAGAAGCTTTGGTGTGGGGTGTGTTATGTCAACAGGAAACAAAGGAGAGGTACCTACATCTTTTTGCATGTGCAGGCAGGGGAAGAATGGTTGACAAGGGTTTTCCAGCTGCAGAAATGCCTTCATGATTTTAGGAGCAAAGTCTTTTGTCAGAGTGTGTTATAATGAAGGTTTGGTCTGAGACCTTCTGGGAGAGATTAAAGGAAGGCATGGAATTACTGCATGACAAAGAATGAAAGCTTGTCAAGAAAGAGAGGTAAATCATGGAGGGAGGAGGACAGTGCCTTGACAGAAGGGACAAAGTGAAAAATCAAGATGCTGCAGGTAAGGGCTTGACATGAGGGGTCATGTGAAGTTCAAAGTCAGACTCACAAAAATTGGCATGTGAAGAGGCACAGCCTGTGACAGCCAGCATAAACTAACCCCTGTGCAGGTAAGGGTTGTGCAAAAATCTAATGCACTGCATTGCTGCGCAGAAGAATTGGCAAGAACCTGTGGACATATCCTGGACAGAGAGAAAGGGAAATGTGCTCCTACCCCAAACAAATCCTGCAGCGAAACAAAATCAGTGCAGGCTGGCAGGAGTGAACCAGACATCTAAAGACAGAGGAATATCTGTGGAGCCATGGCTGGACACATGCAAGAGCAGTGCAGACAAACTGTGGTGGGTGAAAACTTCCAATTTCCAGTCACTACAGGCAAAAATGTTCTTTGGGTTACAATGCTGCCATGCCTCTGTTCCCATCAGCAGGATGCCTTCATGCTGGGCCAGAGCAATGAAGGAGGGATCAGAGGGATATCCTCCAGGGGAAATGAGTGCTCTGAACCCAAAAAAGAGATAACTCATGCAGCAGGGCTTTATAGAGTGTCCTGGCACACAGTGCTGCCCAAGAGAAGTTCAGAATGTGAAGCAGAGTCCTTCATTCTGGGTATTTCTGAAGCACAGGGTAAAACCCTTCTCCCCCTGCAATCAAACCCAGAGCTCTGGCTTCAGGAAGAGGCTTGTCTCCCAGGATAACTGGGCAGCAGTGAGGTAATTAAACCTCCTAACAAAATGGAAGAGGGTAACATCTGAGAAGCCCACTGCCATCCCTCACACTGACAGAAATTTCCTTTCCCCCCCAGCAATCCTGGGTTGTGTTTGTGGCAGCAACCTCTGCCCCTCACACCAGCCCTTCCCTCTCTGTCTTCCAAGCAGCTGAACAGTTCTCACTGCTCTGACAGGAGCAGCTCCCCATGAACAGAGACTGTTTTTTCATCCATACCAATTTCCCAGAGATTTTTTTTTTCCCCCCAGACTGTTTGTTTACTAAAATGCTTACTCTAAAAATGTATGTCTCCTTAATTTATTGGTCCACTGGAGAAAACTGCATCATGTCTGAAACGCTTTAATAAGGATCCACAGCGAGGGATGATCAAATAAATTATAATTACAGTGTCAGAGAGGCATTCCCAGATCCCCCACCCTCCTCAGATGTCAGGGCACTGCAATAACCCAGCAGGAGCAGGAGGCAAGTGTTGAAAGCCCACGTGAAGCTCCTGCAGGCCACACACCTGCAGCAGCTTGTCCCTGTCCTGCTGGGCACACAGAGGGCTCCTTGGCACAACAGCTCTCCCAGCTGTGCTGCTGACTAACACTCCATGAGTCACAGCACCAGGGAACTCAACAACATGGGCTTTTTATTTGGTTTTTCCTCACTGCCTCACACGGGTTACCTCCCATGTTGGTGGGAGATGAAAGTTCATGGTCTCTGGACAGTGGGGGCCCAGTTATGTTGTGAGTTAATGCAGAAAGGAGTCAGGTCATGGCTGGTAAGAGGGGTGTGAAGTTGAATATGCTGGCTGTGGGGGCACAGGAGGGTTGTAAGGCAAGGGTCCCACAGCCCTGTGCAGCATGTGCTGGGGAATGTCTGCATGCAAAGGGGAAGAGTTTTCCACTGGTGCTTCAGCATACATGGAAAACCCCTGCTTTCCTCTCCATTCCTCTGTTGCCAAGGCCACAGTCTTGGAATCCACAGGATTCACAGGAATCTTGGAAGCCACAGGAATCACGTGTAATCAGAGCTTTGTTAGCACCACAAACCTCTTTTACACAAGGCTTTACCCACAGACTTCTCTGTAGCATATTATATAGCTTCAAATGACAAAATCTGTACAGTACACACCTCAAAAACTAAGTCCAGAAATGATGGGGACATCCATAACTGCAGGTTTGTCCTCATGTCCTGAGAAACACCCTTTGCCCTTCAGCCCTAGGGAGCACAGGGATTATCCCAGCAGTGATCAGGGGGAAGGACCTCTGGCTGAGGTGCAATGGAGGCAACTCAAAAAGTCCCTCAGCTTTCTCTCAGAGAGGGAAAAAAAGTGCCAAATGTGGGTTGGGAGGTTGGGGAGAAGGCTTCTCTGAGGATTTCCAGTGAAGCTGTTCCCAGAGGCTGAGCTGGGACTCAGCTGGAACATTGCAGGCAGAGAAGAGGATCCTTCCACCATGGCTCACTGCAGGAGCACATCCTCACACAGCCCAGCTCTTCATGTGCCCAGGTAGGGCCAAGGGGCTCCTAGGCTGCCTCAACCTCCACCTTTCCCAATTTCAGCCCCCCTGAGCTTTCTGGGTGGCAAGGTCTCCAGTGAAGCTCCTCCATAAATCATCTCTCTGTCTTTGCCTCACACTGAGAATCTAGCACCTACTTAATATTTATAATATGGATGGTATTACCCAGTGTATCAAAATATGCATATTATTTTATATCAACTCTAATGCTGCAAGTAGTGTCAGGTTTTTCACCTGGCATTGTGTGCTGCTTGTGGGGGAAAAAAATGGGGTATAACCTACATGGTTAAAACCTTTGTGGCATAGAGCTGATTTACAGTGTGCTTCATGGGATGCTTTTTCAAAAGGATTTAGTCCTTCTCAAGTGTTTCTCTTATTGAAAATATTTCTGGGATGGCACAGACAGAGCCCACAGCACTGGCAGTGACCAGAACCCATCTCAATCACTCACTTCTGACAATCCATATCTAAAGTACTGTGCTTGTCCAAACACAGGGGAAGGCATGGTCTCTGCTCCCTGCTCCTCAGGCACCCTGAACCATCACGGAGTGATCAGGACACTCAGAATCACAGGATGGGAGCTAAATGCTGAGACTGCCGATGGAATTGCTAATGAGGACCTAAAGACCACACAGTGAAAGATAGCAGATCACTAATTGCTTTTTTCCCTGTAGTAACCTAGCAATTAGAAACGGAAGAAGAAAATCCGGGTGAAATTTGAGAGATGTGCTGTTTGGAGTACCTGCTTTTGTTTGTTTTTAACCATCTCTTTTGTCCCTCTAATCCCTTCTGCGATGATTTTGCTCCCTCGCTCTGCCAAGCGCTGCATTATATTTGCAATGCCCTGTCACTCGCATCATGTCTGCAAGCTGTCTTCCTCAGGCATGAGCTTATTTAGACAACTTGTCAGCCTGAATGGGAAAAATCTTAAATCAATGTATTTCCACGTGCAATCATATATAGGCTAATTTATCTGCTGCCCTGTTCAGCCTGCCAGGGTAAAATGAGGTCTCTCAGGCATGGTGCCTCTGAAAGTCTCCTGATTAACAGAGCAATTTTTATTGGTAGGGCGACAACGAGATTGTTTTATGGTAATTGTTATCATTTGGACCTGTGTATATGCAAATGGGGGAGATTAAAGTAGAGAAAATATAAAGATGATGAATATGCAGCACGTAGCCAAGATGGCAGAGGGATAGAAATAATTTCCACGTTATGTTCTCAGCCACGTTATGTGGCTGGGGCGGTGAAGGGCTGGCTGCTTTTCCAGGCACAGGGACAGCCCCATCCTACAGAGGCAGCCAGCAGGACTGTGCCCACTCTCAGTCCCACATTTCTGTCTCTCTGTGCCCTGCCACTGACTGAGGTGGCTGCCTTTTCTCACAAGGAAAGGGCTTTGGGGTGGAAAATAGATAAATGGACAAAAAAGACGAAGCGGTAGCGCAAGTCACGCTAGTGCAAGACTTCTTGAGGTGGACTCAGTAGTCCTAAGGGTACAAACCCTTTAGGGATGAATTTAAATGCATTTCAACTGTTCTTTTGCTGGCTTTCCTGCTCATTACTTCCTATCACTTCTATTTCTCTTGCCTGTTTTTAAGTGGAGTTTGGATGTGTGAAATACATTGTCTCTACAGGCACGGACGTTTCTAACCCTCACTGGCACAAAACCACAGAGCAAGATTACCCCACCAGTAAATCTAATCCCTCATCTGGGAAGAAAAACCTCTACAAATAAAGAGTGCTCCAGTCTCTATCCCTCCAACTCTGCTGCCCCTGAAATGGAAAGTAAAACCCCTGTGGGAAGGTCTGGGCCATTAGTGCCAGACTTTCCTGAAACCAGCAGCAGGTCAGGAGTGTGCAGATGCTCACTGGGCCTGGATCTGCCCACTAAGAGCTGGACTGAACTCAGCAACTCACTTTAGATAAATCACTGAGCATGAGATCATATCCTTTATTTTTTCCATTTTTACATTATGTTATTGAGGCTTGTGGCACAGGGAGCAGGACAGCAAATTTTGTCTCTATTAAAAACATGTCAGACTTTTTCTGTTTTGTGATACATTTTAGTATCCATGTGGGAGAACATCTCTGTTTCCTGCAGTCACAGCTGCACGGCTTGAGCCACTGCAGCCTCCCTTTTTCTCCATCTGCTGGAAATGAGGAGATCAGTGTAGCCCCTCCATTCTTCTTCATGTGCCACCATCCTCAGCTGTGTATTTTTGCCTTGCAAGCTTTAGCCACTCGTTCTCACTGCATCTCTCAGCTGCAAGTGGCTGCTATTTGCCTGTTCCTTCTTTTTCAGGAATGATGCTGGAGCATGGACTGACTCTGCCTTGCACAAAGTCCCTGAAGAAGGCTAATGGCCAGCAAAAATCTGTGCACAGCAAGGGTCATGCCCAAGCTCACAATGCATTGGTGGATGGGACTGTTCCTCACTTCTGCAGAGGAACACGAGAGATTTTACAAGTTTGCTGACATCTGTGGCTGAGCAGATCAGGCATGCAGTGCTGCAGTGTCAGAGGTGCTCTGTCTTCCACCAAGCATTGCTCAGGTTCTGGTCCTGTCCTCGAGGCCAGGGGGGCACATGGGAGGATTGCATTTGTTTTAGCTGGGGCAGAGTTAATTTTCTCCACAGTATCTTGCATGGGGGGGTTGATAATTCCTGTGTGTTTTAGTCACTGACTTAAACAGAGTCAAGGCCTTTTCTGCCCCTCAGGAGGCTGGGAGTGCACAGGGAGCTGGAAGGGGACACAGCTGGGACAGCTGACACCAGGTGACCACAGGGATATCCCACAGCACACAGCACCTGATCAGCAGAGCTGGGGAAAGAGAAAGGAAGCGAGGGACACTCAGAGGGATGGTGTTTGTCTTCCCAAATCATCACTACATGTGATGGAATCCTGCTGTCCTGGAGATGGCTGAACACCTGCCTGCCCATGGGAAGCAGCAAATGAGTTCCTTGTTTCTTTGTGTGAGTGCTGCTTTGGCTTTACCAGTTAAAATGTCTTTATGTCAACCCAGGAATTTTCTCACCTTTATTCTTCTGATTCTCTTTCCCACCCATCACACCTGGGGACAGTGATCAAGAGGCTGTGTGGGCTTAGTTACCAGTTGGGGTTAAATCACAACATGCACATTTTCCTTAAAAGCCTTATTTCCTCAGCTGTCCAAGAAGAGAGCCAGTGCCTACAATAGCAGAGGTTTGTCATGAGTGGGAAAAACTGAATACATTGAAGACATGTTCCTCTCTGCTCTGCTGTCCTGTTTCATTCCTCTTTTCCTGTATTTCTGAATGCAACCAAAACCTGGCCTTGAAAACCCAATGCACCAAGGTGTAGCATCCTGGCTTGGATCAGCAACTGTGTGACCAGCAGGACCAGAGCAGTGACCACCCCTCTGTACTCAGCACTGCTGAGGCCTCATCTCCAAGCCTGGGTTCAGTTTTGGGCCTCTCACTACAAGGAAGGCATTGAGAGGCTGGAGTGAACCCAGAGAAGGGCAGCAGAGCTGGGGAAGGGGCTGGAGCACAAGCCATTTGAGGAGCAGCTGAGGGAGCTGGGAACATTAAGCCTGGAGAAAAGGAGGCTCAGGGGTGACCTTATTGATCTCTACAGCTCCATGACAGGAGGGTGTAGCCAGGTGGGGGTTGAACTCTTCTCCCAAGTAACCAGTGATAGAACAAGAGGAAATGGCCTCAAATTGTGCCAGGGAATGTTTCAATTGGGTGTTAGGAAAGATTTCTTCATGGAAAGGGTTATCAGGCACTGGAACAGGCTGTCCAGGGGAATGGCTGAGTCCCCACACCTGGAGGTATTTAACAGATGTGTAGATGAGGCATTGTTGGGGGTTGGATTTGTTTCACCACCACTGGACTTTCTACAGGATCATCTCTACTCCACAGAATGTGTCAGTTACTCCAGGAGGATTCATCTGCACTGCTTCTAACACCCTGACCAACAGGGTGTCAGGTCACATCCCTGACTCTGTCGGGGTTTTCTGTGGTTTTTTTGTTTGTTTTATTTGCATTTTTTTCTGTACTACTACATTTGTATTTTTAATATTTCTAGTAAAGGACTGTTATTCCTATTCCCAAGGCTTTGCCTGAAAGCTCCTAATTGCAAAGTTATAATAATCTGAGGGAGGGGGTTTATATTCTCTATTCAAAGGGAACTTCTGTCCTTTTGCTGGCAGATACCTGTCTTTCAAAGCTAGAACAGGCATTTAGGGATACAGTTTTGTGGTGGATTTGGAAGTGCTGGGATAATGGCTGGGCTCAGTGATCTTAGAGGTCTTTTCTAACAGAAATTATTCTATAATTCTGTATTTACCAGTATTTCCTTCTGAGCCTGTGTTGTTCCACGACATTTGATTCATGAGATTGTTTAGCTTGGCATTCTCTTCAGCCACTGTGTGGGTCATAGACCCAACCAGGGACCTGGTCAAGGATATTCCCTCACCACCCTCATCTCTCACATCCAGCTGGCAGCACAGAGACTGAGAATTTGAAAGCATCTCCAGTAAGTGGAAAGGATAGTTAAAGTGTTTTGTCATTGAGAGCTGCCTCTTATTCTCTTCCATCCACCATCACACAGCCTTTCCTTGCAGGGCTCACCCCAGATCAGCTGAAATGTGCAGTTTCATCACTTCTACTGCTTTCAGTAGTGTTTTCCCCAAGAAGTCATCCTGATAAAGCCACAGGCCCATTCCAGCATGCTCTTCTCTTTGAGGAGCACTGGCCAACCACTGTGTATAAGGAACTTTCACTCATGAGTTACACAGACCTGGGGACATATCTCAGAGCTATCCCTTCTCTGTGCCACTGGCAGACATCTGTGTCAGGGATGAGGCAGCAGTCAGGCTCAGCTTTGTCCCAGCAAGGAGCTGACTGCAGCTCACAGCCCAGACAGACTTGATTTTTTTAAAGCTGAAAGTCAAATTTCCATAACAAAATCCTACTATTTCAACAGGAAAATCTGTTCAGCTGGAGCTGGTTTGCAGAAAAGGATGGATATCTCATTCTGTGTAAGACACCAGCAAGTAATCTGATGCTTTTTTATGACTAACACAATAGGTCATATTTGAATGGTCGATGGAGAGATGAGAGGGTTCATATTCTATTGCCAAATCCCTGAGCCATCTGGTTCCTAATGGCTTCTTTCAAAACAAAGGGAATAAAACCTCCAAATTGTGCAATGCAAACTGACATCCTCTCTTAGACAGAAGATGCCCATTGCTTCACATCAGCAAATGAGATCAATGCCTCCATCAATTACAGTTTCAGGTATTTCTGCCCATGCCCATGCACTTAATGGCAAATATATCCTCCTCATTGCTCAAGCTGGTTCAGTCCCTGACAGGGAACCACAGGTTGGAAAGTGGAGGGCAGTGGCTGTTGCCACAGTGAGTGTTTGTTTCCAGAGGAGCAGGGCAGGTTTGATGGCACGAAGATGGAGAAAAGCCCAGCAGGATCTTGGGGCTTGGCAGGGGCTGTGGGCTGTGCCACCTGTCCCAGCTGTGGTGACACAGTGCTGTGGTGAGCAGCACACCTGGGGACATGTCTTTGTCCTCATCCCTGTGCTCTGGGATGGCAGCTGCTGGGATAGCTGGGCTCTGCCAGCAGAGCCAGGTGCTTCTTTGTGACCCACGTGAGCTGGATCTGTAGGCAAGGAACCAGAGCCTTTCCTATGTCACAACCTTTTTCTGTGATTATGCTTTGGCACCAGGAGCACGTGCAGTGTGTGCTCTGTTCATGGCCTGGCCTCTGCCACAGCTCAGCACATTTTGGGGAGGATTCCTCAGAAATGCTCCTATGCTCACAGAGGCTGACCTGCTCAAAGGAGAGGTGCCCCATGCCAGCCTCAGTCCTGGGTGAAATGCAAAGTGCAGACTGAAAATCCTGAAGAACTGGTGTGTTTTTAAAGGGGAGCTACCACCTTTGCTTCCTGAGGCAAAGGCCCCAGCACAGGCATGAGATGCCATCACAGCCTGGGTAGGTCAGCCAGGCTGGTGCCTTTTAAATTACAGGTCTGACACAGTACCCATGGCAGTGGCAGCCACGGGGGCTCTCAGCAGCCAAGACAAAACTCCATGGCCATTGTAGCCAATGCCCCGCTCACCAAACTGGTAAAATTGCCTGAGCTAGTATGCTTAAGTGGTAGCTCAGTAATGTTTATTGTTTGTGGTCACAGTGCAAATCTGCCCCAGGGAAACCCAGGCCAGGAGCTTTTCTATCCACACTTTCACTGTTGTGAAGCATTGGATGACGTGGGTTTGCTTGTTCTCTAGCAAAGGTCCTGAGCCCCCTCCCCACACTGCAGCTTATACTCCAGGTGCTCCTGGGCCACAGCAAGATGTGTGCAGAGCTGCTGACTTTGGTCCTATGTGTAATTTGCCTTAAACCCATACAAATGAAAGGACACAGAATGCATACATTTATTATTCTGTGTTTATCGCTTGTACAGTTTAGCCAAGAACATCACAACAGTGTTTGTGTGATGCTATCAGGGATTACATATCCAGTAAGTACCATGCATTATCAGCATACTATAGCCCCATTATGTATAATTATACATGTTTATGGATACCCCATCACAGGCCAGCGTAGCTCTTGGTTACATCTGTGATGTGCTGCTCGTTACATCACGCTCACAAATGTTCTGATACCTCTAATTATGTACATTTATAGATGTATGCTGTACTTAGTGCACACCATCGTGCTTGCACCATCACTCAGAGTCATCCTGTTGATAGGGCAGCTGATGTTTATTGGCTTAATGTCTTCTAATTCTTTAAACATCTGTCTTTTAAGTGGTGGGTGCCTTGCAATGGATTCATCCTGTAGTTAGACCTGACTTACACAACTAAATAAGTTGGTGAAACCCTGGTTTCCCTACAAGCTGCTGGCCAAGAACCCAGCAGTGCAATGGGGGCCAGGGTTTCAGCAGCTGTGACTGGGTTTCACATCAGTTTATTTAGGAATAGCACTGACTTTGGTGGGGTTTGAGGTTGCTGCAGATCTGCACTCAGCCCTCAAGTGAAAGGCTGGATGATGGGCTGCAACACCACCCAAAATCTGGGCTGCCAGCTGTAATTCCTCTCTATTGCTCAAGGGCAAGATTTCTTGGGTCTGCAGGAAGCCTTGGTCTGCTCTGCTCCTTTGGTGCTTTTCCTAATGTCTATTGAATTGCTCCTCCCTTTGTACTGTATAATTTAGGTCTGGTTGAGTACAGAGTATTTTATTTATTTATGTATTCAAATTTTAAAAATCTATCTCTAGGCATCTTAGCAGTACACTGGGCGCCTACCACATAAATTAAAAATAACAGCATAAACTTAGACAAAGGACCTTCCATAAATAATTCCTCCTCAGCTCACACCCTCAGCAATAGCCCTAGCTTGGAACTGGGAAATAGATGGGCTTTACAGCCTGTTGGGAAGGTTAATAAATCTGGGCACTGATGGACCAAAAGGGAAAATGAGTTTCAAAATTGAAGCCCACCCTCTCCATCCCCTTTGTGGAGGCTCCTTGCCTTGAACTCTTCACCTCTCCTGGTCCTTAGCAGGAGATCAGATCCTGCTGGACAACTTAGGGTTAGAACCATAACTCTCAGGGACATCTCACACTGCTGCCGTGATGCAAATTAGCTGACCACATTCTGATCACACAAAAATTCATTTTTAAATAACTTTTTTCCACAGCTTCAAAAATTATTTAATTTAGCAGCATATTTAGGTATCCAGTCTGAGCCATGCTGGATATAGGTGGATGATCAGAAGATGTTTATCCACCCTTTTCTAAAGATCAGGCCCCTTTTATAGATGTCAGATTGAGCACCAAAATCTCTGGTTAGATCTGAAAAGGTAAATCTCTGCGTGTAAGTGTACAGGGGAAAACATCCTCTTTAGAAGTAATTTGCTGAAAACAGTTTTCACATTTTGTTCCTGCCTATGGCAATTTATGAAACACAAATGAGATATTGTACCAGTAGTGATGCTGAAATAAATCACTCTAAAAACAGACCTGAAATTTTATTTCATTACTAAAGTAAATATAAAAGTGCTTTAGCACAGTTTCAAATTAGATTGGGGTTTGGTCAAGCTTGTTATAAATCCAATGATTGTAAAGCAAATGGCTGGAGATGACTCTCAGTAGAGCAGCATTGCAAACACAGCTAATGGGATGCTGTGAGGTGCAGAGCAATAAACAGGGAGAAGCAAAGGTGTGGATTCTGTGCCTGCACTACCAGAAGCAAAGGCAGTGATGCAGCATGCTGTGGCCAGGTCTGCTGTCCAGTTCCCAAAAGAATGAGGAGAAAATAGAGAGTGGGACAGAAAATACCCCAAAACTGTCTCACAGCCTGGACAAAATGCCTTCCTCTGAGAATGTGGAGGGGAGAGGCAGCTGAGCTCAACCCAGGGTCCTACAGCCCAGCTGTAAATGGTGCTGGAAGAGCAAGAGAAGGGCACAGGACAGGAAGGAAACTCCTGCAGGAGGTGGAGCCCTCCCAATGATAAAGGCCACGTGGTGAGGCACAAGCTGGTGCTCCACCTCCTTGAGAGCAGGGGTGACCCTCAGCTCAGGTACCAGCCCTCATCCCCAGGGGTCACTGATCATACAGAGGCAAGGAGATGTTCTGGTACCACAGGTTCTTCCTAAGGACCAAAAGCAGCTGATAACATCAACCAGCTGCTGGGAGCACATGTTCACACCAGAAACAGCTTGCAAAATGTGGCAAGGAAGTCCCAACTGGCTGTGGGAGGAAGATGAGTAAACTTCATCTGGGTGGACTTTGGGAGGGGCTTGACAAACCACTGTTGCCTCCAGCCTCCATGCCTGACATCCTCTTCTTGGTCTCAGCTTGCAGAACAGCCATCAAACAATGACAAGGAACCACCTCAGCACTGCAGCCAGTGGCCCCTCAGAAGGCTGGGTGTCCTGCAGCCTTTTCCCAAGGGAGAAAACCCCATGCTGGCAGTGGTCAGCTTTGTCTCACCTCTGATTTCCCACCAGGGCCAGGTGCTGGCTCACTTTCCCACAAGCTGGTGGCACCCAAGCCCATAGGAGCTGCCCCTGAAGGTGCAAGCCCTCCTTCACCCCATGAGGTGAGCTCTTGCTGGAAAAAGCCCATAGAATAACCCTAGCTCATCCCTAAAACCTGACACCTCAAACACCAAACTGCCTTCTAAGAAGGCAGGACTCAATCCCATCAAAGACTCACAAACCTCTCTTTAGCAACATGCTTTACCTCCTCAATATTTTCAACCTTGTAAAAAGGGAGCTGCCTTGCTATTATCAACCTGCCTGGGGGTTGATTCAGAGATATGGAAGTTATTGGAAAGGTGCCCATTATATATAAGCCTCTGCATCATAATGACCAATAAACAAAGTCTGTTTTGCAGAAGAGGGAAAATTGAAACTATAGTTTTAGGTCATTTCCTAGCAGGGCAGATGCTGCAATCTGTGCAGCATCCTGGAACTGAGATGTTTTCTCTGTTCTGTTTTATACCCACAGCACCTGCACCAATGTAACTGAGCATTATGCACGTTCATCAGCTGAACAATAACCCCTGGGGAATTAATGATTCATTACAAAATGGTTTCTTCTGGAAGAGAAAGAAGGTTTTGTCTGGTTTTTAGGAGTACCCCAGGAAACCACCATTTATTTATGCCTGCTTTTGTTTGACAATAGTTTCTTTGTTCCCCTCTGCTGTTGCTTTTTTTCTAGTGGCAGTTAGCAGCAACGGCCTGGGGAAAAGAAAGGAGAAGCAGAATCTTTGTTAGGAAGGAAAAAGAAATCTGTGCCTAACGAAATAGAATTGAAGCAACATGTTTAAGCAAACCAGAGGCATAGAGACTTGAGGTTTTTCTCCATGCGTGTTTACATTTTCTAGTTATTGGAGCCTGTCACTTCCCACAGCACCTCTGATTTCTCCAGGTTATCCCTGGCTCATTACCTTACTCTGGTCAGAAGAAGTCCATCCTAAAGACCCAGCTGCTGTTTAGCTGGACAGCTGTGGTCTAGAAGAAGTTCTTAAGTGGGCATAAGCAGATTTGTATCTGTTAAGGCTTTACTGAATGTGCAGAGCCATCACCAATAGTCATTATCCACCCATACAAGTCTACAGACTGCTCTTAGCCCATCACTGGCTCTTAAATCAATGACCTGTCCTGGGAGGTCACCCATGCAAACAGGTACAAGAACTGATACCCCATCACCTCCTGTGACTGTGAAGTCCCAGCTCCAGGAGCCCAGATAAAGAGAATGTTTCCATGTTAGGAGGCATTTTTCTTTTTTTTTAGCAAGAAATCCGTGGAGAGGAGGGGAGAAGTATCCCAAGGACAGACAAGAAGACATATCTGTCCACTAAAATAGAAGAGAGGTGCTAGACATAAAAAATAAAAATAAAAAAGTGCACTTCCTCTTCAAGGCTTCCTTCTGGAAGTTCTTTAAGTAGTTTCACAAATGAAAGCAATTTGTGCTATATGGAAGGGGTAGGAATGAGAACAGACACCCAGAGGGACTCAGGAACATGCCAGAGTCTGCAAATTTGCCTTTCACTTTATAATTCAAAGCACAATAGGCATAAATAAAATGGGATGCAGAAAATCAATGCTGGTAAATGGTAAAAGATGCTTTGGGGGAGATTGGAGAGGAAAGGTGTAATTGCTGCTGAGGAATGTTTAGCAATAACCGAGATAAGGGGCATTAGGACAATGGTATATGGACTGGTGATTCAAATCAGAGGCCCACCCTAACTCTTGGGACAGATTAAAGGATGTTTTAAACAATCTCCTGGCTGGCATGGCTGAGATAAACCCGGCCCTGGGCCCTGCAGATCTCCAGAGAAAGGAGCAGATTCACGACTTTGCCCTTTCCTGGGTTTCTCTGCTTTCACATCCCCTGGGCACACCCTGCAGTTTAACCATTTCCTGCACATTTAACCATTCCTGCAGCACTGGGAGAGCTCTGAGGTGCCTCTGCTCCACCTCACCCCCTTTAACTCCTCTCCAGTCCCTCCAGCTTCAGGGTGGCCTTGAGCCAGCCCAGGACCAGGTATCACTGCTGGGCACTGAGTTTGGGGCCAGCCAGGTGCTCCTGGTGCTTGTTGAGGCTGTTTGGAGCTCCCACCTGGAGAGAGGCAGAGCCTGTGGTTCCACTAAATCCTAAATCAAGGTGGAAGCAGCTCCCAAACAGGGAGAAATGGAGATATCTGCTTCTAGTGCAACTGCATAGGAAGAAACGAGGGGTATGGGTGAGTTTGAAGCATGCATGGTAAAGGGCATGAAGTGGGCTGGCAGAGGATGAAAAGCAGTGGCACAGAAATCACAGCCTGTCCACAGGTTTTATGTGCCACACAGGAATAAATAGCATGGGAGTTAAAGCAGGGCACTGTGAATGAGTATGGAAGAACAGATAATAATCAAGGATAAGGGAGAGGCATATGTGAAGTGTGAAACATCACCCCAGAGAAGGGAGGGAGGTGTTGCAGAGTAGAGGGGAGAGAGTGAAAGCAGTAACACACACGTGTGCACACACAGAGGCAAACACACAAAAGAAAACAAATAATGGAAGAAACATTGTGCAAGAGATCAAGGTAAACATGAAACTCTTCAGACGTGCAAAGGAAAAGGTCTCAAGAGGAGACAGCAAATTTACTTGCCCAGCATGGTAAGGATAATTAATTGATGTGAGCTGGCCACTGGTAAATGGAAAAAAAATATAATTAACTGTTTTCCTTAATATTCCCAAAGGAGAGAGGCCAAGGCATACCCTACATTAATTTATATTGTAGGAGGAAAAAAAAAAAAAAAAAA
>WEIU01014277.1:50068-76174 GCA_013389925.1 Aegithalos caudatus
AAAAAAAAAGCCCCAGTGGGAGATAACAAGGAGAGCATGGTCTGACTATCAGAGCACTGAAGAAGTGACAAATCTCTGTGGGGAGGTCAGGGAAGTGCAGGGGACAGGGGACAGGAGGCAGGGACAGGGGACAGGGCCTGAGGGAAGGGTGATGGGAGGAGCTGCAGGAGTGGGAGGATGGGGGAGCCTCTGCTGAGGGCATCAAGAGGCTGGGACTGTGAGGGCTCCTGTGCCTCCCTCATCCACCCTGCCCCATTCCCCTTGCAGAGCAGTCTGCTCAGTGGCTTCTTGGAAATCACAGAGATGCCCACTTGTGGGAGGTGCAGCAGAGATTAGGGAAGCTTTCAAAGTGTAGGAATGCAAAATAGGCCATTTATGGTAGGGCAGAGAGGGCAGGGGGATACTGGAAAAGTTAGAACTGGACAGCAATCCATGAAGTTTGGCAGCTTTTCTGACAAGGGATCCCCCTCAGATGTGCTGCTGCTCCTGCAGGAGAGCCTGGGCTTCTCCAGACTCGACTGAAAGCTGACATGAAAGGACATGGTTTGACACTGGGATACAAAGCTGCACCTGCACCATCCACGTTCACTTTGTCACCCCAGCTGTGCCTTCAGGGCTGGGGGCTGGGGGCTGGGGGGGGTGTACAGTGCCAGCAGGGAGAGCAGCTGTAGGGACACCTGGCACCTCTGCCAACCAGCAGGAACACTTGGCAGCATCCACCAGGCCAGGACAGGAATGGTGAGAGTGCTCCAGGCAGCTGCTGGAAGGATGCTGGGGATGAGGGGAGGCAGATGAAAGTGCCATGTGGCTTGGTGGCTCAGGTCAGTGTGGAATGACCATCACCCTGTTACACACAAATTTAAGAATTAACAGGATCCAGAATTATGCAGCTTTTGTGACCAATGTGATGAGCTGGTTTATCAGTCTCACTTAACTTTCCCCTCAAACCTGCACTGTCAGCCTGTCAGTGTCAGGGTGCTTTTTTAGCCTCCCCTTTCACATCTGTGTAAGCTCCAAGGGCAAATCCTGTACCCAGTGAAAAGGACTATGTTCAGGAAACTGATAAATAACCCATGCCAAATGGAGGCAGCAGCATCCCTCATTTGATTTTGGAGGACAACTCCCAGCTGCATCTCTGTGTTAGAGCCCTAAATGCTGAAAGAAGAGTATTCCTGGTCTTTGCTCTGAACCTGGGTGCTGAGTCCTCAGGAATCCCTGTGTCCTGGTGGTTTTCCCTTCTCTCTGGGTCCCTGTCAGTGTAGCACCAGCTATACAGTGCTCTGGTGGGTACTGGCAGCAGCATGTCTATTACAAAAGGAGTATATTAAATTACTGGGGTGTAAAACAGCTGTACTGAAATAAAGGACTGCAGCACTTCTTGATGCTTGTTCTCCAGGTCAGTTCCTAAGGTTTCTCTCTTGTTTCATCCAGCTAAATATATGTGTCCAGCTGCTTGTGTAACCTTTGGTGGTAAGAGGCAATTCTGCTGCTTCCTTCTGCCAGGATCCCTGCTGCTGGGCAAGCCCTGCTCTTAAATGTGCATTTTCTCCCCAGGGCCCTATATCCCCTGCAGTCTCCTGTGTTCTATAAATTTCCCCCAGACACCAGTTTTCATTGCTTGCCCTAAAGACCACTGGTGTCAGTTTCACTTGGGAAATGCTTGGTGATCCTTCTGCTTTGCAGACTGGAAACTTGGCTCTCCCCAGGGCTGGGAGCACAAAGACCATCCTGGCATTGGAGGGGGCTGTGACCAGTTCACATCCTTCCCCACAGATGGATTGTGACTGTGGATTGTTCCCTCCAGAGCAGCAAAGCAGGTTTTGAGATGTGCCTCATAACCCTTCATATCCTGATGTTTGTCTCAGAAACACCTGAAGGGGTGGTCTGGCCTCCCCAGGGACAGGGGAGGAAGGTGAGCCTGAGGAGTTCAACACTGCCCTGGGGAACAGAGCCATGGGAGGGATACAAAGGGAGGGTTTTGAAGCTCCCAGCTGTCCTAGAGACTGTGGGAAACCTTGGAAGCATCCTTTTTTACTCCTTATTATGTGATGTCCAGCCTGATGCTGGTCTCCCAAGTCACTCAGCAACTCTCTCCTTCTTCCCACAGGAGCTTGTGGATCTGTTGAAATCCACAGAGCTCTGACCAGGATAAACGATTGCAGGGATTTCTCCTCCACCCTTGTGTTTGTGGGAAAGCTTTTCTGGGTGCAGTCTGAGATCCTAACACAGGGCAGCTACACTAACGTGCTTGTTTTTTTCTTTTTCTTTCTTTTGAACTAGGGAAAGCAAGGAGCAGCACATGGAGAAGGCATCTATATCACAATAGTAGTGTCATCTGTGTTCCTGTGCTGGGGCATCTGGCAAAACTCTCTTGTGCAGGTAATGTTTAGGGTAGTCAGTTGTTCAGAGCTCATTGGGGATAATCAGACAGTCCCTACCAGCTTCATAGGTCTCAGGAGAGGAAAAACAAACCAGAAAGTAAAGAGATCCCTATTTTGAATAAGCCAGAAAAGTGCCTGCATCTTCTCCCTACAGGATGCTGTCATTTTTTATTTTATTTGAAGCTTTCTATTACATTTTATATTTTTATTTTAAAAAACATCCCATTGGGAAGAAGCATATTTTATGCCATATTTTCATTTTTTGCTGTTCTGTTCCACAGGGCACAGGGAGGAACAACATTGGGGCCACTCCATTGTCCCCACTGAAATAAATCTAACCAGGAGGACGACAAGGTGCTTGAGCACATCCAGAGGAGGGCAACAAGACTGGTGAAGGACTTGGAAAACAAACCATATGAGGAATGACTGAGGGAGCTGGGGTTGTTTATCCTGGAGAAGAGGAGACTCAGAGGTGACCTTATCACTCTCTACAACTCCCTGAAAGGTGGCTCTGCTCAGGTGGGGGTTGGTCTCTTTCTCCAGGCAGCAACTGACAGAAGGAGAGGACACAGTCTCAGGCTGTGTCAAGGGAAATACAGGTTGGATATTAGGAAGAAGTTTGATTAAGTACTGGAATAGTCTGCCCTGGGAGGTGGTGGACTCACCATCCCTGGATGTGTTTAAAAAAAGCCTGGATGTGTCATGCAATGCCATGATCTAGTTGAGGTGTTAGGCCTGGGTTGGACTCAATGATCTTGAAGGTCTCTTCCAACCTACACATTCTGTGATTCTGTGATTCTGTGATTCTGTGATTCTGTGATTCTGTGAGGTGCTGTGGGTTCCTGCAGGAGCTGTCTCATACCCAGGAGCAGGTGAGGTTTGCTCATGGCTCTGGCTCACACAGGCAGCACTTACCAGCCCTGCTTTGCAGGTAACCAGGGCTCAGCTGAAGGTGTGGGACCTGCTCCGTGTCTGAGGCCCCTCTCCCTTCCACGCTGCCCTGAGACATCCCAAGGCTCTCACAGTTTTCCCATGGCAGCACCGCCGTGCCCACTCTGCCCTTGGCACAAGGATGCTGCCCAGAGCCAGGACATCCCTCCTCTGCTTTGCTCCTGGATCCTGGATGCTGAGCATCCCAACAAAATTGTCTTGGTAGGAGCCTCACGGGCGCTGGCTGTGTTGAGCTCCTGCTCCCCTGCACCCGGGGCTCTGCGGGGATCAGAGATTCAGAGATTCAGATTCAGAGATCCGAGGAGATCCGAGGAGGGCAGCAGGTTCAGCAGAGGACCTGCCAAAACCTCCACCCTCCCGAAGCAGCTGCTGGGAGCGCAGCCGGACACCCCAGGGCATTTCGAATGGCACTAATCACCGATATTTAAACTCCGGAATCCCTCCTGGTAAGCCAGCAAAGCCCTTCCCCGGCAGATTCCCCTCCCTGGTGTGACTGGGTGGGGCAAGACAGATAAAGCAGGACAGATAAAGCATGCCGGTACTTCCCTGCTTAGGCTTTCCCTGAAGGCAGCAGTCACAGGAAATTCCCGTAGAGTATAGGAGACGGAGAGCCTTTCAACAAGTTTAATTTTAACCATCCTGCAGAGCTGTATCATTTCCTGGGAATAGGACGGGTTTGGTTGGGGGTGTTGCCATTCTCAAATGAGCTCTTCAAAATAAATATATATATAAATAAATAAGGGGTGTTGCCATTCTCAAATGAGCTCTTCAAAAAAAAAAAATATATATATATTTAATTAGCATGCCCTTTTAAGTCTTTGCTTCTCATTTGACTGGTGTTGGATGTAATTTGTTCGTTTAGTTTCATTTTTAATTCTGCATGGAGTCGTGAAGGCTGCCTGGGGTTTTGTGGGACAGGTATGGTAAAGAAGGGTATGTCACATCCAATAATATGGCACAGAGGCTATGTGTGTGGGGAATACACCTATTGAGAATGAAAGCTGACTTTCCTTGGTGTAGGTTGCCTTCCAGCCTCTGGATGCCTTCAGCATATTGCAGTGGGGGTTTTTTGTTCTGGTGTCCTTGCTTTGTGAAGGAAAAAATCGGTGTGGCTGAGCCCCAGAGCATCTGAACCCCAAGGAGTCGGTGGGTTTCTCTGCCCACAACTACCCAGGAAAGTGAGGGCTGTGGTAGCTCTGGATGGGACTGTTCTCCCCTGCCTGAACACTGGGTTGTTGTTGAAGCTGTGTTGGAGCTGAGTCCTGTAGGGTGGGGTAGCCTAATCCCAAGCGTTCAGGCTTTGTGTCCGAAATGCTCTGATGCATGTCCTTTCCCAGCTCCACAAAGGACAAGCACAACTTTTATTTCACCCTTGAGCAAAAGAAAGAAGGCACCAGTGACTTGTGTTTTATTAAAGCCAGGCCAACTGCTTGGGGCTTTCTTATGACAGGAATTATCAATCTTAAATATATCTATAGTGGAGCAGGCTGGTTTTGCCAAAAGCCTGAAGGATGAGCTGGGCATTGCACTGCTATGTGCAATGTATAAACACCCATTTTTGGTGCTCCTGTGTCTAAGGCAGGGCAAAACTTCCTGGCCTTAAATGCTGCCCCTTAATCAGAGACACTTTGCCAGACAAAATAAAGCATTTAATATCCTAAATACATCTGGTTCGAAAGAGAGGCTTGGGAGCTGGCACTGTTTTATCAATTCCCTGGTTATTCCTGTGTTCCCCTCGTGTGGGCTGGCAGCCCCCAGGAACTTGCACCTCCCTGAGGTCCTTCCTGAGCACCCCTGGGTTTGGGAGCTCCCTGAGCATCCCTGGACTTTCAGCTGTGCTGCCAGAGCACTTCCCTGTGTGGTGTGGGATCCCTTGGTACCCAGCACTGTGCTCCCCTCTGGTGATCAGGTACACAGAGGCAGGCAGTGATCAGCGAGGCTCCCTCAGCTCTGAGCTCAAAGTGTCACAGCAATGCAGATTCCCAGAGCCTGGCAGTGCCATGTCCTGCAAAGCCCAGGCTCTTGGGGAACCCCCCCCTGCCAGTACAGCCTCGCTGTGTGGAGCTGCTTGAAGGCTGTGGGCTGCCAGGCATCCTGAGAGTTCAGCTGTTGTCTGTCCTCCCACAGCCCTCACAAAAAGGCAGCACAAAAGCAGAAAGGAGGATTTTGCTCTTTGGCTTCAGAAGTTCATCAGAAATACCCACAGCTGCTGCCAGGGAAGTTCCTGGTGGAAGGGAATGCTGCAGCCACGGAGGGGAGAGGAAGCACCTCATTTTTCTGCCATGCACGGGGACTGTGTTCTTCTGTTCAAGATGCTCAACAGGATCAGAGGAAGAAATTATTCTTTATGTTTCCCCCATGAGAATGCAGGGTCTAATTCCTCCCTCCCTAGATCAAAAGCAGGATGAGAAGGCAAGAATCCAGTTTTGTCCTGCCTCAGATCTCTGTCTCAGGGTATAGGGCTGTAAGATCACTGTGCCCCAATAGCTTCCAGCTAAGAGAACAACATCCAGAACAAACACCAAAATTGGTTAAAAAGAACCACTTAGACAGTAAAAGCAGGCTGGAGATGACTTCCTACCCCAAATGAAATTAGTCTAATTACTTCAGCCTTTTCCTCTCAGGCCCAAGGTACTATGGGGCAGTTTGTTTTCCTCTCCCTGATACACACCATGTGTTTTTTGGACTCGTGCTCAGCCACCACATGACCTGACAGCTGCTTTCCCCTCTGATGTTCAGGCAGCTGTGAGCAGCTGCTTCCTCTGCCACACCCACACCGGTGCCTCCACAGCCAGGGGAGCAGGAAGGGCCTCTGGCACTTCTGTCTCATTCCTTTGGGAGGCTGCACAGCTTTTCTCCTACCCTGAAAGGCAAGAGCAGAGAGGGCAGGATGCCCTGCTGGGTGCCCCCCTCTTTGCCAGGGCAGCACCTTTTTTCTGCAGGACAGATTTCAGCATTGCAGGCCAGATTTCAGATGGAATTTTGCAGCAATGCTTCCTTTCTGGCAGCTGGGCTTTGTGTCCCCATCCTCTGTTAGTGCCACTGCTAATTGTCCAGAGGGCCTCAAGAGAAACTGCTGATAATTGTCCCAGAATTTCACAACTGCAACAAGAACAGACTGTGTCTAACCATGGACTAGCTTTTGTTCATTTTGCTGTTTGGGAGGCACCTTTAATTATTAAATTTTTTTTCCTGTATTACAAAGTGAGAAATATTTAGCATTTATTTAATTATCTTGGCTACAATACAGACATTCTCAGATTACAAACCAAAGTGAGTAAAATCCTAATGTGAATGGTATTTTTTTGTCCCATTGGAAATTAAAAATCAGTTGCACTATGATTAAATTGATTTTGGGTGGTTTCTTTTTGAGCAATTATGTTCAAAAACAGTGTGCCAGTCCAATTTGCTATCAAATCTCACTTTATCTCTAGCATTCCACATGCAGGTGCATAGACAATATAAACCCAAAGTCCTACAGAATTATCATCCTTTTGTAGGAATGAAATGCTGATTGTTTATTATCTGATTTAATTTCTGGTGGTTAAATCTGAGCAGTCTGATTTAGCAACAGTTTCAATCAACCTTACAAATATTTGAATGCATTTATGTAACAATTAATGTGCAAAATAGCGTGGAGCAAAGTCAGCTCTTTTTTTTCTGCTTCAGTGAGGGCACCCAATTCCTGTGCCCTAAAGGAGTGGGATGTCCCCAGGGCAGCCTGGTGTGGGACAGCACAAGAAGGGAGCTGTGGTGCTGTCCTTTGAAAAAAAGCACCATCAGGACCTACCAGCCCCTCTCCTCCCTCTGGGGCTCCCCTGGGATGAATTTGGGACCACAGCCCAGTCCCATACTTGTGCCAGTGCACCTCAAAGTGGGATTGCAGCCCTTGGACTGTGCTGGCAGCTGAGAGGGAAGCTGAGGCTGCAGGGCAGGAGCTGCTGCATGGGACACAGTCCTGCTGCCCCTCCTGGGCATGGTGAAACCAGGTCACCAAAGAGAGCTCATCTGTGAATTCAGGTCACTGGAACAGCTCTAACATCACACTGCATGACTTCACTTATCAGAGGCATTGGGTGGATTCAATATTCAATATTCATAAGCTCTCAGTCATGTCTTTTCCAAGCCACGAGGCACCATCCCTGTTTGCAGGCAGGTGGAGGCAGCTCCCATGGCAGTGCACTGGAGCTGTGCCAGCTGCTGGAGCAGGGATGAGGACCCTGAGTTTCTCTGGTGGCACTCCTTACTGTTAGAGGTGACTGAGTGCAGGCTGGGATGGCTCTGGTGTCATTTCTGCACAGCCACTGCTGCTCTGGATGCCTCCCTTCCCCTCTGCACAGCAAGCTGTAGTTGGTGGTGATGCTGCTGACAAAGGGGTGACTCATTTCCACCACCAAATCTCTCTGGCACAATGCATCTATATCCTGTTTAATTTCACACCTATCCTGTTTGCTTAATTACACAGCATTGCTGTTCTGTTTGGTGAATTTTAGATTGTATTATAAGGAGTGAATTTTTATATTATATTACACTATATGATGATTGCTCATTTAATTTTAACTTGGTAATATGTTTATACTGCAAACAGTTATGAAAATGACTTATAAGAGTGTTTTAACTAGATGTGCAATTTGAGGATATGAATTTAATATGCTATCCAAACCTTATGGGACAGAATTGCTGTGCCCTTACTCAGTTAGGTAAATGTGAACTTACTTGAGCACAGAAGCATTCACAACCCAGGGAGTATTTGAGACCACTGCTTAATTACATTAATTACTACCCATAAGTCACAAACTCGGGTGTGATGTATCACCAGAGCTGTTCCTGGCTTTGCTGGGCAGTGCAGTGTTGAGCAAGGAGGAGCCCAAGCTGTGAACCTGTTACTCACCCCTGTGAGGAGTTACTCATGCTGCTCGTTTTGCCACAGGAGTAACGAGGAGATGAACGCCTCTGTTTTCACCAAATACTCAGGAGTTCCTCAGGTGGGCAGATGTCATTGGAGTGGAAGCCACATCACTCCATTATCTTGCCTATTTTTTTGACCTGGGCTAAAGTGTTGCACCCAGCAGAGGCCTGATATCAGAGCACTGGGAGCTTTGTGCATCTCCCTGCCAGCATCCCAACACAACCTGCCCCAGAACATCCTTCCAAGAGCCACAATCCCTCTGGGTGCACTCTCTTTATCTTCCCAACCCTCTGCTCCTCCTGATCCCACTGAACCAGAGCTTTTAAATTACTCCTAACCTTAGTATAATTTAATGAAGGAGCTGAGGGAATGGACAGGGGTAAGGGAAGATCAATGGGAGATGTTTAGATGGCACTGCAGGTCTTGTCAGCCTAGGGGAGGCCCCATGGCAGGCTGGCTGCACAGCTTCCAGCTTTCCCAGCTGTGTCTGCCCTGTACAGACTAAAAAGTTCCTCTCCCTCTGTCTCTGTTTCCATTGTGGATTTTACTATTCTAAATACTAATTGAATGAATGACAGTGAAAGAGACTCTTCAGAGAACCTGGAGGTTTGGTAAGTAAAATAATTTGGCTTGGTGTGAACATTTGTACTTGAAATTTCCAATTTCAGTGTGGAATTAAATTTTGACCTCATCAGCATACCTGACTTAGCACTCCTGGAAGGTTTGCTAACCCTTTATTTAATGTTCTGATCAACTGTTTGTTCCAACTTTAGCAAAAACCTTCCTTTTCTTTAGCAAAGTGTAGCAGCCAAGCTAAACAAATATCAGAAAATCCTTTTAACTGTGTCCACTTCTTTTGTTTGAATGCCCCGAGCTTCCCACCCCGTGGTGGCACCACTCCTGCCCTGCAGCCTCACAGCAAAGGCACCTCATTTCTGCTGACCCTGCAGCCCAGAGGCACCTCACTCTCAGCATCTGGGTCCTGCCTGCAAAAAAACATCATGCCTTGGCCCCTTGGGCTTCAGGCAGTTCCCATCTCCCTCTTTGTTCCTGCTCTGCCAACCTTCAAGCTCCTGGGACCTCGGGCTGCAGCCACAGCCAGCCCAGCAGAGCAGGCTCTCACCCTCCTCCTAAGTCAAGTGCAAAGTCAGAGGCTAAGCAGAGATTAGGGATCAGGTACTTCAGTCAGTGACATCCTAAGAACTTGATCCGAACGGCCTGGCTTAAAATAAATAACCCATTTTCAATCAGGTTTTGCTTCTGACATAGAAAAAAATGTAGGAGAAGGCTCTGGAGCAAATCCACCAGAGTCATGCATGGCAGTAATGCCAAAGCAAGCAACAGGGATTCACTAATACTCATGTTTCTTGGATTAGGCAATGTGTCCTGGTTTTCCATCTATGTAGTGTGCAAGTAGCCAAGTTCCTCTGTCAGCTTGGGTTCCTGTTGGGACTATTCCCATAAAACCAGTCTCAGAGGAGCAAACTCAATGGATTAACAGAATACTTTTCCCAGTGGTTTCACTGGATTTTGGATGAAGCCTAAAATGCTGATGCTGATGCTAAAAGTATGTGCACCTTTATCTGCACAGACTTAGCCATGCCCTTTAATAATCTTTAATGATCTGATCCCTTTGCAGTACCAACAGCAATAACAGCACTGCAGTGATGCCAGGAGATGATCAGCCACCCTGGTTATGCTTTAGTCCTTCAGGAAGACAAACTTATACTGCTCCTGCCTAAGAAAAATGGGTCCCTTTTAACTCCAGTAACCAAATCCCACTCCCTCTTAAGCTGCCAGGTGCCTTGTCCCACAAGACCCTACCCTCCACACTGTGTGCCCTGTGGGGTGCTGTGTGCCTGTTTCACCTGCACTTGCAGCCCAGCTATGAATTTAGGTTTTCCCCCTGTCACATTGCTGTCTCATGAGCTGCAGGGGTCTGAAAAGGTCTGGAAAACACACTGGCACTCCAGCCCCTGGAGGCAGGCCATTTGCACTGTGCCTCAGGCTCTGTTTTTGCCAGGCACCTGACAAAGCTGGCTGTCCTGTGTCATTGTGCTGAGGAGGATCCGAACAAGAGCCTCTTCCAGGGGCAGCCTGTGGTGCCAGCACACGGGATTGGAGCTGCTGGGGCCCACTGCAGGGAGAATAAAGACAGTGAGCAGTCCCCCCTGTGTTTGCAATGTGGAAAAGGGGCTTCTGAAGGCACCTCATGCTTCTGACAAGTTTTTCAGATATTGTGCAACCCTGTGAAAGCAAAGCCTCCTCACGAGTGCAGTTTCTGCACTTTTCCCTTGGTGCTGCTCTCCCTCTCTCCTGGTGCCAGTGTTGCCTCCTTCCCCAGCTGCCAGGTGAGAACTTGGCTGCAGTGCACTTACCTTTGGCCAAGGTTCTTTAAAGTCAGCTACTGACCAACATGTTGTTCAGCCAGGTGACTCCTGAGGCAGTTATTCCTACCAAGTTTTCCCCTCCACAAGCTCCTGGGATGGCTCTCTCAGAGCCAGCCACTTGTTCCCACCCTCTGCTTGCTGCCGTGGGACACAGCAGCCACTGCTGCCAGCCAGGGATGCAGGACAGCTCCCAGCTCTTGCTGGAGCCACTGGAGGGTAGTTTATGGCATGACATCACCAGCACAGAGCAGGCTGAGCAGTGACACAGAGGAGAATTGGGGTTGGATGCCTGGGAGAGGAGGGAACAGGAAAAAAGAGATGGAAGAAGGAGGTTTGTTTCCTGTTTTCTTTGCTGTGAGTCTCAGCAGCTGTGTTAGAGCAGGACATCTGGGTTTGGGACACTGTAAGACACACAGGTTAAAAGGGAAACCATCACATCACATGCTTCTAATCAAACCCTGCTTTATTGTAGCACCTTCCTTGCCTCCAAGTATTGGGAAGCTTGAAATCAGTTCTGGTCTTAATTCTCCCTGGTGCATCACCAGCTCCTCTCCCCTCTGGCACCAGCCTGGGCTCTCCCTGGAGTTCTCTGCCTCTGGGCACCACGCCCGGGCTGCTGTGCCATGGTACATTAGAGCAGATCTAAGCCTGTAAGCCCCACTAATCCCTCCAGGGCAGGAGAGCACTCTTTAGTGGGAGGGATGCAGCAGAGCCCGGAGACTGTGGAGTGCAGGCACCAGGGTTTAGCAGGGTACCCCAGACTCCTCATCCCCAGGGGTTACTACTGCCAGTGGGTTTTGGGGGGTTCTGAGGACACCCCAGGCCCAGCTGAAGGACTCAGATTTGAACCTGAGGTCTCCAGGGCTGCAGCCACAGCTCAGTCCCTCCTCGTTGTCCACACCTCATCACAACCACCACGTTCAAAGTCTCGAGATGCTGTTCCCACATGCAGGGTTTCCTCCTTTTTCACTGATTTATTGAAAAGAGTAGGGTCTCCTGGCATCCCTCAGGGTTTCTTGGGAAGGTATTTAAAAGAAAAACACTTGGATCTGTATGTTTCCATCAAAATAACAGTGCCTGTGATGACAGGCAAAGTATAAACGCTTAGGCAGACAAAGATAAGCCTTGGTGCTGTGGCTGCCTATTTAAATCAGATCCCCACAAACGCCAGTCTGGACAGGAGAGACCCAAAGCCTTTCTTGTTCATTACGTGAGCCTAAGCAGAAGACCTTTATTTGAAGCTTATTTCTGCTTTCATATGTCACAGCAGCAGTATTCTCCAGCAGTGGAGGGCAGCTTTTCTCTAATTTTAGATCTTTCTCTCGGAAGATGGCAGCTGACAACGGAGACAGGCCTCTGAAAAGGATGGATTTGAAGGCTTGCCTTTTTACTAAAGATGTACAAGCTGTGCAGCACGGCGGTTTTTGGGAGATCAAACTGAGTGGATTTCAGATTCAAATCCCACCCTACTTTGAGGTCAGACTCCAGGCAATGTGTCCCAAGCTGCTCACCAACAGAAAGGCTGGGGGTTTTTAGAAAAAAAAAAAAACAAAACAAAACAAAAAAAACCACAAATTGTGAGAGCTAAGAAAGGGGAGCAAGAGGAGGATAAATGATTTACACACAGCAAACCCACTGAGGAAGTCAAACAGATGCTTTACTGTCTCCCAGGGCTCCAGGCTGGATGTATCCATTTCTAAATAGAGCTTCCTGCACCTCAGCGAATCATTTCAGGCTACAAATTGTCCTGCAAGGTTCAAGGTAAAGCTTCTCTCTTTCCCTCCTGAACGGCTCATTGCACCTGAGAAAAGCCAGAGCCAGCCCACAACACGGGCAGGGGTAGGAAAATCCCCACCAGGTGAGTTGCAATCCCCTTTTTTTGTGTCCACGGTGTGTCTGAGGGACTTTCAAGCTTAAGAGGCACCTCAACAACTTGTTTTGCACCAACTGTTTCAGTTATTAAGAGAGAAAAGTTTGCACAAATAGGGAGTCCAAGTGGGAAAGCGGAAGCTGAGTTACTTATGGGGGTGGGTGAGGGTTTTTTTTTCCTGTGGAGCTACTACCTTATCACAGATGTGTCACCCTTTGTGTCCTCCCTTGGGGCAAGTGATGCATTCTCCCCGGGGCCCTTTTTTTGTCATTAGAAGGCAATGTAAAGTATCTATCTGTGTATCTGCCTAATCTCATTCTGGCTGCTGCTGTGATGGCTAGATAACAGATATGAAAATTAGAGCTTGTCTAGCAAGGCTCAGCTAATCTCCTGAGCAACTTCCCATAGGGAGTGAGCAATCTTTAAGGCACAGAGAGCTGCCCTGACAGGCAGCAGCCTGGAGACCAAGCCTCCAACTCCCATATATGTTTGCATTCATTTCTATGTAATTTTTTAAAGCAAATTTTGTACTGGACTTTGTTCAGGTGCACATTTGTCATAGATCAATGTGGAGCTGAAAATTTTAAAGGGATATTGTAAGGCTAAAAATAATCTTGTCTGGTTTCCCCTTTGCCAATCAGGTGCTGACGGCCACACAAGCTGAGTGGGAAATGCCTGCCTCTGGTTTGCACTCCTTTTGCTCAGGAGATGGAGACAGGGCAGAGCTCAAAGTCTCTCAGCAGGGTTCAGAACCATGGACCATAAGCATATTCTTCTTGGAGTGTTGAGCAATTCCTTCCCTAACTTAACAGACTGAATTTTAAATATCTAATTTAGCTTTCAGCTGCATGTTATTAGCCTTTTTTTCCCCTTTCAGTTTGAATTGTAAAAGAGAAAAAACGAGAGAGAGAAAAACCTAGGCTTCCCTCGGTAGCCAGACCCCCAGTTTGTTTTCCTTTTCAGTCTGATGCACAAGGATCCAGTAAAGATTTGCAAGTGCTGCTGAAGAGTGTTCATTTACATCAGAACATGCTGTTTGCAACTGATTTTTAAAGACCCACTCTCCTTCTGTATTAATTTTATGCTGTGAAATAAAATCGCACAAAAATAATACATACAATGATTTTGACAGCAAACTAAATAGGGCACTCTGTAGGAGATGCCATCACTGATTTTGCCCATTTTGTTCAGCTGAGAAAGAGTGGGGGAACGCTTGCTTTAAGGAAAATCACTCTCCAAACAGCAGCAGCTGGGGAAGTGGAGGCTGGTAAGCAATTGCTGCCTTAGGAATCTTAGATTCCTAAGCTTGGAGGCACTTACTACAGGCAGTTTTCCCTTTGGAGGGTAGGGAGCTACGTGTGTTACTCTGCCACTAAAGGAGAAGAGTCTCTCTTATCCTCCGAAGTGGAACTTCTCCAGTGGCTCACTGTCCCCCGCCAGAAAAAAAAAACCCACATATCTGTCTTCATCTTGTTCCTCTTCTTAAACTTGAGGGTGCCTTGGTGTGCCAGCCTGCCTGTAAAATAATTTGGGGAATGTGCCTACAGACACATCTTGGCAAAGGGGGGGAAAGGGAGGAGCGCAGAGCATCCAATCATGGCATGACTGTTGTTTTCTGCAGGGAGCAAAATGAAGCAGACACCTTCATGTGGAAAAAAATAACAAATATAAATTAAAAAAAAAATAAAATTAAGAAAAATGTTCAACCCATAGAAATAGCATAGAAATCTTACACTTGGTCTCTGGCCTTGGATCTCCTGTGATGAGACCATACATGCAGGAGAGACTGTTAATATTGTTCAGATAAACATAACACTCCCTCTGCTTCTGCTGGGAAAAACACCCCGAGGTGGTGGAGAAGGCAGCTTTCCCAAGAGCTGGATCGCATTCCTTTTCAGCCCCGATGGGGGGATGCCTGGGTGTCCTGTACACCATTCCCCTCTCCCCATCTGACTCATTGCGAGGTGCTCTGGGCGGTGCCATCCTCCCCCGATCCCGGGGGAGCCGTATCCTGCCCAGCACCCCTGGGACGGCTCCAGAGCGGGCATTCCTGCCTGTTCCTACAGCTTGGGATCCTTCCATCTCCATCAGCGCCGCTGCCGCCGGCTGGGGACCGGCGCTGCTCCGCGGTCTCCTCAGCACCGAGGACATCGCCGGCACTCACAAATCATCCTCACGGTAATTAGCGGCAATTAGTGACTTAATGGAGAGTCTCTGGGGATTCCTAAGCGTGCCTCATGAGCGTGGGTTTTTTAGGACGGTGGAAGTTGAGAAAGCCCCGAGGAATGCTGGTGGCATCTGGCTGTCCCTTATCTCCGTGCCTGCCCGGATGGGTTTGTTTGTGCTCGCCCTTCCCAGACATCGCCCCGCTGGGGGAATTCCACCTGCCAGCCTGCCGTGGCATCCCCGGCAGCAGGCCCTGGCATCTCTGCCCTCCCCCGGCCACGAAAGCTGTAGCAATGTATCTACATAACTTTGGAATACAAAGTGCTCCAGCCAAACTACCACCTGTAGGTATTCGTTATTGTTAGTGGAACCCTCAGGAATTTGTCAAGGTTACTGAGAAAAACAGGGCTAAAATAAGAAAAGAAGAGCCTGAGAAATAGAATAGCAGGAATGCAAGACCTAGATAAAGGAGGCCCACAGAGCAATAACCTGGGACCAATCCTGTTTCCTGGAGGGTGCATGCTGGATGAATGGACAAGACAGAGACTCCAATCAAATAATGACAAATGCATGAACAAGCAGCCTTAGAATCTATAACTTAATGTAAACAATAAACAGCTTCTGCTCAATCATATTGGTTGCATTATTCAGTTGCCCATTTTCTCCCTGCCAACACTAAAGATGTGCACAATCCAAGGCATGTGCACAGGGGTAAACTCCAAAAGGATAGCGAGCTCAGCTCACACAAAACACGAGGAAACACAGTGGGAGCCAGTTTAAAATGAGATTAATTTCCTTTGCCCCAGTAGGTCCTCGGCTGTGCCAAGGCTGGAGCTCCCGGGTAGTCACTTAGGGTTCTTTTGTTGAGGGCACAAGGCATGAACTCCTCCGCCAAAAATAACCCCCTCACCTAATTAAACTTCTCATTCTGAAAACAAATAGATGCTCTCAGAGGAGACAACGCGGTCTCCCTGAGGTTGTTACTGTTAGGCAGATTTTTGCAAGTCATTAGCAACCTCGGGAAAATGTTGATGAAATGGCTGGAAATGCAGCTTTCCAGTTTTCCACTAAACCAAGCATAGTAAGCCACTGCAGCATAAGCCTCTTCATAATGATGTTTCTGAGTTAACAGGAGGGGCCTGGGGTGTTTTAATTGCCTCAGTTTCTATATAAATGTAAAGAGATTTGTACAGGTCCTGGATGCAAACGACCCCTTGCAGAAAGGCTGCCTGACTTTCCTTGTGGCTTTCTGCCTCTGAAAGAAGGAAGAAAATCCCATTAGGGCTGGGCTTTGAGCGTGGTACTAGCATGTGCCTAAAACTATAATTAATGCAGACATTTGCCACTTCTCGTTTTGAGATATAACCAGCACCCCTATATCTGTGAACCTTTCTCAGCTGCTAGCACAGGTTGTTAAATACTCTTTCATCTAGATGATTTTTTTCAAGATTTTTGTGTCATTTCACTTGCAAACTACGAGTGACATGAAGACACATCAATAGAAATAGGACAATTACAATAGATAGATAGTCAGTCCTTAGGTCAGTATGCAAATTGCTATTTTTAGAAATTACACATTTTCCCCCTGCATGTGGGCTCTCATCTTTCTGTAATTACAGGCATTCTGCTATATAATAGAGTCTACTTCTGTATGACAAGTTATTTTGGAACACGTTGGCAGCAGTTTCAATTGCACAGATCGATCCAGGCATTGGAAATTTAAAACAGAATTTTTACCTTTATTGCCTACTTCAGTTTCTACCTGTTCTCTGCAGGTGTACAGGGAACATTAGTCTCATCCAAATTCCAGATCAGTATTTGCTCGGGGTAATTTTTTAACTGAGCTGGCTGAAGGTGAAACTCACGCCAATGAATAATAATACCTGTTCTTCTAGAAGAATGACAGACATGAAAATAGAATTAAATCAGAGATCCATTCCTATGGTCTAGCCACTGGGCACACATCCTCCAAATTAGTTTGGACAGAATGGGAACTCCTTTGAAATTACCAGGCAGCCAACTCAAAACAAACACAAAGGAATGCCTTTCCAAAGTGTACATAATTCAACTGGGGAACTCACTGCCACCAGTTGATGTGGAGGCCCCCAGTATAGACAGGTTCCAACAGGGTTTAACCAGGGTTGGGAAGTTGGAATAACCACTGCTGCAGTCCCCAGAGGTTTGGCTGCAAGCTCAGCCCAGACAGCCCTTCAAGCCTCCCCTTTGCCAGTGATGAGGCTCTGAGAAGGTGGCCATGAGATGGATCATCTCCTCACCGTGTTCCTCTTACTCCTTCCCTCCCCAGCAGCACTGGCTGCCCTCAGGAATGAGCTGCCAGGCTGATCCAGGAGCTTTGGTCCAGCCCTGTGCTCCACTCTCAGTTTCTGTGTCACCATCCAGGGCAGGTGGAGCCGGGTGTCCCCAGGCACAGCTGGTCTCAGTCAACAAGCACAGGGCCTGGCTGCACCCCTGCTCCAGAGACTGTTCCACACATCTCTCCTTTTCTAAGTACTGAGGTTTGCAGAGAAAAGACCATATTTTACTGGAAGGTCCACAAGCAAACCAGAGCATTCAACCCAGAGCTGGCTTTGCAGTGCCTTAGTGACCCTCCAGAGGAATTCAAGGCAGACTGCATTTTTTGTGTGTGTGCTTGTTATCTTGTCTTTGAAGTCCTTTGGGAGGCTTCCATCTGCCTTCAACTGACCTGCACGCAGTCAGACTGCAAATCTTTGTTTAAGGAAGCAATTGTGTGATTTTTTTTTTTTTTTTTAGCTCCCATATAGCAGGTAGATGTAAAGAGCCTGCCAAGTTCTGGCTTCACAGTGCATAATGTTTTCATTAGCATCACTACCAGAGATGCCAGGTCAGAGTTCAGCCCTCCATTTTCAGTGGGCCCAGCACAGTCAGAGCTCTCAAACCTCTTCTTTCCCTAACCCACCTTCCCCAGGGCTCAGGAGGGAGTTATTTTCCAGCTCTTCCAGAGAAAGCCAGGGGTGTGGGTTTCCCCCAGTTCCTCCTTTCAGGACACTACTTTCCCACATGCAGTCATCCCCCCTCTTCACTTTACAGCACTGAGCCAAGGACTGGATATATTCCTGTGGCTCATCAAGGAGCAAGCCATAGATGATCACCTGCAGAAGTGGAGATGATGAGACTACTACAAAATACTGTTATTGTGATACAGGAGCCTGACTGCCTGGGTCCCACAGGGTGGCTGCCTGCACAGCCATGGATCAAACATATTCCCCATTCCATAAATGCTCATAGGTGTCAGTTTTCCATAAACACTGTGGACAGACTCTGCTAAGTGATTAAGAGGTCAATTTTCTGTATGGGTGCCTACATCCCAAGGGTGTCAGTGGCACTGTGCTGACTTTTCCTGTTTGCACCCAGGAGGCTGATCTCAATTTCTGCTCAGACCCCTTCCTGCACTCTGGCTGTGTGAAGCAGGCATGAATTTCAGACTATATGTAATGGTTTACCATGGGTAAAATTCACCCTTCCAGGCCTTGCTCCAGAAGCTGTGGCCCAATTTAGACAGGAGGATGGTGGGAGCAGCACATCTATGGAGAGGCTCATCTCACTGTGCCATGAGAAGCCTTCCCATGCTAGCCTGAGAGTCCAAATAGAAGACAATGGTCCAGGAGACAGATCAGGAGAGTACACAGGTCTGAGGTGAGTAAAGAACCCTTAGGAACGTTGAATGAGTGAGCTTTCACCCTCTTTATTACCTGTCTTGGTAGCAGATCGTGTGGACAAGATTTTTTTTGAGATTTTTTTAGGAGAGATATTGGTACCAACTGACACAAGGCTAATTCCCATCCTTTTGGTTCCCTCTGTGCCTGGGGAAGGCAAGGAAGAATTTTCAAATGCATAAATGGGGTATGGATCAGGCCCTGCACTGCCAGCTCAAAAACTCCCCCATGGCTCAGCTCTTCACCTGAACTAGTGCAAATTCTCACCCTACAAATGGGAAGCACTTCTAACTTAGTACAAGGTAATCTTGTTTGATTGGGAGTTTTTAAAATATTAGTGCCCCTTGTGACATAACTTGACCCATTCACCTTGGCTTCAGGTTTGTTAATAATTCAGAAATACTTTATGGCACCTATCATGGAAGTACAAACAACTGATGCCAGCAGGAACATTTCCTATAATATACTGGAGTTTATCTATGGATAAACTTTACTTACTGAGGAAGAATTGTATGAGTAGAGTTAATCTTAACTGTGTGTCCTAAGCGTGATGGACTGAGGTCTCTCCTTCTGAACCCTCCTACTACCCTCAGGCAGCAGCTGTATCCCCCTGACCAGTGCTCATATTCACCAGTAGAGATGAAGCATTGGAAAAGTGACCCTCAGAGGTGCCACAGGAGGTTTTGTAGTTGGAGGGAAAATCCTTCTCCAGGGTCCTGCTCCCTTGGCTGCAGCACAATTACTGCAGCAGTTGTGTGTGTTTGGAGGGACCTACAGCTGAATGCTAAATTCATTTATTTCTCAGATTGGACTCTGCATATCTATTTACCAAGCATAACTGTGTGCCTCTCCAGCCTCACATGGGTACTCCCTTGTTTTCTTTTCCCATTGCCAAGAAATCGTAAACTGTTTTGCAACAGCTGGCTGGGAGCACCCACATCCCAGGGCAGCTGGAAGACAGAGGATATAGAGTCTCCTAGTAAAAGGCAAGTGCAATAGATCACATTCCCCTTGGGCTGAGTGGAAGTTTAACCCTAATCTCCCACATCCTGTATGGATGTCCCAGCCACCTCCTGCTTTGCTTGTTGACATGTAATTAAAAACCACAGAAGTTTATTAGAAATACAGGCCACATTTTCACACAGTGTCATATGAGTTATCTTTGCACAAAACGTGGATTCCTGCTTTGTGCAGGAGGGGCATGGGTTAGTAATTCTTACAGTATTAAAACTTTTTGTTCCAAAATACTTCACTTTTTTAAAATGTGCATGTAGTTTTTCATTTATGCTGTAAATTGTACCCAAACAGGCCCTTTGTAACAGCAAATGTAATCACAGTGACTTAGGAGAACCAGCAGAGAGGAAGCACGTGTGTCATTGGACATACAAAGGGAATTTAAGTAAATAAAATGGATAACTTGTGCTGGAGTCAGGACATGACATAGGCCTGAAGCCAGTCTGGTTGTTGCAGGCAGCCTGCTGAACTGAAGTGGGACATTTAACACACAATTTGTTTTATCCTGTCATAAAGTGCCCTATCTGAACTAGTCATCAGGATTTAGGTGTGGGTCGATATTGGAAAAAAATCCATTAATTGATTATGGAGTTTTTCAGACTTTCTAGACTGCCAGCTGGGCTGTGTTCACTCAGCCTGTCTGCAGAGAGAGGCTGTTTGCAGAGTGGGAGGTTTCCAGAAACCTTCTTCCTCCTTAGCACGTTTTTCATCAGGCAAAGGCTGTAAAAATGCCAGGTGAGTTCAGCCACCAACTGCACCCTGTGAGTGGCAAATTCTCCACAACTGCCCTCCTGAGGAGTCCTAGGAAACAATTTGCAAGGCCTACTTATGCAGGTTCTTATACTTCTTATACTTACTGTGTTCAAAAGAGCCAGTGCCAAAATACGAGGAAAAAACACACTCGGCCTTGTAGCCAAGATGAAGGCTGAACCCAGCTAGAGATTTTGTCACTATTTTTCTTCCAGTGGATTTGCCTGTTTTGGCTATTGGATGATGTCTTTCACAAACATGGTTCTTTACCTCCAGCCCTGCCACAGTCACCCCAACTCAAGGTCACAAGCACCCACCTCTTCCCCCTGCAGCCAGGTTTTTAGTAAAAACGCCCTCTGAAGGCATTGATTTGGCCTCATTCTTTGCCTGAGCTACATCTAAGAAGAGCATGAGGGGGTGCAGCTGGGGGTGGTGTTTGGAAATCCTCGTTCATGAAATGTAAATACTTGTAGGTAGTTGTAGAGATAAAATGGTCTCATGAAGGAACCACTTGATGTGTCAGTGTTAATGTGTGCATCCCTTCATCCCCCCGGTGTTTGTATGCACAGTACATATTTTGCTTATAGAATACAGAGCAGGGTTGTAATAGAGATGTCTTCAAGCTACATTTATTTGATCTATTTGTTTTTACATTATTTTTATGCTACTAGCGAATGGGCTGTTTGGGAATCAAAATGCCAAAGCTGAGGTATGAGCAGGATCGCTCATCTCCATCCCCCATCACCCACGATAAAGAAATCAGACTGGTATTGATTGTGGCAGGGAGGGGAGCAGACTACACTAAGTATGCAAGTCCATGTCCCTCACTTAGCACCTCTGGAAAGGTGATATTTTTGCCTGAACTTCCTGGCAGTTTAGAGCTGTGCTGTGTACTGTGGGACAGCATCACATCTTTTGGGAAGGCACAGCAGGAAATACCTTCCAGTAAACATCATTAACAGGCAGCTTCAGCAAGTATTGGTGATTATGCATCACTGAAGGTTGAAGAATGGCAAGGGAAAGATGTGTTTCTTTAACCAGCACACTGCAGGCATTCAGACCTTGGCAAAGAGGGATCCCAGCAGGGCTGAACACAGGACTGTCAGTTCCTGCACTCTCAGGGTCTCTCTGTGTCCCAAGAGCCTTTCTCCTCGGTTCCAGTGACCTCTGGGCAGCTTTGCTGGCAGTGGCCTCAGCAATCACAGCCCCAGAGAGAGGCTGCCCCAATGCAGGGGCAGGTAAACACCCCAGGGCTGCCACGGTGCACATCCCAGGGCTGACTTCTGTCTTGGAGAATCCCACCCCAGGGTGAGTGCTGGTGGTCGGTTGGCTTCAACAAACCCCCCAAAAACCTTGATTTCAACCAAGACAAATGTGCACTGCCACTTGCATGCTTTTGGCCAAACTGCCTTCACGCTGTCTCCCCCATGGACACTGTGTGAGATCCTGGAACCCAACACCTCTCCCTCTTTCAATCACAGCTGCTGCTTCCTACAGTTTCTCATCTTTTTGTCTTTTGTCCTCCTTGGACGAGGTCAGCCCGACTGTGACTCTCTTTCTGCTGAAGCTGAAGGCCCATTAGTCCCGTTGTGCAGAGTTTGAGGGATTTGCATTTATCACTACCCCGTGTGTTCAGACCCTGCTGAAAGCACTCCTTATCTCTCTCCCCCATTGAGCAAGGGATGTAATAACTTCCAAGCCCTTACCAATACCCAGGATATGAATGCTGCCACCTCCAAACAGCCTGTGACTCTGCATCCATCACCTTGTGTCCGCCACATCCCAGCCTTGTGGGAACTCTGTTCGGACCAGCCTCAGGCAGATACACATGGATTATGTATCTCGGCTGAAGCAGAAGATTTTATTGCTTTCTCAATGATCATAAAATACATTCTTAGGTCTGAGTGTTCTTTATCTTTCTCTCTTGCTGGGAAATGTGAAAAACAAGGCCTGAGAGCCTAAGAGCAAGGATGCTTTTTGTGCATGCAGGTTTGAGGTCAGCATGTGAAAAACCTACCACCAGCTCCTAAAGTAAGATTAGAAGGTGTCACCAGTCTGTGATGTACAACTGCCCCAGCAACAAGCTAATTTACACAGGAAAAGGTGCATGCCAATTGATTTGGGCATGTACAGATGAGAGGGCCCATGTGTGGACAGACCAGGAGATACCGAACAGATGAGAAATGGAAAGCTGGAATATAAAAGGACACCACCATTTTAAAAAATGCAAGTGTTTGTTTTTATGGTGCATTTATAACAGGCAGCTCGTAAGCCTGCACCCTTCCTGAGCTACTGTAAAAGCCAAGTGAGAAATGCAGGGAGGGGTTACACCTTTTATCAGACCAGCTGATAACAGCCTGAGAAAACAGATATATTGGGACACACAAAACCCTGCCCAGACTAGAGGAGAGGTTTCTGTTCAGATCTCAGAAGAAATCCATGTACCTGTTAAACTTGTCTGTTTTTCATGCCTTTAGAGGCTACAGTTGCTGTCAGGCCAAGGGATTCAGCTGTCAGGAACAGCTGGGAGCTGGCAAGGGACCCCACACTGCCAGGGATGCCTGGATGCTGTGCCCCCCTCCCCTGCTGTGCTGCTCATTCCTGCAGCCACCAGCTCCCTGCAAGGCCTCTCTGATGCCCAGTCTGAAATCAGGACTGCCTGGAACAACTTGTTATTGGAAAATGCGCATTTGTGTGGTTGGACATGCTCTGCAGGGGTATAGACAGGGCAGCAGTGGTCCCAAACACACTCCTCAGTCCTGGTTTGCTCACCTATGCTCTGGAGCTGTCCAGTTTTCCAGTATGCCCCATTTACCAGGATGGAAGTTGCCACAAAAGGCTGGGAGCCTTGAGAGCCTCATACAGTTGGTAGCACTTCCCATTCCTGGGCCAAACCAATGTGCTAAGAAGGGTACATTTGGAGAATCCTGAACTGGAAGACAGGAGAGAATAGAATAGAATAGAATAGAATAGAATAGAATAGAATAGAATAGAATAGAATAGAATAGAATAGAATAGAATAGAATAGAATAGAATAGAATAGAATAGAATAGAATTATTTAGGTTGAAAAATACTTCTAAGATCTTTGAGTCTAACTACTAGCCCAACACTGTCAAGTTCACCCCTCAGTGCCCTCAGTGCCACTTCCACAGACCTTTTAAATTCCTCCAGGGGTGGTCACTCAACCTGGCAGACCCTGGACAACCTGTTCCAATGCTTGAAAATCCTTTCCATGAAACAACTTTCCTAATATCCAATCTAAACTTCACCTGGAGCAACCTGAGGTCATTTCCTCTCTCCCTGTCACTTGTTACTTAGGAGAAACGCCAGATTCACACCTCGCTACACTCTTCTTTCAGGGAGTTGTAGGTTTCCCAGACCAAATTTCCCTCAGCCAATCTTTGTAGGACTTGTGCTCCAGATCCTTCCCCAGCTCTCCTGCCCTTCTCTGGACCTGCTCCAGCACCTCAATGTCCTTCCTGAACTGAGGGGTCCAGAATTGGACACAGGCTTTGAGGTGTGGCCAAGTACAGGGGACAATCCATTCTGTAGTCCTGCTGGCCACACTATTGCTGATACAAGTCAGGATGTTTATCTTGCATCAGGTGCTTAACTAGGGGTGTTCTGCTCTTTGGGGTTTCCCACTTACCAACTGGTGCACTTCCTGTGACCTGCATAGCCTCAAGCTAGGTTTTATAAGGTCAAAATTAATTGTTTCAACCTTCCAGGGCTTGGGGGAGAAATTGTTATTTCTGTTCTACACCACATTTTTATTCCACAGTGGAATTAGATTTTTTTGCACCCTTCCCTGAAAATTGGGGATGTCTTGTAAACTCACCATTCCTCTGCCAGTTCTTTCCATAGCCCTTCCCCAACAGCAGCTTTGCAGACTCCTCTGGGCACATTGCCAGATGGAAGGGATGCTTTCACAGGAGAGGTGAGGAGAGGTTGTTCGATTCTCTCCTATCTCTATATTTGCACCAACAGAAGATAAAAAAAGAAATGGCTCCTTACCTGCAGTTCCACTAAATATATCTAGCTGGTTCTATATATATACATTTTTAAAAGCATGACATGTGATACTTGCAAAGGGTTGAGCCTGGAAAATAAATTACAATGCCAGAGGGCCAGATCTGTCAGTCACTCCATGCAAGGTAAACCACTGATTTGGTCCTCGAGAATGCCTGACTTTTCTCTTTGTCCTCCTCTGAAATAACAAACTTACTGTATTTTCTGGTTAAAAAAAAAAAAAAAAAAAAAAAAAAAAAAAAAAAAAAAAAAGGTAGTAATAATAATAAGTGATATCTGAAAATCCAGGGAGATCCAAGGATGTGTTACAGAGATTTTGGTTCATGTAGGGTTAAAACCTCCAGTCCTCAGCGCCAGTGATATCAGTCACTAATAGTAACCTTGCGTAGCTGCATGCATTAAGGTGGTGTTGGATGATAAGGCAGAGGAGCGAGGCAATCTGTTGGGCTACAGCTGAAAATAGAGTCACTGCTGCACAGGGAGGAGCTCCATCCCCTCCCTGGCTCTCTCTTCAGAAATGAAAATGCAGGGAGTCGCTCTGAGGGAAGGGAAATCTGATTTCCCACTGCTGAGAGCCAGGGTGGCACTTGTGAGAAGGATTTCAAGGTCACGGTGTCGATGCTATCGCTATCAGCAGTGATGGGGGAGCCCGCAAACAGCAGCAGGTCAAGGCTTCACAAAGGTGGTGAAGCTGTGCTGGGGGAGATCATCTGATAGCTGAGGCCAGCTGCCTGCTGGGGGGCACCTTCAGCCCTTGCTTTCCACACAAAAGCTCGGGAATCTGGCCTTGAGGTGACAAGGAGGGGGAAGAGGTAAAGCGCCTGTGGAGAACTAAGGTTACATTGCCAGCCACCCTCACAGCCACCAGGCAGTCCTGGAGCATCCCCTTCCCACTGCCCTCCATCCCTGCAAACCACCTCCCACTGCCAACAGGGCACTGTCAGCCTGGCAGCAAACTCGTGTTTCCTTTAATCACTCATATTCAAAGGCAAGGAATGAAATGGCAGGGAATTGTGAGGTTTGACCGAGGCCAAATGAACTCTCAGTGCAGCCTCAAAATTGCAGCTCTGTCAGTAAATGGCAAGGATTTGAACACAGTTCCCTACACTTCCACTAATACCCTTCATTCCAGCTGTTCCACCTACATTCCTAACCTCAGCAAAGCACTTACCAGCTTGGCACCTCTGGCTACTCTCCTTGTACAACAAAAAGAAGTCATGAACCACTTCACAGGCTTACATTAGAATTTCATAACTAATATTTATATGAATTTTGGAGATCCCTGGCTGGGAGGGACTACAAAGGGGACCTCTACAATCAAAGATGCAAATATACACAGAAGTGGTTCAGGGAGTACAAGGACTTTTGCAAAGAGGCTTCTGAAGCAAGTGCAGGAGCGTGAGCAAAGGTTGCACAACCCAGTCAGGGTATGTTCCAAGGTGATACTGAGACCTTAACTAAGGCCTTTCTAGAGGGCAATGGAAATTTCACCCTGTTAAGAACAGATCCAAGGCATTGAGAATGTCATAAATTTAATCTGGACTACCTTTCCTGGATTATCTGCTTTGGATAGAGAATTAAAAAACACCACTTAGCTTGGCAACAAGCACTCTGACCTACCACTTTGTTTTCTCAGCAGTCTTTTTTGTCCTCATTTTTTTTCCTCTCCAAACTCCAGAGCTGATCTGGACACTTGAAAGCCTGCAGTCAAGAGTTTCTCTGATTATGCCAACACTTATCAATCCCACTGGCAGGAATACTAACAGATCATTGGTGCTCTTTTGTAATTAGGGAACAAGTACATTCTTGCAGTTTAAGCACTCGGGAGGTATGTGGAAGATGGGGATTAAATTTGCCCAAACAAAACCTTCTTCCAGAAATTTCCATACTGCTGAATCTTCCTGTAAATACTTGTACTCCTGAATACCAAATGGCTCCTATTCCACATTC
>WEIU01014277.1:76191-88802 GCA_013389925.1 Aegithalos caudatus
GATATAGATATAGATGTGTGTATATATATATATATATATATATATACTTCTTGTCACAACCATAGGACTATGAAGCTATGGAGAACTAACTAATCTTACAATTTAAGGGAGTTGGGACACATCTTGTATTGTTTGTTATTTAGTTTGGTTTATTTTTCCAACTCTTCTTTCCATTGCTCAGTTTTCCACTGCCCCTCACTGGAAAATTGAGGGCAGCCAGGGGTTGACACCCAGATGTTTTCCTGGCTGCTAATTTAAATAAAAAGGAAAGTGAAGCTGATGCAGGTAGGGCTGGTGTGGTTCCAGCAGGGATCAGTGGGAAGGAGAAGGTGCTGCTTTCCCCCACACTGGCCCTAAGAAGTGGGAAATTGAGCAAATAGCTGCCATCCCTGCACACCAAAGCTGAACCCTACAGACCTGAAACACCCTGCCTAGCAATGTGAGTAACAACTCCTCTGAGCCAGAGAGTGAAAATGAACCGAAAAAAAATACAACCAAGCCAAGGACAGCTGGGAAAATCCTGCTGTTCTGCCTTCTTTTGCCCATTTCTCAGTGCAAGGTGCTAAAGGCTGTATCCTGAGTGGTGGGAGACCAGTACAATTTCCCTGGGACCATAGCACTGCACTTCTTCTGAGATAGGGATTGTAGGGAGGAGAAAAGGCTGATGTAGGGGCCAGGAGGATCAGAGGAATCAGCTAAGAATCAATGTGGGTGCAGCTGCCTATATTTCATTGTGACCAAGAGCCCTCGTTGTAGTGGACAGAAGTTTATAAACATAAATACTTAACACAGTCCTCTGCTGGGCACTGAACTGTGTGCAAGCATGGTGAAATAGAATTACTGTGGTTGCACCACTTTTACATTGCTTTCCTCAACCAGAACTTTGCTTGTAGCTTTGGTCAAAAGTCTTTTGTCATTGTAGGGCTTTCCAGCCAGCACTACTATGGTATTAAACAGGCAGCATCACATTTAAACACTGAAAATAGGTTTTTCTAGCTTCTGAGTTTGGTCAGAGAAAGAAAGACAACACACTGCTATTCAAACACAATAAAATGTTTCAAACAGAACCTTAAAACATTTTTCTAAAGTCATTGTTTTAAGAAATAGCACATCATGGGTTTCCACAGTGGCAAGTCACACAAGGAATCTAGGAGTGAATTCTTCCCCAGCAGATGCCGTGCTCATGGCTCTGCTGTTGGCCATACCAGGCTGTGACCTGCAGGCCATAGGTGACCTGTGAGGCCAGGGGACACAATCCCCAGCCAGGGGACACAATCCCCAGCCAGGCTGCGCTCTCAATCAGGACACCTGCCCAAAGGAGCCCTTGTGGGTGGCACAGTGATAGGTTGTGCAGAGATGTGGCTTCACTCCAGCTACATGACAGGTCTGCCCCAGCACGAGGCAGTGGCCCACATCCCATGGTCTATTTGCCATGGTGAGCAGTGATTAAAAAGGCTTTGGTCTACATTATTATGGTCTCAAACTGGGCTCTGTTTCCAGCCCTCCTTGCATGCAGAAAATATTCAGGAAGGATAATCCCAGGGTGAGAGCATGAGACAAAAATTCAGGTGAATTGATTGTCTTTAGGGATCAGCAGTAAACTCCCTGTGTGACAGGGAAAACAGACATCTCCTTGCTTTGTGGTCAGGAAGAAGAAAAACTTCTCCTAACACAGACCAGGCCTGTGGGAAGTACCCAAGCAAAGCCAGATCCTTCCCTGGCTGTAGGAACAATCTGAGCAAAGCTGCATCCTGCCATTCTTGCTCCTGTGCTGCCTCTTTCTGCCCTGCAGAAGGGAGGTAGAGCTGTAGCATAAAAGCAGGTCCAGCATTCAATCCAGCTGCACACACAGAGACAGCAAGAAAGCTTGTGGCACTCACTGTTTCCCTTCCCATCACTTCCATTTCTAGTGCTGCATCCAGATTTTGTGTTTATCTTTCTTGAAGCCATTCAGTGCACGCTGAGACTTCAATGCCTGGAAGAGGTGTTAAGTAATGAGCCTCTTAAGCACAGATGCATCCCCTCAGGTATCTCCTGGGTCTCCTGTGGGATCAGGCTCTTCCCTGCTTTTGCCACTGGCACCAGCCTGTGCCCAGCAGGGTTACTGCTGCAAGGATTAAATTAGGATCACAATTAGCTCAAGATTTTGAGTACTGGGTCCAGGCCCTAAGGAAAGTGGCAGGAATCCAGAAAGGAGGTGGTACCCAGCAGCACAGGGGGTGTCCTGGGATAGCGTGGGCTCTGCAGGAGTGCAGCACACCCCTGCTCTGAGCACCACAGATCCTCCCAGAGCTGAAACCCCAGGAGATCTGGGCTATCTCTGCTTTCCCCGTGGTTTTTGTATGCAAAAGCAGCCCACAAATTCCACTTTTAAATCTTTATCAAGCTTCAAAAGGAACAGGAGAGAAGCATTGTTAGGGGTAACCCAGAGCCTCAGGTTAGTGTTGTCAAATCCCAGAGGAAAGGAGCCAGGAAAGGGTAAAAGGGAAGTGGGAGGAGAGCTGAGGTTCCAGGAATTGTTAGCTGAACATACAGGAATAATAATCCTGCCCTCCCTTTCTCATTAGCAGCAGTGGAGATGCTTTGCTGTAAACACTGAAAACCTGTTTGTCTTCAGTCAGATGCCTACACGTGCCTGTGCTTGCAACAGTGGTCAAGGAAAAGGCTGAATTCTCTTAAATCTGAGATGTTTGCCAAGCTGCACATTTGACAGAGAATAAAAACCTCCCTGCTCCATCCTCTCCTGGGAAGCACTGGCCACGGTGGAGCCCCAGGTCCCAGCAGTTTTCAGGCAGTTCCTCTCCCCCCTGCCTCCTGGGCAGAGCTCCTGGGCACTCTGCAGTGAGCAGTGCTCTCCTAAAGGTGCTCAGGAGCAACAGGAGGGATTCCAGATGATTTGCTAATGAGCTATGTGACAGGAACATTGCCTACCTTTTATTAAAATTCATTTCTAGATAAGAAATAAAGCACTGGGGGAGGGGGGAGGGAGGGTGGTTTCTTCCCAAATTACATTTTGCAGGACAGAAAATGCAAATTAGCAGAACTGTTCTTTTGGTTAGCAAACTGATTTCAAAATTTCTCATTCCTGATTTCTTTGAGTCTCCCTTCTTTGTGCAAAATGTAATGTCCCTGCACCTTGGGGTTGAATTTTGCTCCGTTTCAAGGAGAAAATGAGTTTCTACCTCGCAACACTTTATGAGGATGCCAAAGAAAATACTTTTATGTATTTCATAAGTCTTAATCCTATCTTCTTCTGAATTTCCAGTAATGTCTGTGAAAACTTTGTAGAATTGTCCCCATCCTCTGCTGAAGAAATGCAAGGCCAAGAGCAGAAGCAATCATTCCAGATCCCTCAAAGCAGCCTAACCCTGATTATCAAACATCCTGTTAGATGTGCTGGGTCAAATTTAGTCCTGCTGCAAACTAATGCAACAGTGTTTAGAGGATTCTGGCTTACAACTACCAATGAGTAGCTATTTGCCATTGCTTAGACAAATGACCTCACAACAAAAAATATTATTCATCTGGGGTATTTCTTTATGAAAAGAGCCAATTGTATTTCATATGTGGTTCACAGGTTTAACTCCAGATGTATTACACTTAACACAGGTTGTCTCATCTCCGTGGGCTATGCCAGAGGACCCTTGTGGACACAGTGACTGCCATTTCTCAGTTTTCATCTGCTTCTTTCTTGCGGATTCTTGACTTGGACAAACCCAAATGTCCAAGAGGAACTTATCTGCCACCTTGCTGAGGAAACAGTCAAAACAACAAAATAATTACATTACGATGGAATACTTTAAGACCCAGAAAAACATGATTTTTAACTTTGATCGGCCACTGGCTCCCAGTATGACACTGGATAATTTACTTGGGTCTGGGTCCATTGCATTTAATTCTATATCACCAGAAGCTCCTGTGGTAGGAGCATGGTCTGCAATAGGAAGCTGTGTTGACTGGAGGGCCAGGAAGGGAGCTGGGAGTTGGAATAAATTACCTTCCTTTGATACCTGTGTTTCACCATGGACCATGCAAGAAATTTAATTTGCTGGCTTAGACATTTCTGCTTCTTAAAGACACCTAGGAAAAGTCCAGGCCTTGATTTTTGCATGGGGTGGCTCCAAGTGTGAAGAGACAGCATTTAGTCCACACAGCAGCACTGACAAGAAAAATATAAATATGGTGAAGTAATGAGATCCATCCTTCTGTTCCTGATAGAGAGGGGGATGGCTGTGTAGACTTTAGAAAAGATCTGAAGGTTGGTTTAAATGCTGACACAGAAGTTGACTTGGGTTAAATCTGCACAGCATCTTATGTTTCAGAATATCCCAACCCCCTTAAAATTCTACAGTGATATTAATAAGCCTCTACAATAATGGTATAACAGAGTTTTGTAATAATAATTGAAGGTCAGAAGAGAGAATATCACCTCTTTCCACAAACCTTGCCTTCCTTTGGAAAACACAGCTTGAGATTGAAGCTTGAGATTAAATCCCAAAGTCCACATTTGGGATGATTTGTGAAATTCAATGTGAGCATTTGCAAAATGCTCATGTTTACATTTTTCCAGGCCTCTTGTTATCTTCCATCATGAAGTGCAGGTGTTAGAGCACAACTACAACCACGCTGCACTCTCTGTGCTGTTATGAGCTTTTGATCACTTTAATCACTGTGCTTAAGAGTAGCTTGATCTATTTTTTCCAACTAATTTGACATTCTACAAGTTAAGAAGGTAATTAGTGACGTCTGCTCTACTGGAAGGGTATGGAATTTCACTCATTCCCCCGAGAGCTTTACATTTTGGCTACAGCCATTGTTAGATAGAAAACAATGCTTCTTTCTCAAGGAATGAGAAGTAAAAGTCAACTTTGAGTAGCCTGATTATGCAGCTTGTTCACATTTTGTTTTAGCTCTGTCTTTGATGCTATGCAAAGAATGAATTTTAGCTTTCCTTTGCCCTCGTAGGTCCAGCTGCTGGAGTAGTCAGTGCTCCTTACCTGCACATCTCTCTCTTTTGTGTTTGCTGACTTTACTTGGCAACAGGTTCAGGTACATGGCTGAAAACAAGGTTTTCTTGTTTGGGGCATGGTTTTGCACCCCTAGGAAGTTATAAGCAGGACGTTCTGCTGCTTTTACAGCCTGATCTTATCTGAGTCACTTAGAAGGTACCAGCTGTCTGAGTATTAGCTAATTGCACAATTTATGTGTGTTTGTGCAGGCTTTCCTATGAGATAGGGATGGTATCAGTGGGGTAATGCCTTCCCCTTCCCCAGGGGACTCTGGCTGTGTGACCTGACAGTGTTACACGGCTCATTGCAGAACAACACTGCTCTGCTGCCTCCTGAGCAGTGAATCTGACCTTTGTTTAGACAAACCATCTGCTTTCTCTGCTCTCTCTCTCTTCTCTGAGTCTCTGATCTATGGCCACAAAGGAAAAGGAGTGGCCAGCAAAACTTCAAACACCAAAAACATTTCAGCCTGAATTTGCTGAGGTTCCTGGGATCCCAGCCTCCCCTGGGAGGTGGTGGCTGTATCAGAGCTCTCCAGCATGTTCCCAAGGAGGAGATGCTTTTGTAGCCAGACAGGCAATTTCTTCCCTCTGAAAACCAGGGGCGGGCTGGATGGCAGCAAAAGCTGCTTCAGAAGCTCCTTCCTGGGTTTTGATGATCAGCACACTTCCCAGTGCCAGCAGCACTCTGAAACCCAGTGCAGGACTGCAGTGTTGGTAAAGCAGCTGCACTCCCTCACACAGGTGCCCTCTCACCCTTGGATTTTGCAGAGGTGCAGGTGGCCCATCCCTCCCCATCAGCCCTCAGCTGCACTGCTGGGAAATGAGATGCTGTGAGGTCAGTGCTGAACCCCAGAGCAGTTCCCTGCACTGCCTCACTCTTTTGAAATGTGTTGCTGGGAAGGCCTTCAATGTATTGGGATTTCCCTTTCCCTGGGTTGCTCTGCAGGGCAGCAGCTGCCATATGCCCCCTGGAAATGGGCAGGCAGATTCAGCTGAGCTCACAACAGCAGAGACAGAGGCAGGAGGTGCTCAGCTCATCAGGACATTCCATACTCTTCAGCTTCCTTCTCTCCATGGATTTGGGGTGCTATAGTTGAGAAAGCAAAGAGGAAAGAGGATTGAGGTCCATCTCAAGACACCTCAAGGTCTATCTCAAGGTAGGGCAAAGATACACCACTTCACTAAACTTCAGAATTTTAGTTTCCTTTTAGAATTAGAATGGTTACTCCTGCTCATATAAATCCTGCAGCCTCTCCAGCTGGAGCAAAGAGCTTCATGTAGCACACGCAGTCCTGTGGAGCATTGCAGGGCTTTACTACTCCTTTGCCTCTGTTTTACAGCAGTATGCAGTGTTTTATGCAGTATTTTATGCAGTGTTCCCAGTGAGTTCCCGAGGCCTCACTGTGCAGATGCTGAACTGCAAGCAAATCCAGCCCTAGAGGGGTTGGTGATGGCTCCAGGTCTTTCAGCTGCTCTCACCAGCCTGGGAATGACACCTCTAATGCTCCTGGGATCAGCTGATGCCAGCAGGGATTGAGCTGAGAGGCCCAGAGCTGCTCACACCTCTGTGACCTGCAATGCCTATTTGGCTTGTACAGTAAGGAACAAAATGAGAGTTTCCTGTTTTTACTGCACAGGGTCTGTTATGCAACAAATTTTGTTGTAAACAAATGGCCAAATCCCCAGTGCTCTCCAAATAATAGGATTTATTCCGCCAGCATATTAACCTGTCCATGAGAAGATGAAGACAGATGGCTGTGTGGGGATGGACAGTTGCAGTGGATTCTTGGATAGGGATTCTTCTTATCCAGGAGCTGCTGAGATGTTTGATCTTACACTTCAGAAACCACATAATTCAAAGGCAGTAGGATCCAGGCCATAAGGAAGCAAAGATGGGAATAAAATCAATCCACCTTATCAAATAAATGTGTGTCTGGAAGCATGTGCCTAAGACAGAGATATTATTCCTTTTCATGCAGAAAAGTTAACAGTCTGGTGAGAATCAGTGGATTTTCTGATGGTGACATCCTGGGCAGCCCAAGTGTTGTCCCTTTTTGGAGAGTTCAGGCCCTCATTGGAGCCAGGGGCTGAGACCTTTGTCACAGCCACCTCTCTGCCCTCTCTGCTCCTCCTCCCTTTGCTCTTCCAAACAGAGATCCAGGCTGAGTGAGGGCCAATCCGCAGAGCTCCCCATGTGCCCAATCCTTGAATATCTTAAATGTTGCATAAGGAGCACAGTGGGGCTTTTTTTTTTTTTTTACACAGACAAGGCTTTGCATTTGCTGGCTTCTTGCTGCAATAAATCGGCAGATGATGCTCTAATGAGAACAATAAGGCATCCATCTACCACCTTCCATCACTTTCGTGCTCTTTTGCAGCTTGTGAAAGGCTCTAAAAGATTTCACCAGACACACTGATTTTTAGGGATGTTTACCCTAGACAGGCAGAAGCCTGGTTTTATCCCAGATGGTTGCTTCGACAATTAATGTCAGCCTAAGTGACCAATAATTAGTCTGACCCAAGGAGCCCTGATTCCAGAGGTTTTCCAACAATTTCAGCAGCGGAGGCTGCCTCAAAGCAGCCTGTCCAAACTGAGGACTTCAATAAACTCCTTAATGTGTGGCCTGCTGGGGTGCAGTCAATTGGCATCAGATGTGCTGTGCCACTTTGAACCAGCAGCAGTGGCTGTGTGTGCTGTGCTCCTGTGACAAAGTGATCTCTGTTCTCCAGCGTTTTCTACTCAGAGATACACATGCAAGGCATGGAGAAGCGTTTCAATTTGCTCAATTGTTTCCACTTGTTCAGTTCTCCAGCTACAGACTCAGGGCCATCTTTACTCTTTGTTTAAAAAGTTACTTGGCAGCTCAGATGAGCTCCCATGGGTGGTTATCACCAGGTTGTGATTAAAGTTATCCACCAAACAGCTGCTTCTTTGGAAGGAATGCATTGTTTCATTAACCTGTAAACCCGCAGCAATTAAAATTGGGTTTTGAAACTACAACAACAAAAAGCTGTCTGCATGCTATCTCGCTGTTGAGCGTGCCATTTCCCACGTGCTCTGCTTGTTGCCTTTTCCTGCAGCTTCTCAGTGTCAAGGACTGAACTGACAGCTGAACTTTTTTCGACTTTCAGTTTACCTTTGCCTGCTTTAGGACCCACAGCCAGCCTCTACTTATTTATGCATCTTTATCTGAAGGGGAATCGAATCTATTTTAATTGCACATGAAGGGGATGATAATAAAATGTTAATTACTTTTTCTGCCCGTGCACTGATCTCTATCTGGAGGAATTTGCCCTTGCTGATCCCAGAGCATCAGCACCATTGCAGACAAATAAACACAGGGACACGGCTGGCATGAGAATCCAGGGATCTCCCCCATTGTTCCCAGGCTGTTCAGTGCTTTTCCATTCCAGCAGCTGCATGCAGCAGCACTGATGTGGAACTGCTCAGCACATATGCTAATACCAATATTCATTATACTGGCAATCCCTACATGAGAGCTAATGTGGGATTTCTTTCGGATAAGACGCTTGTGTCTTTTTTTCTGCAGGCCTGAAATCTTCTCATTGCTTAAAGCATCTAGAAATGGCCCACTTGTCTAGCTCAGAGGAATCTTGGGCTCACAACAGCCTGTAAGACATGGAGCTGTTCAAACATGTATCCTTCATCCATAGCTTCCTGTGTCTTGTAAAACACCTACTGCTGGGATAACTGAGCACCTGTCAAGATTCTATATTGCTAGCCATGGAGTCCTCTCAAATTTATCAACAGAGAAGCTTACCCTGCTGCCTGGAAAGCTTTTGTGACTCAACCTTGACCTCTAAGGATCTTCTGAAGATGAGAAAGCATCAAATTCTCCTTGCAGATTTAATCACTGTTTCTTCTGCTGTGGGCTCTGACTGACAAGATGGTAGAGATATCCTCAGCCCAGACAAAATCACCTGAAAGCAGTCGCTGCTACAAAGACACAGACCACACACTTGTGCCAAATATTGTGTTTGGCATCCCAGGCTCCCAAACAAAGCACACAGCAAAGTGGAAAACTGCCCACTGACCTTGACCAACAAGGTCAGTCAGTCACTTCCCAGACACGAAGACTCTGGGCCATGTTTCAGCTGCTGGCCCCAGGGCAAGACACTCTCTATACCCTCACTGACCCTTGAGCTCCAGAAGGATGCTTACAACCTTGCAAAAAAACCCCCCAAAACGTGGCAATGAGGCTTCAAGTGACACTAGATTGCCACTAGAAGCCACCAGAGGTGAGTGCTGAAAGATTCCTACCTGTGAGCAGTAAATTGTTCCATTATAACTCTAGTAAAAACAAATATGACTTGTCCTGTGCACCAATGTCTATCTCAAGCACTGCTCCTCACAGAAGTCCAGGTTTAAGACCTCTCCCTTTCTTTTTCTGGATGCTCTCCATTTCCCAGAACATGTCCCAGGGTTGGAGGCCATTCCATTGCTGAGACACTGCATTTCTCACCTGCTGATTGCAGTGCTGGTGAGCTGCTGAGGAGCCAGCAAGAAGCAGAGACCAGCACCAGGCCTCGCAGCACATGTGCTGAGAACAAACAAGAAATGCAGTGCTGTGTTCCTGAGGTGTCTCCACTGCAAAACAAGGTTCTCAAGGCTCTATATCTGTGCCAAAGTCTGTTTTTGGAGACTCATCTTGCTCCTCACACTCTTACACATTGCCTTCACGTGTTTGGCAGAAAGGAAGCATGGGGAAATAAAGGTTACTGTAGTTTAAAATAAACCCAACAGTGCTCTTGTTAAGAAATCCTCCAATTCAACCCTACCCCAAGGCAGCATCAATCATCCCAATGGATAAATTACCTCTGACTATGGTGGCTGCCACACCAGGTGACCTCTGTAGGTGGGCAGAGCCACCCCTGTCCCCTGTCCTGCCTGCTGTGCTCTGAGGCATCCTCATGACCTCCAAAGCACAGTTCCCAATAGTCTTCACCTCAGTCTTCACCTAATTGGGAAGAAGCTTATAGCAATGCTCACTTATCTACTGGGGCAGGTAAGTTTTTATCTCACATCTCCAAGGGAAATTCCCCTGAAATCTCTGAAGGTAAGTCAGCCTCCTTCCATGAGCCCCAGGAAACCATCCTGGCTCTCTCTCACTTCTTCATTAAGTATCCAGTGCAGATGATGCACAGCAGACAAGCACCATGTCATTCTTGAAAACATCCAGTGCATGCCTGTTTCAGAGGAAACACCAATTCTGACCCACAGTCTATTCTCTCAGATCAATGGGAGGCAGCAGTGGCATCTACTTAGAAATTCCAACAACTCTCAAGCCAAAGTGTTAAGAAAGTACATGCTGATAAGGTCTTTCCCAGGACCTATGTCTCCCTCTCCTCATTAAATATAAAAAGCAGGGAGGGTTTGCCTTTAAAGCTAGAGGCCAGAGCAAGGGTGAATCTCAGAAAGAAACCCCACCACCTCCATCCCCAGGGACACCTGTATCCTTTCAATACTCCTCACATTGCACCAGTGCAGCAGCCCAAAGGATGCCAAGCCCTCTGCTCCCCTGTTCCTTGATCTTTAAAGGTCCCTGGAAGGCTGTAAAGGTCTCCATTACAACCTGTGTTCTGATCTAAAGGACACAGCTGTGGAAAGAAATGGCCACAAAAAGGTGACCAAGACTCCAAGTGCATGCTATGCTACTTATGGAAGAATTCAAGCTATAAGTTCCTGTAGATCTGCTGAAAAGGGTCAAGGCTTGCTAGGCTAAAGGAATGCCCTGAAGGATTAGTCTGTGCTACTGTCCACCTTTAAGATTTTTAGATGGAGTCTATAGACTTTCACAGTCCAGCATCTGCAGGTAGGTAAAAGCAAGATGAACTCACACATTTTCAGCTCCTCAGCACAGCTTTTTGTCATCTGATTTAATCTGGGAAGGCTGCTGCAGCACCATCCTCATTTTGGTGGATATGGAGGATCCGGCTGAGAAAAATGTTACAATTTTTTCAGCAAGTCAGATTTTTTGCTGGTAATTTCCACCTCTCTCCGGTTCGGCTCCCAGGGGATTCACAAAGGGGTTTGTCATCTCTCCAGGTCATTCAGCACTCTGGAATGTGCTGTAAAATTATTTGCCCTGAGCAGTATTACAGGAAAGGCATCCATCAGTTAACTCCATCATCAGCTTTCTCTTCTGAGGGATGTGTTGCTGATGATGAGTCATAAAGACATTGATTTTAACATTTGCTTTGAATCATAATTGCATTCGTAAGATTACATAGTGGCTCTCAGGGATCCTCTGAGTTTTTAAATCTATAGTCAATGCCTATTCTTCTTAGTTAAGTACTATATAATGCATAGGATGACTGGACAATTTTTTATTTTTATACACATCGCTTTTGGAAAATGGTGTCTTACACCTGAAAAATTAATACAAAGAAAACCTTTCTTTTTTTTTTTTTTCCAGTGCTAGTCTTTGTTTAAAAAAAAAAAATCAGTATAATGGTTCAGTAGGGTGAAACAGTGCATTATAATTGAAGGTTAATATCCATATGGAGTTAATATTGGAGGGGCTCCCATCATGATTTGAGATTCCAGTGTTCGAAGCTGCTATAAATCTAAACCAATATTAAAAAGTATAAAACTAAAGAGGCATACATGGGAATGAAAATGGGGTGCAAGGTCTAGTCACTAGGAATGTGGAATGACAGCCCTATCTTACAGTCTTTATTGCTCTGCACTCATTTTTTATAGATAAATTGTTCATGGCTATTCTAAAAGGTGATTGTTATTGTTGTCATTATTATTATGACTACTACTACTACTGCCATTATCTCCCACTTGTGTACCCAGGGTGAACTTTCCTTAAAATTTCCTTTGACTTTATTCCCCTCCTCTGGTCTTCACCTGCAGAATGCTTGGGCAGCAGGCAACACCCATGAAGCTCTCAGAAATCCCTTCAGCAGCAGCTGACCCCTCCAGGCTGCAGGCAGTGTTTTATCCAGGCATCCCACACCCATGATGCTGTGCCATTCATGGAAAGAAATCGAGCTGTTTCTCTACTGCCAGCCTAATGGAGAAGGTGAGAGCTCCAGGAACACACCAATGCCACATTTTACTCTGTTTGATGAGGATTTCATCTTCCAGGTGAGCATGGGAATGCTGGATGGGCGTTGACAGAGCCTCTGGTAAACAAAAGGCACTCTTCGTTTGTGTGATTTGTCTTTAGCGATTAAGATGCCCCTAAGGCACTTTCCACCTTGGTGCTGTGGTCAAGGAAATAAAGCACTGTCACTTTACAGAACAGATACTATGAAATCTCCCTGGCTAGTCTTACATTCAGCCATTTTCCCATTAATTTGCTGAGTCAAAATAATAAAACAAAAATCCCAAGGCATTAGTGAGGGCAGCAAGAGGCAGGGGAGAAGCTGATCCATTTTAAAGCCTGGTAGGCTCTGGTCTCTGGTTTGTGCACTTACTGGTCCCTGCCTCTCCATGTTTTGTTGTTTTTTTCCCAAGTATTTTCCATAATAAACTGGTGAGAGGTAGAAGCCAAGATCTTCCTAAGGTTTAAAAGCAGACAACAGGACTACAAAATGGGATAGTCAAATAAAATAGAAAAAAAAAAAA
>WEIU01014277.1:88847-144156 GCA_013389925.1 Aegithalos caudatus
AAACAGCCAACAAGCAAGAGCAAAACCAAAACCAAAACACAAAACCAAAACCAAAATCAAAATTAAACCAAACAACAAACAAACAAACAAACAAAATTACAAAAATCCCACAACCCACATATGGAAAATCCTGTCTCGCCATGCCACAGCCCTTAACATTAACAGCACTTTGAATATGATCAAAATCAAAATTGTTCTTTGCAACCTCCATGAACCATTTTTTCCTCAACTGGCCTGTGTGTATCCTGCTGGACTCCTGTGGAATATTTCTAACCCTGGCAGGCAAGACCCCTACAGGGCTGGCTTTCATTCAGGCAGATGAGGAAAAGGGTGAAAGACAGGTTGTAGTAAAGGTGCCTGAACCTGCTGTTCTGTTTGGGCTTCAAGGATTCTTGGTTTGTGGTTCTAGAGCTACTAAGACTGCAAGTGCTAAATAGATGCCAAATATGATATTCCTGGGGCTAAAAAAGAAGGCAATCTTTCCTTATCCTTACAGCTGTGAGGTCAAGGTAAATGTGGCTGTTCAGAAACACTGCAGTTCTCAAGCCCCTGGGGGATTTTAATGTGTTTTATAAACTTGTTTCCAAACCAAGCTATTAGGAAAACAAGATATTTCTCCATAAAACCTTTATTTTTCTCTCTTTAGGGACAGTACTGCCTGCCTAACAGTGCTTTAACTCAATCAGAATCATCATTTTTATAAACAGACCATTTTTCATCACTTGCTTGATCAACTTGGGAAGGCAGCTGTTCAGAAGCTATAGTCATACACAGGGAAAAAATAAACCAAAACATTTTACTTCACCTGCTGCAACCAGAGATGTAATAGAAACCATGTCCTTTCTCTGAAGGTAATGCATAAGGAAAAACACAGCACTTGCTTTCCTTTCACACTCAGCTGCAGTTATGCAATATTACAAAGGGAAAGGAACAAGCTCTTTCACAATTAGATTGCAGAGAAAAACCTTTCTTTTTTTCTTTTTTTTAACAGAAGTTTTTGGTGGGAGATGTCAATATTTACCCAGGCTTCGCCCTTATCAGGAGGAGATTTCAGGCTGGTGGCTTTTGAATACTTAAGTTGGGACGAAGAGGGCCTCGAGGACACAAAACCCAAATAACCCTGGAGAGCCCTGGGAGCCAGCTGGTTGCTCAACAGTGGATCAGCTCTGTTAAGACTGAAATGTTTATTTACATTGGAGGTTTTAATTGCCAACATTTGTCTTTATATCCACGAGATGGACTATGTACATGGAGGGGATTTGGTTTGCTTTTTGTCTCAGCACAGAGTGTCAAAATGTTGACACCTGGGGCATGCATATGAAGGACTTGCTCTAAATGGAGAGGAGCCTCTGCTGGTTCTGTCCAGGGGCTGGGAGTCAGCCAGAAACATCAGGAAACTTCTGAGCATTCCAGGACTGCAGAGTGATTTCAAGCACTCTCACTGGCCTCATCAATGCCATGCTTTCTCACACTTACCCTGCCAGCCACAAGTGAGAGCTCTTTCCCCTCCAGTAATCACACATGTACTCTAACATGGAAAATACTCAGTAAAATAAAGATTTAGTGCAGAACCTGATAAAAATCTGAACTTTTTCTGAGTCACAGTGGTCTCAAATCAGTGCTGTCAAACTGGGAGTGTAGAGAGCAATCCAAAGAAGTTTTGAGACTGCTGTTATAGAGAAAATGCCACACGCCCCACGAAAAGCAAATATGTATAAGAGGAAATATCTGCTTATCTGAGAATTAGTACTACTCAAACATGCCTTTTGTGTCAGGAGAGAGAGGCAAGGTCTGCAGATTTAGTTGCTAACAGAATACCTCCAGCAGGTGTGTTACACTCCACAGGAACGGACTTTGCATACAGGAATGGATCACAGCACTGATCTAATTCCACCACAGCTGACAGGAATGGAGGGGTTTGATTGTCTCTGAAATGTCTCTTGACAACTTTCTGCAGACCTTTCAGGTGGAAAATTCAGCTTCCTAATGAGAGTTGAAACTTTTACATAGTTTGATTGAGAAAAAAGACATACATGTGTAGTTTCTTCTCCTTTTTGAGTGTCTGTAGATCAGACAGTTGGGGAGGCAGTTAGACTATTCCAAGTATGAAAAATGTGACTAAAATGCTAAAATGTTTTAGAAATAGTTTTAGAAAGTTGCTGGTTTTGGCTGAGCCTTCACTGTGTGTCTACACTGGATTATCCTTTGCAAGTAACATTTTTAATAAAGAATTTGTTTTTCCAGTGCAGTGTTATTACTGTGTTAACAAATTCTAATCAATGCTCTGCATCACTTTCTGAGAAAAAAGCATTAATTGGGGTGGTGGTAGTGGTGGTGTTTGCATCAGGAAGGAGCAATAACAAATAAAGCAACTCTTTATTTCTGTAAATGAGACAAAATTAATAAAGAAAGAGGAGACATTAGAAAGGGGGAAATAGGAGACAAATGGATTAATTGAGCTGCATTGAGTATGGTTGTTGTTCTCAAAGTATAAGTCAGCTATTTCAAGAACAGTGCACATTACTTAAATTCCACCAACAGGATTGGGAACTTCTCTGGGAAGAAGATATGGTGAATAAAGGAAAAATACTATTAATTCTTTATTATAGACTGTGAAACAGTGGTGTGCTGGGTAATCTGGTGAGTCACAATATTATCTTGGGATGTAAATTAACATGTCCACTAGGAAAAAACTTGTGAGACAGAGATGGGTTTGTGTTTCCCATATTTCTCAGGCTGCAACAGCCACCCAACACCAGCCTGTTCAGGCTAGCATGCTTTATGCCTCTCTGAAGCTCAGTTTACCCCTGGAGAACTAAATGACCCATTCAAGGTTGCTCAAGAAGCATATGAATATCTGGTTCTGAATAACTGAAAGCCTCCCTGTCTCTGGGCCAATTTCCTTAACTACGAAACTGTCCTCCCTGTTTGCCTTGCTTTAAAGAGAATCCTTGACCACAGCTGTCCTCTCCTCTCTTCCCCCTTGTCATCAGCCCAGCCTACTGAATCCCTGTTGGCAGCAAACACTTGATCACATTTATCACATTATGGTATTTTTGCCTCCTTGGCCAAACTCTTCAAACTGCTCGGCTTGCAACAAAGCCACGACAGAACAACCTCTGCTGCCATTGCTGGTCCTGTTCCTTGCTTTCTGAGGTGCAGATGGAAATCTGACCTTCACCTTGGAGTGATTTCCCATCCATCACCAAGATGAATAGCTGTCGATCCCCCTGGGCTGCCTGGAGAGGAGCCTTGCAAGCGGCTCACCGTGAATTCCTCCAGCTGAATTCTTCAGGGCTGCGGCTCTGCCGCCTCTGCACCGGGTGAATGGTGCTCATAATCCGAGACTTAACGTCAAATATTTTCTGCAAGGGAAATAAAAATGTCAACAGGAAGTGAAATGTGACCTGATTAACAGTTAGACCTCTGACTCTGCTTCGGTTTTGACTGATGCGGTGTTTTACAAGGATAATAATACCGCCGATTCCTCTTAATTGATGGACCCTGATGGAAATATAAATTAAGCAATTAATACGATTCTCTGAGACTCATAAAAATAAACTCCACGTAGAGATAGTCATATTTATTTTTTTAATTACTTTAAAAACATGTGTCAGATGAAGCATTACAACATTTTCTCCTAGGGAAAGCCAAGGCAAGTTTGACCTCCTTAAGAGCCAGAATGTGCCAGAGGAGGCAATGCAAATGATCTGCTGCAGACCCGGGCAGTTTATGATAACCCAAGCTGCCTTTTGTCTGGGGAGTTCTGCAAGCCCTGATTTTCGTGTGTTTTGTTTAAAACAAAACTAACAAAAAATAATTACTGTTTAACATCTAGAATCACGCCCGGAGGCCCCATTCAGGATCGGGAGCCCTTTGTGCCAGCTAAGAGCACAGCAAACACAGTGGGAGAAACACACTCTGCAGTAAATGGCTTGTGATCCGATTCCTGATGCTTTTAATGGTTTCTTCCATGGGAGGTGGTTTTAATAGTGAATAGCAGACCGGTGTGACCTTGAGAGATGCCAGCTTGAAACCAGTGGGAATTTTCAGGGGAGAGCAGGAATTCTGGGAAAGCAAAAAATTTAGAGATTTGCAGTACCCAAGCGATATGAAATAGTATTTACAAATATTTACAAACAGGCTGCTGTTGGACTCAGTCCTGTTTGTATCCCTCCATGCCTGCACTAATAGGCTTTCTGTGACTGATATATTCTCCATGTTTCTCATTTGACTTCTGGTTCCTGAGCAGTGAGAGTTCATACTCAGAAGCTTTCCTCTGCCATCACGAAAGCTTAGCAGTTGTGTTAATAGAGGCTGGGATTCTCTTGTCATGTCTTCAGGTGTAAAGAAAACAGCTTGTTCACCCAGAGGCGCTCAGTGCTTGCTGTTTAATTCCCTTTGAAAAGTTACTCCCTGACACTGGGAGCAGAAGCCACACCACAAATTACAGGCAGTGAATAAAGCAGGACTGTTGCACATGCGGTCTGCTCCCTGCCTTTGAAATCTGAGAGCTGAGTAATTCGGAAAAGGGACTTGACTTCTTTTAAAATCAAAGTGAAGTAGATGCCTGTTTTCTGGCTGTGATTTGAAACATCTGCAATAGACATTCCGGCGAGCTGGGAGCTCACTTTGGTGACAGAGGAAGACTAAACCCCAGTGGCAGCCCTACCCCACTGTCCTGTGCACCCCAAAGGTGCACAAAAATGGGTGAAATTGTGTGAGAGAGGGCATAAATAGATGCCCATGCAGCCACGGTGTATCAGCACTCACAAATGACAGGTGCTGTGAGGACACAGCCGTGAAGTGGGAGTACAGGGCAGGAGGAGAGGGCAGCACACCCACCTGTGCTTCCAAGAGTCACTGTGGAGCTACCCAGGCTCAGGGGACAGCTCTGCTGCTGAGCCTCCTCTCCCTGAGGAGAGGAAACGCCTTAATGATCTCCATAGCTTCTCTGTCTTCAGGAAAAAGACTCAGAGCAAGACCAGGAGCAAGACTGGGAGCCACCCAGCCAGGCTGATGCTCCGGCACCATGCAGCTTCTGTGCAAGAGCTGAATCAGAAAAGCAGCTCTGAGGAAGCAGTGACAGCATCCCTCTCCTTCTGCCAGCCTACACAGGAGCTGTTGGGATCCTGGGCTGGCCCCAGCAGCAGCAACAGCATTAAAACACCCTCAATTGTTTGTCAAGGATAGTTAGCACAACACAAGCTGTTTTGATTATGCAGTGTGACCTGCGAGTGCCACCAGGTTTGTAGTCCACACTGACATCTCCGTTTATCTTTCTGTTCTCCATCTGCATCCTTTTCACGTGGGCAGATTGGACAGCCTGACATCACCTAAGACAACCAGGGTCCCCCACCTCACCATTACTCCTAGCCAGCTGCTCTCACTGCCCAGCCAGGCTTTTTAAACAGCCACGGGGGCAGAGGAGGGGTTGAGTTGGGTCAGTGTGGGAGGGAGTAGCTGCCAAGCTGCACTGCACAGCAGGAGGTGCTGAAAGGCAGTGATGTTCTCCATGTCTTCACTGGAACTGTCCTGGTTAGGTGAACAGAATCACACAATCACAGAATCCTTTAGGCTGGAAAACAGCTCCAAGATCATTGAGCCCGACCTTTGGCCAATTACCACCTTGTCAACCCATGGCACTTGCTGAGTGCCACCTCCAGTCATTTCTTGAACCACTCCAGGGATCATGATTCCACCACCTCCCCTGGCAACACATTCCAATGCTTAAATGACCTTTCCATTAAGAAATTCTTCCTGATGTCCAACCTGAAGAGAAGTCAGATGCTTAGAAATTAGGTATCTAAAATTCTGTTGCACAAGCATGCTTAAATTTGTCATTTTGTTCTTTAATTATAACTTACAACTTCTATCAAAGCAAAACACCTTTCATGAGTCCTCACTCAGCCTCTGCAATTTTCCAATATAACTGAAACTGAACCAACACAAAAAGGTATGACCCAAACAGGTCTACTTGGCCAAATTCCATACGAGCTAAGATGTGAGGGGCAGCATCAGCCCACCCTAGTGCGAGTTCTGGCTTTGCCTGCACACATACTTTGCCAAGGAAGTGGCTGGGTCTAATTCATACACAAAATAAAACACAGCAGAAATAAATGTGTTTTTCAGGGGTGTGTGTGTGAATGATGCTATGGGAGTGTCTGAATTCACATACACTCCTTTACTGCGAAACTTTGCCCACTCATCTTGGCAACAAGTGATAATAATTCAAAATCCTCGGATTACTTCCATTTCCTAGCACAAGAATAAAAGATCTTGGTGAGAACTCTGGTGCCAGACTGCCTGGGCATGGCAGTGGCTGCTTGCTCAGCTTTCTGAGCAATGCCTCCACCTCTCAGCTGAGGCAGCTCTGCTGCCTTGCTGGCATAGTTTTCCCTCAAAAGACAAGGATAGCATTGCTATCAGCTTATGGCAGAGCCCCTCTTCTGCTCCTGTAGTGGGGAGAAGAGTGGGAGAGGCTGGCTTTGCTCTCTTTCTCCCACAGCTGGAGCCAGAGGGGTGTCAAATGGCTCTGCAGAGAGCAGAGGATCCATGGGATCCAACAGGAAACACAGGTCTGTGCTGCTGCTCCCCAGGTGTGCTGGGATCTCAAGGACACGGTGTAAACGTTGATTAGGCAGTGATGTTGACCTGGAGACTGCTGGGGGTTGGACTAAGTGACCTTTAAGGTCCTTCCCAACCCAAACCATTCTATCATTAAGTGTCACAGCTATTACTGGGGGTGTGTTGGATTGCAGGCTGAGACCATGGCTCTTATGAGGCAGCATTTTTCAGAGCAAAACTCTTCCACACACCACCACGGCTGCTGCAGTGTTAAAATGTTATTTAAAAAGTAAAGAAAATGTCCCAGCTTGGAGTCTGGGCAGGGGCCTGGTCACTCCCCCATGGCTTCTTTTTTTCTGGGAGGTATGTCAGTGAGGGGGGTGTAAGAAAACTTCAGCTGTTTTCAAACAAGAGGTCACAGCATGGAAAAGGCTGAGGAATACCGAGGTAATCTTTTTGCAGGGCAATTAGCAGCTAATGGAAGCTATGCCAGGGTATGGATAGACATATTCAGGATATGGTTATGTCTGCCTGCAAAGCTTTTCCTAGTGAAACATCCTCACACCTCGTAGACACTGTCCCCCCTCTGAATACTGCTAAGTCAGCTTGTCTGCAGTGACCACCCCAGGGAATTACATATCCATCCCGAAGTATCCCTCTTGGGTGGAGCAAGCAGGGAGAAATGCCTGCAAGGTCAAACAGGGATGCCAAAAAACCTCAGGGCAGGAGATTCCTTTGCTTCCCAGTGCAGGAAAGTGACTGCATTCAGGCTGGACCTTATCAACCTTGGTTGCTTTGGCTCCCTGGGACCTGACAAGAAGGTCTGGAAAGCAGGGATCTGAGTCCCCATACTTTTGAACTGCACATCAGAAGAGCTGTCACAGTTGTTTAGGAAGTCTTAGATATTCCCAGCTGGACTGGTTTTGGCAAGGACAGAGTTAATTTCTTCACAGCACTGTGCTGTTCTGTGTTTGTGATACTAAACAGTGCTGATAACACACTGATGTTTTTGTTATTGCTGAGCAGCTTCCACAGAGTCAAGGCCTTTTCTGCTTCTCACCCCCCCAGCAGGGAGAGGCTGGGGCTGCGCAGGGAGCTGGGAGGGCTCCAGCTGGGACAGCTGAGCCCAGCTGACCCGAGGGTTATCCCACTCCATATGGCATCATGATCAGCAGTCACAGCTGTGGGAAAAAGGACAGAGGGAGGCTCGAGTGGTGCTGTTTGTCCTCCCAAGTCACCCTTAGGTGTGATGGAGCCCTGCTGCCCTGGGGATGGCTGAACACCCACCTGCAGCTGGGGAGAGGGGAGTGGATTCCTTGCTTTGCTTTGTGTTTTGCTTGGGAAAGACAGGTATCTGCTAGGGAAAGCTGGAGCTCCCCTTGGAATGGAGAATGTAAACCCCCTCCCTCCAAGTTATTATAATTTTGCAATTAGGGGCTTTCAGGCCAAGAGATGAGAATAGGAATAACAGTTCTTTACTAGGAATATTAAAAATACAAATGTAGTAGTACAGAAAGACAAGCAAACAAACAAACAAAAATCCTAGAAACCCTGACAGAGTCAGAATACAACCTGACACCCTGTTGGTCAAGGTGTTGGGAGCAGTCCAAACAAATCTTCCTGGAGTAACAGATGTGGTTCTGTTGGAGTAGAGATGATCCTGTGGAAAGGGTCCAGTGGTGGTGAGATGGGTCCAGTCTTCCTCTGGAATGCAGTGGAAAACAGGATGTCCTGGTGTTCCTGAGTTTCAGTTTTTATCTAGGTAGGAATGGTTGGCTCCTCCCACTGGGTGGAGCATCTCCCAATGGGATGATGTAATGTTTTCAGCCATTCAGTGAGCCTTGATGGCTCATTAACAGAAGATTCCCCCCAGAGGGAGGATTGGTCATGGAAGAGATAAAGAGCACTGTCCCACCTGGTTTAACAGCTGCCCATTAACAGAAGGCACCCACCCCTTCCCCCTGGAGCTATGAGGAATGTGTTATACACAAGATAAAGGAAACACCTCCCCAACCAGTTTCAACAGATGGAAAAACAGAATAAACATTTTTGGTTACATATTGCAACCCAGGACACTTTGCTGGCATGTGCAGATTTTTCTTGACCTATTAAATTGCCTCTGGCTCAACCCACAATTTTTTGCACTTTTTGACACTTCTGATTCTGCCCTATCCCACCTGTGAGTGGGGATGACTGAGTGTCTGTGTGGGGTTGAGCTGCCCACCAGGTTAAACCATGACAGCAGCATTTTTATTTTAGGCCCTTCCCAAGTTTACTTGAAGCAATCAATCTCTTGATTTGGGTCATCTCTGGGGCAGGCCCGGTATCTCTCCTTAGGTGTCCACAATTTCAGCCACCCTCACCAGCAACCTCCCTGGTCAGCTCTGGAGAAGCCACAAAAACTGACAGGAGGACAAAGGAGCAGGTTTCCCAATTCCCATGTCCTTCTGTCTTGGTGTTCAGGATGCATAAAGCAGCTCGAAGGGAGAAATTCTGTGGATATTGATACTTTGGCCTAACATTGTTACCATTGTTACCAGTTCATTAGCTCTCCAGTTCAGAAAAGGTTTTTTGCTATGAAATTAAAGTTTCCTAATTATTTCTACACTGCCCAGAGGACAACCATTTTGCATAAATATGACTCACTTTTCCTAGCCATGTTAGGAAATATTCCTAATCTGGTAATATTTATCATCTTCAGAAAGTCTGCATTGCTTGATCATGACCTTTTTTTTTTTTTTTTTTTTTTTTGGCTAGGTCAAAATTCAATGACAATGAAACAACTCCAGAAAAATCCCTGGAGTAGTTTTAATGGGTTACATGTGAAGTTTAATTATGAGCCATTGCTAGTGCTATGTATGTGACCATATTCTAGAGGGTTAACAGAGACAGTGTGCAGAGTATCCTTCTTGAGCAGAAAGTGGCAGATCCCAGTGGCCTTACTTGCCCTCCTAAATAATAAATCATTCTTATGAATTATTCCAGGAGAAGCTACCTGCCTAGCTGAAGTTGTTCCAGTGCTGTTGCTGGGAGTACCTTTGGTGTCAGGGACTTAGGATTTGATGGCTGGAACACTGCTGCTTGAGATATTTAGGCAGGTTGCAAGCAAGTCAGGACTAATTCACAATTTTTTTTTTATTTATTAAGGGGGTTTTTCTTTATTAGGAGAGGGGGAACACAATAAAAAACTTTGGGGCATTTTTAAATTAAACAACAAGGATGAAAAAGAAAACCAAAGCAAATGTAAGTGATTGATGCTGCTTATTTGCTCGTGTGTTGCCAGAGAGCTCCAAGGAGAGCAGGGAACAACCAATAACAGGCAGTGGGGGTAGAGCAGGAGGCCTTTTTAATTATATCACATCATTTTTCCAATTAATATTATGTAATCTCACACAGGATTTTAAACAAACATTTTGGAAACACAGCATGCTGCATTTTTTGGATGTGGATTTGCCTGCTCAGCTATGGTTAACCACTGACTTCATGCTTAGGTTCCTGCTTAGATAGGTTGCATTGTCACATTGTTGGGAAGTTAATAATCTAGGAGAGATAGGGAATTGGAGAAGGCCTGGGAGGAGGAGTTCAGCTTCCAAAGGATCCCACACTTAAAGCTGTGTCCATGTGTCTGCAACAGGGTGAGCAGAGTGGCCAGCACAAAGGGCTGCACCTGCAGAGAGCACAAGCCACTTCTGTCACTGCAGAGATGTCCCCTCCCCAGGGGACTGGAGGGGCCACACCGTGTGCAGCAAACCAGGCAGAGAATGGCCAGGTGAGATCTGAGGGTGGTACACCAAACCTGCACTGGTTGTGCTAGAAAATGGCTTTTCCCCCCTGCTCCTGGAAAAGTGGAGCAGTTGTTAAACAAAACAAGGCAGAGATCCTTCATCCATCAGTGAAGCAGCAGGCTGTCAGGGTGTCTGGTGTCCCTCATGGTGCTTTGGTTTACTACAGCAAAATCTTTCTTAAGAAAGATGGAAGAAGGGAAAGGCTTTCTCCTGGCCCTGCCTGGGCTGGAAGTCGCCTGCTGTGTGACACAGTGTGGTCTCCAGCTGGTGACCATGACATGGCCCCATGTGACAGGCACATGGACTCTCCTGCTGCTCAGGCATCTCCTTTTTACACCTGGGCACAGGTTTCAGTAGCTCCAGGGATCTTCTCTCTCAGGCACAGGATGCACATGTTTCGGTATCTCTGTCCTGGCAGGATAAAGGCCTATCTTGGGATGCAGATATACCAAAGCATGTGCAATGAAAGGTTGTGGGAAACAAAGTAATAGATCTTACATGAGATATTGAGAGAAGAATCATGCAATTAAGATTCTGTTGTGGAGAGATGTGATTAATCCTTGGAGATTGCATCCACTGGAGCATTCTAAGGTACGGCACAGAACATCCCAGCCTTTGCAGAGATCCAAACTTTGTGCCAGCCCAGAGCATATCATTGCCACCATCAGTCAGCACACCCTGGTTTCCCTTCTGTTCAGAAACTGGCACTGAGGTGGAGAGGAGGTGGCAGGGGAGGTATGGGATCAGAATGTGGTGGAGTAAACCTGGAACTAGCAACCAGTTTGGAAATAAAGACCTGGTTTAGAAAATGAGGCTTACTGGAATTGTGTCAGTATTTAAACAATTGAGCCAGGATCAATTGATCCTGGAGGATCTGATCTGAAAGTCCACAGAAAGGCTTACAGAAGTGCCTGGGCACCCCTCATTCCATGAGAACTGTCTGTGGCTACAGAAGACCCCCCACATCTCAGAGAAGTATTGGGATGAGGCTGGGCAGGGCAGGGACTTGGTCTCGATGATCCTTGTGGGTGCCTTCCAACTCAGCAGATTCTGTGATTCTGTAGTAGAAGGTCTGTGGCTGCAGAGGAGCCACAGCAACACCAACACACAAATAAACTTCTGTGAGTAGCAGGAAAAGGCAGTGGGAACAGTTTCCTTGCCCTCTCCTGTCCAACACAGCATCTGCTGGGGGAGGCTCTGTTGCTGCAACCTCCACCCAGGAGCTGCAGGTCACTTGTGTGGCTGACATGGGCAGCCACCAGCTGTGGCTTAGGGCTTTCCATGAGGAAAGCAGGAGCAAGCCCACCTCATGGATGTGCCCATGGGTCACTCCATTTAGAGGCACAAATGATTTTCACCCAGCCCTATGCCCAAAGCCTGAAGAAGGTGTCTGTGATAAAAAGAAGGCTGTTGGAGTCCCAGCTCTTTCTTTATTCTTTTTTTGTAGTTGTTTGTGAAGGAGTGATGCATCTTTCTTCTTGCAGTAAAATCCAGGAGCTTTCTTCCCATCTATTTTCAGCGATGTGCCATTTTCCTTTATCACATTCCCAAAAGAATTAGAGGAGGGAAAAACATCTTTTCCTGCACAGCATGTTGACACACTGCCAAGATACTTCTAGGGCCATAAATAAGTGCAGAAATAAGATTGATATGTAAGACCTGAGACCCTACCTTTATAGTTCCAGATTTCTATGAGTGTCTCCCAAGCCAGAAGGTGTGATAGGATATCAAGCTCCACTAAGAGATTATTTAAAAAGCAAAAAGAAAACCATACAGGTCTGATGAGGAAGATGTACATTTAACCCCAGAACACTGGAGAAAAGAAAAATAAAGGGGTGCAGTGAAAAATATTAAAATGGAGACTGACTGGCAAAGTTGGGGTGAGGAGAAGTCCCCATATTTCCTCTGTGATTTTATGTCTGTAGAGTCTGTTTTGCAATGATTGATATAACAAACAAGGGACTCACAAAAAGGCTCCTAATGCTCACTGATCAGAAGTATAATGACGTGTAAGCTGCAGCTGTTCCAGTGGATTTCTAAACAGCAGGCTCTTGTTGAATGAGCCCCATGATTATTTATCTCCATCATGGGCTCTTTATTCCAAGGTATTTGTTGTCTTCCCTGCATTTTGCCCGTCTGTCCTTATGCACAGAAAGCTCCGATAATGGATATTTTTTATTAACCTCTTCTTCCTTTTCCTGCTTCTGCAAACACAATGCAGCCCCGAATCATCCTCTCACAAAAGGGAAGGCACTGCCAGTGTTTTAACAAGGGCCTCCCACAGCATTCTCCCCCATTAGCCTCATAAACACAGGGCAGTGCAGGAGCACGTGCTGCAGAGAGAAGGGTCAGGAGACTATTTATTCTCCCCATTTAAACAAAAATGCTTTCTCCTGAGCAAGGGGAGAAGCAAACAAATAAATTAAGCTGTGCCTTGATGAAAGCCTTTAAACTGTGTCCTTGGGAAATGTACTGAGTGTGGGGATAGTGCAGGGAAGTGTTTAACTTGGCTGATTTGAGATGGTCTGTGAATAAGCAGAGACATTGCAGGGGCACTGAGTGCATTCTGCCTTTTGGTTTGTGTTTCTTTTAATATCTTGTGCCTGGTGCAATCTGCTCTGTTTCAAGGTAAAGTGCTCCTTCTTTGAGTCTCTTTCTTACAGCACTGTGAGCTGCAGTCACAGGACTGGGGTAGGTAGAGGGAAGACCAGAGGTCTGGCTGTGCTTGCCACAGACCTGCTACATCCTGCAGGAATTCAGTTTTCCTGTCTGACAGATAAGGATGATATTTATGCACCCACCTCACAGCTAATGGATTACTGCTTGAAATGACAAACATTTTTACTGTTTTCTTGAGACACACTGTAGGCAGGCATGGCTAGGCAGAGTTCTCAAACAGGGAGCCATCCCCCCAGCCCCTTGGTTTATCACTGCTGTAAACCTGCACACACTGTCCAGTTGCAGGCTGGAAATTGGGGATTCATTGGCTGAAAGCAGAACATAGTTAAAGGAAAACTCTTTGGATAGTGTGAACTGGCATATAGCATCCCTGATGTCAGCAGGGTTATGCTGACTTATACCCAGCAGTGATACTGCTCTACATGTGCATATTTTCAACATTTTAAAATGAATAGACATGTATCTATTATTGTATTTAATTTTCAGCTGGTTCTTTTTCTCCCATTTTCTCCTGGGATGACATCATTGGAAGCCTGTTAGTATCACTTCTCTCCCTGTCACTCACTGTTCCAACAAGTATTTTATCTCCGTACGAGAGAACTGTAACTAAAAAAAGGCTGTAAACTACAAAGGCTCTTTGATTATCATTTTCATGCAAGGTCAGCAGAAAGAGCATGCCTAGTATTTTTAAGAGCGTTTTAAACATTATTTTACATTTTTTTCTATTTATGTAAACACAGAAATGAAAGGCTGACACTTTGACACATTCTTGCCCTTCTTCCCCGGTGTACTCTTCTTTCTGGAAACCTGGAAACCAGTGTTACACAGGCTGTACAGAGGAGGGCACCAAGCCTGTGCATTCCTTGAATGGTTTGGCTTCACTTTAAAGTGGTGGTGAGTGAAACCAAAACCCAATGTACACATGGACTCTCCAAACCAGTGTCAGTGTGGGTGTGGGCTTTTCCACGCATACAACTTTGCATGAATGAAATACACTATTAAAAAAGTGGACAGCCTGAAATCAAAGGCTTGCTGTGGGTTGCTGTGACAGAAGACACAGCATGCTGCTGTCCCCTGGTCTCAGGTGCTGCAGGCACAGCCACAAAGTTGTGTTCTTTCACAGGTTGTCTGGGATGAGAAGCAGAGGCAGAATGGGATGCCTCTGGTTTGGGACTTTTTGACATTTCCTGGCTGAGACTGTGATAAAATGCAGCAGCTGAACAGCCCTGACAGATAGAGGCAGCAGCAGACCTGAAGGGCAGTGGAAAACTCCAAACTGACAATGTGTGGCAGCTTTGGCTCACCAGCAGCCCCTTGCCTCTGGGGGGAAGGTTGTATGACACCCAAGGAGAGGTCAGTACAGGCTGTGATCTGGATAGGAACCTTGGAGAAGACAGACATGACTTCTGCAATGCAGTAGAAGACTTCTGCAGCTCATTTTTCACCTCAAGTGCTTCAGTGCAATCAGCAATGACTGTGCACCTCTTGTGCTCTGCAGATTTTGAGGTGCCTCCTTTAGCCCCGGGTCTTGTTCTCCTACAAGAATCTCTTCTCAAGAGACACTGCATCGGTCACAGGAGCCAGAGAGCTTCTCCCACACATCCTGACTATTCTCTTCTTACACACCAGGTTGAGCCCAAGAAAAAGCCAAGGCTTGCCAGGAGTCAGGGATGACGCTTGGTCTGCAGTGAGAGCCATGGCTCTTTGTCTGGCAGGGGAACATGCCAGAGTTCCAAGGAGGTGTTTCAGAGCTGCCTGAGCTGCAGCCACTGGAACAAGGGTATGTAGGGACCTGCAGGGTGGGCACAGCAGAAAGTCAGGCTCGTGCAATTGTATTGATTTCTCCAGAGCCAAATTTTCTCCATCAAATGCTGAGAATGCATCATGTTTATTGTTAGACACCACTGCTTCTCTTGTTGCAAATGGCTGCATATATCAATACTCAGAGGAGCTGGGCAAAATCACGTGCCCAAGGCTTTTTATAGTATCTACAGTTCAAAAAAAGCACAGGGCGCTTTTAGCCAGATTGCAACATTTTTGTCTCACACAGCTGATGGGCTGTCTGCTCTACATCCATTCATTTTCTGCTTAAAAGGTCATGTTTAATTTTCCAAATGAGCTCCCCCCACCAGCACGAGTTGCTCATCTCTAGACAATGCCTTTCCTCTCTCCAAGGCAAAGACACCGCCGTATTTTTCCTTTGCTGCTATGCTGAAAGGGTGCTCGTGCTTACAAGGCTTGTGTGCAGTGAGGGAGAAAAAACATCTGCCACCAGTGACTTCCTAGACATGGTATATTTACAAACCTTGTTAGTTGCCATGAATACGTCACGCCTGGCTGATGCCCTTATGGGCGAAGCAAAATTGTGTGAAGGGTATTCTCTTCTCTACTCCCCTGGGGAAAAGGGCCTTGTTCTGTAGAGGTAGCACATGGGTGTGAGAGCCCCAGGGGATGGGGAACAACATCCTGCAATTCACTTAAAACCAAAACCAACTGGCCATCTTTAAAAGTTCTGTCACGGGTCGGTAATGCAGGCGCCTGACACACGCCAGTTTTGGTCTAAGGTCACACCTACAAAATGTGTTTCCAGAGGAATGGTATCAAACATCTCCTGTGGTAGAGCTGTGCTCCTGCTATTCTTCACCCACAGGAGTGATGATCTGATGTCACCATTGCTGTTAGCCTGGGGAGCTCCTCTCCAGTGTTATCTTCCCCAGCTCTGTCACTGTGAGAGGCTCTGAGGGTTTGTATCCACACTGGTTCAAAATCCCAAACACCAGTTAATGATCAATACAGAAGGTGAGTGGCTCTCTAAGTATTCTTATGACTTCTGAAAAGGTGTGCTCTTTTTCCCAAAGCCTCCTTTCAACAGATTCATTTTAATGAGCACCTCTTTCTCTGTTTCCAGGAACAATATTCTTAATTTCCTGTAGCCTACTAAAGCCTCCTGACAACATCTTTTGTTATCACTTGTGTCATACATTGCGGTGCAAAAATCTGTTCCTCTTGTAGCTTGGTTCTGAGGGCTTCACAGAGAAGCTGAGCCTCAGGGTCTCTGCAACATTGGTTATTTTGCTACTCTGCAGTAGATTACCCTCAGAATTCCCTGCAAGCAACAGTTAAAACATATGAAATAACTCTGACTCAGTCTGAGTGAAACAGATCCCCTGAACATGAGAAACATGTATATAGCAGTACTCTGAGGGTTGGAATCCCTCTTCCATGCCAGCACCTATTTTTGTAACAAGACCTTTTATCCTGACTCAACTTCCTCAGCACTTAGCTCAAGATATTTGGAAGTGGCTCAGGATTATTTCCATTGGCTAAATAACCCTCCCAACAAGACCCAAATAGTGAAAACTGGGATTCATCCAGGTACAAAGCTAAATGAAGAATCACTCCATTGCTTTTGTTGAGCTTTAGAATGAAAATCATGCTATGCCAGTTCTTTTTGTGTACATCTGACTGTTCCTATAGCATCTTTTCATAGACAATTGCCTCCCACTTTAAAAGAGACACATGACTGCTGCCTCCCTGCTTTAATAATGCAACAAGAGCCATTTGTAAAGAATATTGACATGAACCTAAAGCTGTATAGGTGGAGTAGCAGACCATTGCCTTCAGCATTCCTACAACTGCAGTTCAGTGATGCTGTCTCATATTTTTCCCCCTTGAACTGCAGAGCCAATCTCGCTGTGCCCTCCTGGACGTGCAGGCTGCTCTTTGTTGGGCACATCACCTGAATGTCAACAGGCTCAATTACACTGCTTTTTGGGGGGGCTTCTGCACACAGATAGGTGTATTATGCTCTCAGCTACCCTAAACTTGCATTCTTTGCCCCTCTCATTCTTGAACTCTTGAGGTTTGCAAACCCAGAGCCTGAAGAGTGCTGGGTCAGAGGCTGCAGCGTGTCACAGACACAGCAAGCTGCACAAATGCACTTCCCATCCCCTTGCCTTTTAAAGGCACACTGGGGAGCTGGCAGCCACAGCTCAAACTAAAGCAAATGTAGGAAATTCGAGTGCATTATAGGCTCAGTCCTTCAAAGTGTAGGAGCTCACTCAGTAATTCCATGTTCCTGAGATTTGCTTCCCAAGTCCTTGCACAATTTAGTGTTACACCTGAAATGTCTCACTTAAATAAAAAGCACTTTTCAGGGGTTGTAAGGGTCAGGTTTGGGAAACATAGAAATGCAAAGTGGCAAAGGGCTATGGGACAACAAACAAAAGGCACAGAGCCAGGACTGAGATAAGGGATGGGATTAAACCAGCAGTGCCAGCAGGGTAAAGGCCATGGTATAAGCAGGTACAGAAGGTACCCCAGTTCAGCTCAGTGGGAAAGGATGCTACCAGACAGGGCTGAAACACTGAAAAGTGGCTGCTGGTGGCCAGAAGAGAAGATAAATCTGTAAGCAGCAAGAACCAGTTTTTTATCTGGCTGAAGCAGTCAGGCAGCACTCCCTGATAGACAAATTCAGGAAGCAATGACATTAAATAGATGTAAACAAGCTGTCTCAGCAGTAAAATTTTGTTACTAACCAATTAAATTTCATCTTCAACTCTTAGCTGGCGGCCCTGGCTCACAGCCCCTTCACTCTTATTGTTTCACAGAGATAAAACATGTTGTATACCATTTCCATCAAAATCAGGAGATGGATGGAAAGCCCTTCCCTTCTCTAATGAGGCTGAAAGACTCCTTACCCTACATATCAGAGAAGCCTGTCACATTTGCATTAATTGATGCTGAGAGTTTTAGGGTTGTTCAGAAAATGTTCAGGGCCAGAGAAGGAATGGGAGGCCCATGAAAACGTGGTTAAAGTGGATCAGTCTGTGTTAGTGGGGCCTGCAATTTCCCTATCAAGTGTTTCTTCCAAAGGTTTTGCATCCACACCTCACTGAACAGTGCTGTGTGTGGAGCCAGAGGCCCTCTGGCAGGTGGCTGCTTCAGCCTCCAAGTAGACTATTTTTATTAATGCCAAGGAAAAAGCCCACAGAGCAGAAATGTGCTGCTGTTACAGCCATCACCTGCCTCATTCTGCCAACGATTTTGTCCAGGCAGGAGTTTTTGTAACTGTAAATGACAACGGAGCTTATAATTCTTACATTTCAGCTTATACCTCTTCAGTCCTTTCAGTGTTCTTGGAGCTAATGATTTCAGCACAAGTTTCATTTCACATCACCCTCACCATTTACTGAAATGGATCTGTCCTGGGGACAGTTTCTTCTTTTTATAGCAGCTTTTACTTCTGGATGGAGCTCTTCATTTCCAGGCATGGGCTGTTGCATAATGACAGACAGTAAAGTTGAGGGAAAGGAAAAAAATAAGTCATGATTTAGAGAAAGCAGAAACTTCTGAAACAGTGCAAAGCTCAAGCTGTTTGTCTTGGTGAGGCAAATGACATTGGCCTTTATGAACAGCAAACATCTGTAAGCAGGAGGTGATTCCTGGCTAGGACTGAGCCCAGTCTGTCCTACATCTCTCCAGATACCTGCTGCATCCTGCAAAACGTTGTCTTTGAAACACAGCCACAAGCACTGCTCCTTGTGTAGCTGCTCCTTGATAGCAGAAGTGTTTAAAGCCAGACCTTAAGGAGAGCATTTCCCTGATCACTGGGGTGCAGAGCTCTCCCACAGCCCTGCCCCTGAAACTGCATTTACCGTGGAGCAGGCAAAGGAGGACGAGGAGGGGGAGATCCCCCATCCCAGCGTTAATCCCAGCAATAAAGCTGCCCGGAGGTGCTCAGGGTGGTGCTCCTTGTGAAGGCAGGGAGGGCTCTGTGACTGCACTGCAGCCCCCAGACCCTCACCAGAGCCTTCCAGGGGTCCTGGCCCCACCAAAGTGGATCTGGGGCTGGAGGAGCCAAGGGCTGTATAGGGACAAGCAGGGGGTTCTGTCAGGGTGGCAGTGGCTGCACCTCAGCCCCCAGTTCCACTCCTTATTCCAGGCCCTCCTGGCAATGGATTTGCCCCAGAGGCCACATCCAGCCCCTCATTGCTGCAAAGCTGTTGAGAGTCAGGAGGGGAAGGATATGGCCATGACTTTTCCACAGTGAGGGCTTTGTGACTCCCCAGGCAAGGGGGGACAGCTGTGGGAACCTGAGGGATGGCTGCAGGCAGGCCTTCCCTGCCTTTTGGATATGGGTTGCTGCTGAACACTTCCCCCGAAATGAATTCACCTTGGCCATTCATCATCACCACAGGCAATCTAATTACAGGCCTGTCTGAAAAGGAGAGGCTCATTTATAATGGAGACTTTGTTATGAAGGTGTAATACCTCCAACTACATTTTTGCAATATTTTTTAAAGGAAAATTAATTAATTGTCCGGTGCTTTTTATAATAACCAGCCTCCTGAGGTTGGCGCAGCGGCACCTCTGGTGGTGTTCCCTCCCCACCCAGCCCACCTGCTGTGTGACAGTGAAATGCTAAAATTATTTTGGCAGAGGAATAGTCTCAGAGGCTGTTGTTTATTTTCCACAGCAGAGGAATATCTCAGGATGCAGCCTGCACCTTTGCCCTGTGGGACTGTCACTAATTGCACGCGGTGCTCTGCAGAAGCATTCAAAATGCACAGTTCAGAAAGCAGAATTAAACACGGGGAGGGGGGCACCCACATCCAGCATGTGCCCAGATCAGTCTTTAAAAGAGAGGAACGTTAGAATACGCTTCCCTGAGAAGCACAAAAAGGGATTGTGGACTAAGGCAGTTAATCTCCTGCTGACATGCACGCAGCACAGCCACCAGTGAGCTGGCGTGAGGGCTGAGGAGCTGGGCCAGAGTGTTCAGCTCCTGCCAACCTTTTTCACACCAGGTTTTGTTCTTTGAGCCATCTCATTGATGGGACAGCTCAGGTGGGTACTGCTCAGGAGCAGTTTCAGAGCAGCTGCAGAATGGCAGAAGGCAGAGAAAAGGTGTGTGTGTCCCTGGCACTGCCCAGGAGGAGGAGGAGGTGTTGAAGAATGCATGGCATGCATCTCACCAGCTGAAAAGCCTGCAGCAGATTGTAACACCTCTTAATGTGAGGCAGGTTCTGTTCCCAGCTGCTGTCCTTGCCCAGAATAGACCATCCCAGGTCACTAAAAAAAAACAAACCAGGGGATGGATGGCCTTAACCTGTCTCCATTTTAATTTTTTTTTTTTTTATCTCCAGGGCTTGCTAGATAGTCACATCTCTTCTAACCATGCTTTTTCCTGCAGACACACCAAGCATTAGATGAGGCTTTGATGCAAAGAAGCAATGGCAAAAATGATGAGTCAGATCCCTAGGCATCATGAGAGAGGAATGAACTGCAGTTGCATCTGGGATGGGAGATACTCCAGAAGCTCAGGAAGGGATCAGCTGAGTTTCAAAGGGATCAACTGAGTTTGAAGTGAATGGTAGAAAGTAGGATCTGGAAGAAAGAAAGTTTTTGCACAAAAAAGGAGAACTATATTGCAAGAAGATACAGGTGAATGGTTTGCCTTTTTTTTTTTTTTTTTTTTTTTTTTTTTTTTTTTTTTTTTTTTTTTTTCATTTTCCCCCCTGGACAACAGGAGAGAAGAAATGGACACCTGAAATTCACAGCAGATAAGATGGGAAAGTTTTGGAAAAAAAAAGTAAGGATATGGCAGGGATGGTTAGACCTCTTCTGAAGTCTTCCTCGTAGTTTGTATCTGTTGGTGGAGTGCTAAAACAGCAATGGAGTCTGAATAGAGTCCATTAGGAACAAGATTTCCAGGAGACAGAAAACTGTGGATGTTTTTTCCAGGTGAAGCCTTCCTACAAGTAGCATGATGCACCAATTATGTGTCGTAAGTCATCTTCTCACACAGGGACACTCTGCTGCACCATGAGATCTCTGTTACCCTCATGCTCTCTCAGGTAAATGCTTTTAAGGTTAATCTGACCTTTGCACTTGGACAGAGGCTCTTGTTCCAACTGCTTGGAAGAATAAGTCCCAGAATACATAAGGTCCAAACCCATGATCAGTGAGAACAGCAGGTGTTGTGAGTGTTTTGCCACGTGCTGCTCTAAATTCTACCCAAAACTAAATGTACACAGAGAGTCTCTGTGCAGAGCAAGCTGTCCTTGTAGGTGTGTGGATGAGTGCTGGCAACCACAGGGCTCCTTCCCAAGCTCCACACTAACCAGGACAGGCCAGCTGGGGCTGGAGGCACAGCAACCACATCAGTGATGCCAGGTCTGAGCCAGCAAACCAGGTCAGCATTTATCCCTCAAGGTCTGCCTGGAGTACACCTTGTGCCCACACACCCAATTCAGTTCAAAGGCAGGCAGATGTCTGTTCAGCTTGGAGGCCTACATCCCTCTGAGGGCAGGAATAAGTGCAGGACTGGGAATGGATGGAGAACAAGGAGGACTGCAGTGAAGAGATTAGAGTGTCTGCCCAGCTAAGACACGCCTTCATCTCTGCAGGATTTTTTACTTGCCTGCCTAATGGCTCTTACTTCACAGACTTTTTGTTCCACATTCTTGTCTGTATCTTCACAGTACTAACCATTGCATGCTTTAACCCATGGTTTTGCTATTTTGATGTTGAGCTACGTATCTGGTCTAATTAGGTATTTATGCAGTGATAAACACTCATTTCTTATACACATTATGCAGAACCTTGTGTGTTTTCCTGCATTTTCTTTTATTTCTTTTGTAGTGTTTAAAGAAGGACATGATTCATTTGAAAGAGGAAAAAGAAAAATGCTTATAAAAGGATCTTGCATAAGCAGAAAAAAATGCAATGTGTAGTCCTCATAAAACTGGAGGCCAGCCTAGAGTTTGGGACCTCCAGACCTTTTGCTCAGGTCAGGTGAAAAATGTCATGGAGGTGCTCTGGCTTTTGCCAGGCTTACAGGATAATTTGATGCAGGTCACTTCAGCAGGCACCTTGCTCCACTTGCTGTTCCAGATCTGCTAAACCCTCCAGGTGCTGTGTTATTGTCTGTATGGCAATGGTGGCAGCCCCCAAGAAATGTGGGATCTCCTTCATCAATACGGGCAACATCATACCTTTGCAGTCTTGGAAGAATTTGGACAAGATTTATTGATTAATTTAATTTACTATTCTGGAAGGTAATATGCTGTTTGTATGTGCCTGGGCACAGCTGGGCAGTTGCTTTAGGCCACTCTTGGTGCCCTCCTGTTTGCCACTCACTCAGAGTTAACTCTGCAGACATTGTTACTGCTACAGCAGTTGGTTTCTCTGTTGCTTGCTGGAAATCTAAAGGTCAGCTGGTATGAATTTACAAATCCCCAGTTTTGGCCATCTCCTTATGCATGTTTTCACTCCTGCCCTGTGGGTTATGTCAGTATTTTAATGGCACAGCCTTGGGACTTGATTTCAGTTTCATGTTCTCTGGTGTCCATTGACAGTGTCTTCAGTAAAGGAACAAACCTGCAATAGTAGAAACATAGAATGAGCAAAGAGAAGTCACTTACAGTTTTTAGAGGGGAAAAAAGTATTCCTGAACTTGACAAAAGTTTGAGTCTTAATCCAAAAACTTACTTTATTTGATCAGTTTGGAGTGGTTTTTTGAGGGAAATTCATAGGCACACATATGCACACACACAAAACCAGCTGTGTTAATGGGTTTGTGTGATAAAAGATGGATTCAATTAAAAAAAAAAAGTAATGTTACTGATTATTACTATATAACATGTATTACAGCCTAAAGCTGTGTGCTACGCCAAATGAAAGAGCTTGTCAGCAATAGGTTGAAAAAGTAAATGCTGTGCATCACATTGTTTGTTGGGTTTTTCTGCACTAGGCAAAGGTTACTGTGTCAAAATGCAGTGCTCTGTACAAAGGTAACTACAAGAATTTACATAAAAATGATAGATTTTGCAAATCTATCTGCTGGTCAAATCCTGCTCTTGTTTACACTCTATATTCAAGTAACCAATTTCACACCATATACATTAATGCAAAATTCAGTGCTGCACATATTGTACACCTGAAAAAGAAAGAAAAGGAAAATGAAAAGAAGGTCACAAAGCTCTTTCAATTTAGATTCTGAGATTGTGTGGTACATGCATTTCTTTCTAAAACCATCATGAGAAAGCAGGGAAACAACTATTAAAGCAACCCTGATTTCAGCTTGCAAACCTTCTCTGCCCTTTAGTCCTTCTCACCCTATATGTCAAGTAGCCCAAAGATTAACCAGTACCTGGAAGGTTGCTAGCATTGCCAGGTGCACTTTTTATCACAAGTTCTGCAATAATTGCTGTGCTTCTTACAGCTCCAGCTCCTGGATTCCTGTGCTTCCTTGAGTTTTCAGGCTAAAGCTTGAATATGTAGCTTCAGGGACTGTAATGAGCTGAAAATATTGAGGGAAATTCCATGTCCCCTCTCCAGTGTGGGAAGTTTGGTGGTAAATCCCAGAAGCTGTGGGAGCTCTGTGTTATCATCTTCTCCCTTGACTGGGAAGAGCACCCAGCAGCACCTCAAATTCCATCATGGACTGATGGATGCCACTGAGGGTACTCTGCTTGATGTCCCTTCCATCCAGCTCTCTTTCAAGGCATATCTCATCCTGTGATCCTCACATCCCTTCCCTTTAGTTCACCTCTGTACACCATGATCAGTTATTTTTTCTCCTTTTCTTTCTTTTTCCTTTAGCCCTTCCCTTTCTCTGGGGCCTTTGAGTAAGGGCCAGCCTGATCCTATAAAAGGAGAATTGCAAAAAGGAGTGGCTGCCTTTTAAGGGCAGAAGCCTCATCAGTGTCAGCAAACACTGAAGCTGCACAGCTGTAGTGCCCATTTTGTGCTCCTGTTGTCTGGTGCTTCACAGCACTCCCAGGCAGTTGGGTGGAGAAGACAGGAAATAATTTCTTCTTTAAGTTACATAAAACTGACCCATGGCACTTAATATTGTTAACTGACAGGTGCCAGAGGCATAAAAGGCCACTGTAGGCCAGCAGAGACTGCTTCAAACCAGGGAACTTTGCATTGTCCAGTGGAAGAAGCAGAAATATGGGTTTGAGTCACCCTGAGAAGACAAGCTCCACTTGCTTTCAGAATTCAGCTTCAGGATGCATTAATTTTTACACTAATTTCCAGGAAATTAGACTCACAAATTTACAATTTCAGAGTTAGCCTTTAGTTCTGGAGCCTCCAAGAGGCCACATAATAATTGGTATGAATCTTTTCATCCATCACAGGGATGGCATGTCAGGTGTTTGGAAGCACAGAATGATGCTACACCACAGTTGTGGAGAGGCAGTGAAAAATGACATGTTCTGTGGAGGCTGCAAGAAGGAATTAGGTAGACTGGAAGGATTTTCTCAGTGGGGACTTGGCTGGGGCACGTGCACAGTTTGTGAAAAATGTGCTGGTATCTTCCATCAGCAGAAGCAGCTGCAGTGTCTCCTTCAGACAATAAGCAGAACAGCTCTCCTTTCCTCTTCCAGGGGAAAACATTGTTCACCAAATACTTCTTAGAGTTCCTGACCATTTAGGATTGGTCTCCAATCAAGCCTTCACAAAGCCCAGAACTTCTCAGGTGGTCCTTGGAGCATGCTGGATTTACATTGAGCTGCACCAGCTCTGCCTGTGACCCAAAACAACTTCCCGTGCTCATTTCCAGATTACGTCCTTTGATTTTTCATCTTTATTGCTGTGGATAGTCAAGGAGTGAAAAACATGTCAGAGGAGTCCTTGTAGCTAGTTACTGGAGGAAGAGAAGAGCACGTCTCTTTTAATGACAGGAGAGAGAAAATGGAGCCGTTCAGGGGAGCTGAGAGTGGAGCCTGCATTTCACCCAGAGACCTGCCGTGATTCCAGGAATAAAAAATAACTACCTCCTTTAGTTTTAACTGCCAGAGCTGAATTGTTAGATTAGAATATATGAGATCTATCATAATCCTTGGTGGGCTGATGACTTCAATTGTGTGGGGTTCTTCTCTGACTTCAAACAGATGAGCAGGGAAGATTTGGAGCTACAGAGCAAAGTAAGAATTCAAGGCAAGGAGCAGCTCCCAGAGAAGTGCTCAGGTGCAGAAGAATGCAAAGATTTGCCTCATAGGGCATTGTTGTGGGAAGCTTTTAGTAGAGCAGATTGAGCAAAAAGAATCAGTCTTCTCTTTGTAAGTAAGTGTTTGGAAATGTATCAAAATTTAAAATAGGAAAATGAGAAACAATTGTCTTTTGACTTTCTCATTTCACTGTGGTAATGTCAAATTGTTTCATTTATTGCAAGTCAAAACATTTCATTCTGATTTCCACATTTAGATCTGGATTCTTCTATTGCAACATTTGCTAGTGTATTTACATATTTCTGTCTATATATTCCATGTTTATATTGCTTCAGTGATGCAGAAGTACAGAATTTCTGGTTCTGCAGAAACAATTCTATTTTTTTTTTCTGTTTTGAAGTGAGTTTACTTTAAAAAGAGTGATGTTCCCTACCCACCCTACCCCCAAAACCAGACTTGCAGATTTTTGTGTCATCTTTGCTTCTAATGAGAATTAATTTTTCCCCTCCATTTTGAGTGCACAGCAAAACCTTCTGAGGCTAAAGTGGTTTTATTTCAGATCAGTCCCTGTTCTGAGCTCAGGTTTTGATTCAGAGAACTTGCAGTGATCAAGCAGTAGTAACCAATCCTTGAATAATACTTGTCTTCCTAATACATCTTAGAATAATTCAAGTTACTTTCAGCTACTTTCCACACTGTCTTCAGGAGTCCTTCATCTCATATCCTGATGGTGTCAATCTCAGTTCCACCATGCAGTCGAGTCACAATCCCTGTGGAAATGTATCCCACAGAAGGAGCAGCTGTCCAGAAAGTCCCCAATTACCTTTCTCACTCTTTCAGTACTGTTTCCTTCTTCCAAATTAGGCCAGTGTTTTGTGCACATGTTTTCTCCTAAGTTTGCAATGCTAGTCTTTGGATTCTCTGCACCATTGTCTTGTGTTTTGGGTTGGCATTTTAAATGTAATCCTGGACAGTGAGAACAGGAGGAATTAAACAGCATGATCACAAACCAACACTTTTTAGGAAATAGCTGGTTGTGAATAGCAGTTCTTGTGTCTTGTTTGAAAATCCTGCAGCACCAGTCTGCAATTAAGGAAAGAACAAAGGATATTCCAGAGACAGAGATGTTTTTCCCAAGAGGGCATGCGTGTGCACAGGGGGTGAGTGCTAAATGTCCCAATTTCCCTTTGTGTCCAAGCCAGCCTGGCAGAGAAATCGAGTGGGATTCAGTGGACATGTAAACCAGAAGGGCAAGATGAGCAGGGCCTTTTTCCCTCCCCCCCTGGGGCCTTGGGAGGTTGCTGCTGCATTGGTGGATAATGACTGAAACTTGCATTCACAGCAGCAAAAGTCAGCTTTGAAAAATTTCCCAGGTGAGTGTCAGCCAGCTGCTAATCAAATTGGGCGTTGATTGCAAAACTAAAAATGAAGCAAACGTTTTGCATAATTTGTTAGGCTGCTGCTGTGTGTGCATGCGTGTGTTTATAGACTCTTCCTCAAGCATTGTGAATTGAATTAATCATGGAAAGAGAAGCACTCCGTGCTCATATTCTTGGTGCCATTCCAGAGATGTTTTGTATGTTCTGGACTGGAGTTAGGGCTGGGTTAGGAAATAAGGGAGAGACCAGGCCTTGTTCTCCAGCTGCTGCATTTGTGGGCAAGATTTAATAGCATTTTGATGTATTTTGCATGACTCAAGAAATTTTAGACAGCTTTCTGTATTTACTGTGTAAAAAATGGAAAGAGCTGTTTTATCTCAGCTTGCAGGAATGCTTCAGTTAAGTTAGTCTGTGCCTGCCTGAGTAATCACAGTTATTGAAATAAAGCACAGAAAATCCCAGATCCAGTTGCAACACCCCAAAAATGCAGCCTTAATGGAGCCAAGAAGTCCCCAGAAATTTCCAGCTCTCAAGAACCATCAGCCTTCCCCCAAAGCCAGGCTTACTTACCTCAGCCCACAGTATGGTCCATGAATTATATACATGAATCCTTTCTCTCAGCAAGACTTCATAAATTCCCCAGTCCTACCTAAGCCTAGAGAATTTTTGTCTCACCTGCACGGGTCTGAGTTGGATGAGTTAAGATTAAGCAAAGGGATTGCCACAGTAAAAGAGCTGACCAGCTCTCAGATGCCTTTCAGCTGACTGCAAGTAGACTGAGCCCTTTCTCCCCATGAAGACATAAACATCTTGTGGGAAGTGCAGATGGACTGCCCCATTCAAGCTGGCCCTCTTTTGTTTTGTGAGATGAAACAAAATGACCACAGCTTATTTGACTAGCTCTAGATTCATTGCTTTGACATGTTTTCTTAGTAAAACCAAACCTACCCAATGCCAGTCACCCGGAGCACTGGACTGGACCCATCACTCTTAATTCTTTTCTTTCTTTGAAGAATGATGGAGCTTCTAAAAGGTTCCTTAAGGCCACCTCATTTTCCCTCCTGTACTAATGCTGGGCTTCAGGATATCACTGCCAGTCCCTGGGTGTTGTCAGGCTGCTGGCCAGAGCTCACTGTCAGGCCAGGTCCTTTTGCCCAGACTTGTGTTGCCTCCAAAGGAGTGTGTGGGGATGCTTTGGCAATGGGAAAGAAAGGGATTTATAGCTGTCATGGTGAAGGGAAATGCACTGCAAAACACAAGTTCAAATCTCAGTACAGCTCTCACTCAGTGGTATCTTAACCTTCAAATATCTACCCTGTCTGATAGGAAAGGGTAAATAGGGAAAAATTGAGGGAATGATATGAACCTACTAACTATTACCTGTAACCTTCCTAAGTGATCAGTGCAAATCCTCCTGTAAGACAATCAGTGTGCTGACAGGTCCACTGAGTCATAGTCTCTTGCAAGCAAGGATACAGGGATATCTTTCTCCCTTGCAGGCAAGGCTGTCTGCAGCTGGCTCAGGGGCTGAAGGAGGCCAGGCAAGCAGCAAGGTGCCCAGGGAAACAGCCAGGAATTGAAAGGAGCAGGGAGAGATGTCAAAATCTCACCCAGCCTACAGGTTCCCTGCTGAGCTGGTGAAGGAGAAGGAAAAACATGGTATTGACCCTCAAAAGCTGCTTCTTTGCTTTCTGTGTCTGCCCTCATTTAGCTGCCAGAGGTACCTGGAACAGCACATCCAGATGCTTTCCATCAAGTTGTCATTCCCTCCTTGCTCAACCACCTTTGCTTTTCCCTAACCCAGTCCTCTGCTCCAGGCACTACTTTGTGCTGTTTCTTTTTTGCTCCTCTCAGTCTCTCATGAGGGTGTAAGTAGCCCTTCCCACAACATCTGAATTTGCAGGGCTCTGCTGTTGTCCTGCAGAGCTCAAAACCTTCTGCAGCAAAGCAGCTGCTCTGTAGAATTTATCTGACTAAAAGATGAGACTTCCTGAAATGCACCGAAGGAGCAGATCCTCCCGGCTGGTATAAATCCTCATTTACAGCATAGATCACAGCCACAGCCAACATGTAAATCACAATGCTCCCTCCTGACTTGAAAATCTATGAATCTATGAAAATTGGCATAATTGCATTGATTTCAGGAGGGCTCCTGTGATTTACACCGGCTGGGGACACGGCCTGGCGTACGCCCATCCTGTTAGAACAAATTGGGATTCTCCCCGTGGTGCAGCATCCAGGCAGGCTGGGTCAGCCACAGCTGCCAGCTCCTCCCAGAGCCCACACAGGAGCAGGGCTCAGCTCTCCCTGAGCCCTGAGCTTTGCTCCCGGTTAGGCTGTGTTTGAAAAATACCACTGCCCTGTAAAGGGTAGGAATGTAGCAGTGGTGGCACTTTGACCAAGGAAAACCCGTGGGGGTTTTCACAAGCTGGCCAGTTGGTTTAGGAAATGCTTTTGCAGAATGCATCCAGCACTTCTGTCCATGGACCTCTCTGGAGCCCTCACTGCCAGGTTCCTTGGCATAGCAAAGGATGCAGGCAAAGTAGCATCACATCAGATTAACAGCCATTGAGATTTTCCCTGGTGCAATGAAGGGATCTTGCTCTCTGCCTGATGCAAAATTAAAAGAAAGTGAATAAATAGCAAATGGGGAAAATGGAGAAGAATTTCAAACAGGTCATATTGTTCCCCATGCAAGTTTACTTTTAATTTGGTTTACATGGGATTATTTTACAGTAGCATGGAAATTCACCTAAAAGTTTCTGGAATAAGAATCAAAGTCATTAGTCTTAAAATGCATTTTTAAAGCTTTAGATAATAGTGAAGGTCCTATTTAAGGCTGCACTTGCATTTGATTAAAAATAGTTACTTTCCTATTGCTTACAATTTCCTGAAAAAAATCACTTCTCTGGATTTAATTTTCATCACCCGGCCTTTGTTCAGTAGCAAAGTTTGTTGGTTTGGAGAGAAACCTATAGATAATTTAAAAAAAAAAAAAAAAAAAAAAAGCAGAAAACCAACTTTTTATTATCACATTACATTCAAATTCTTTTGCACAGGATTTAATCCCAACAAAACCCACAAGTTAAAAATATGTAGTTGGCTTAATTCTCACCCAGGACTGGAGTCAAGGTCAATTGATTTTGGACATGTTCAGGGAACAGTTTCAGCTGTGCTTGGAGTCATGAGCATGCAGGTCACAACAAATAAATATTGACGGATCTGTGAAAGCCCAGAATGTGGCCAAATTCTTCTTTTGACTACACAGCTGTATCTCTCTGGGGGTATTGATGTTGCTTTTGCATATTTTCATAATCCAGGCTTAGGAGGACTTTCAGGTTTGGATTTTGTTTTAAACTGTCTGGTTATGGTGCTGTGATGGATGTTTAATTTCCCTAAAGACCTGGGTAAATAGTAGATCTCATTTTGGTGGCCAACTTGAAACTTGTAGTTTCTACAGAGTAAACAGTGGAACCACAGGATTTTGCAACAGCCATTTCCAGCCTAAAGTCCAGAGATGGTATCAGGGATAGGAGCCTGCCACTAGTTTCAGTCCCTAGCAAGGAAAGGAGGTGGATGCACAGCACGCAGGGTGTGCGCCCTCCCCTTCATGCTTCTCCCAAATGCTGCTCTTTGGTGGGGAGGGGATGTTTGTAACCCCCCCTCCTTAATCCCCAGGGCTATACTGTGGCCACCAGGGAGTTTCTCCCTGTGCTGGGCTGCCTCACATTTCAGCCACTGCAAAGAAGACAGGGCTGTGCTCTAAACTGTCCTGTAAAAAATGGACTTGCTTACACACCTTGCAGCCTAATCCTGCATTATTCTGAAAGGAAGGTCAGCCTGGACACATTTAGTGTGAAGGCTGCCACTGATTGCAGGTTTTATTGGCACTTGCCAGAGCTGGCTTCAAGACAAGTTTCTGTGAGATAGGTGTGGCCCTGAAAACATCCATCCCACTCATGCCAGACCTGTCCCGGCTTGCTTGCATGAGGAAAAGAGCTCAAACACCCTTTGTGGGAAGGATCTCCCGACACAGCCACAAACAGGAAAGAGGGTGTCCCCTGAGGCACAAGCACACTCTTCCATCCTCCTTTTAACCTAGTGCCGCTCTGCTGCCTCCCCACCTCATTCCCAGGGAAACCCTTTTCCTCTGGCAAATGCCCCTCTGATGTTGAAACCGCGTGTAACATCCCTGCCTTGTCAGAAAACCCGGGTTTGGTGGTTTTGTTTATGGCTGGCTTGTCTGGGAGGGTGGAGACTCCAATTATCCCCGCGTGTATGAGCCAAAAGAGTGCCTGGCATTTGCTGCTGGCTGGAGTGGCCCTGTGGCTTGGCTCCTACCCTCCCAGGAGCTGGGACCCACCTAGCAGGCAAGCAGGGCAGGTCCCTGGCCACCTCACCAGTGTCCCTGCCAGCTGGCAGGAGGGTGGGCTGGTGCCTGACACTCAGGCAGGTTGTTCTGTTCCTGCTTAGTGGATGTTTTTGTTGCAGTGTGAAACGAAGCAAAATATAGAAGCTGGCTGAGACTGTGTTGTGAGGAAATCCTCTGATCTTGCTAGCTCTGCTCAGTGTTTAGCCTTTTATCAGGACATGAGCTCGTTGCTGTTTCAGGCTAAAGACAGAGCTTTGTATGGATTCTTTGCTTTCACTGTTGAAATTCTCTGTTTGACTTGCAGCTTGTGTCAGAAAGGGCCTGATCACAAAAAAAAAAATGTTAATGTTTTTAGCAGGAAAGTTAGCAGGCACTTACACGTCACTCTTCCAAGGGATACAGGTGTGTAAGTAGAGAAAAGTCACACATCTCTCTTTGAATCGGGTTCTCAGAGCATCCATGGAGATACTAATTATCTTCTGCTGAAGATCCCAAATTTCTTTTATGTCACTGAGAGCTGTAGTTGCCTGGCAATACCCAGCAACATCCAAGTGCCTCGGAGGAGTGGATGTAAACTGCAACATCGGGTGCATTGTAAATGGAGGCAGGTGTATTTCAAGATTTTTACAGAAGAAAAGGTGCACAGAAAAATTTAAACAGACAGCTGAAACGAGTTCTTTTTATTCACATGATATTTTATTCCTTGTGATAACCAACTTCTCCTTTTATTAAATAAACTCCAACAAAACCTTCCCCAGCTTTTGTCTGATGTTTTTTCCATTGCTGATCTTTGTGTCACACTCACGATTCTGCTGCTGCCAAAATTGCCAGGGGATGTCTGAGTGGGATGTCCAGAGCCTTGTCAGAATATGCAGGCAGGACTGAAGGACATGGCCTGGGGGATTGGCCTTGGTGCTGTCTGGGCCACCTTGTGGGGTGTCACAGGGCTCCTGAGGTGTGAGTGTGGGCTCACACATTCTGAAACCACTGTGGGTTGTGTGAGCTGATGGGCAGCTGGCCAGCAGGATGGGCAGTTCAGGTAGTGGCAATGTCTCTTTCCCCTAGACGAGCTTGTTAAGAGATCATTTAAAAGAGTCCAGAGAGACCTTGGAATAGTTTTAGCCTCAGCTTGCAGACCTGGCACACTGTGGCAGCTCAGCATGATGCCTGATCTGGTGCAGGAGAGACACCCACCCTGCTCAGCACCTCAATATAATCCACACCTGAGAAGCACAATTCCCTTCACCTGGCTGCCCAGGTCCTGATTCCAGGCTGTACTGCACAGCCAGATCAGGCACCCAGAACACTTCTGTAACAGAAAGCTCAGGCTCCAGTGGTCACTGGACTGTTCAGAGCATTTAAGCCACAATTTATGGCTTAAATCCAGGCTCAGCAGTGGGTGGCCCCACGCATTAGTGCCTGCCTCAGTGTGGGAGCTCTCTGCTGCAGAAGCAAGAGAAAACTTCTGAAAAAGCTGTCAGAGTAGTGGCTTTGCTTTGCTTTCTGTTCTGTTTGGTATTTCATCTAACTGTCAGGAGAGTTGTGGTTTTGTTTTCAAGAGACTTTGTCTTCATAATGCCTCTGAGCACAGGACAGCAGGTGAAGGCTGTGTCTGCAATGTGCCTGGGAGGTGCATGTTCCAGGCAGCTCAGTTTCTTTTCTTTTCTCTTCTTAGCAGAGATAGGAGTGAGTTTTAATCAAGCATTGCTTTAATCAACACCTGCTTGACTCTAAGGTGAAGCCTGTTTGTTTGTATTATAAACTAATTCAGCGATGGCTGGTTCAAATTGTGCTTTTAATTTCATGGGTATGTAAAGTGGTTGTGCTGTGGACAGCTGGCCCGCTATTTAAGAGGGGGTTTTTTGCTCAGGTTGCAGTTCCTCATAGTCTGGAGTAACAGCTTTCCAGAACATATCTGATCAAATTATCTCAATCTGTTTCCCAAGGGAACTGAGTTTTTAAACTGAATTTTTCTTATTGCTTTTATCAGAATAGGTGGTGCCTATATTAGGAGTTAAGCTGCCATATTCCAGTCCATTCCAAGTGGATAAAGGAGCCTGATCCTCCCTCTACCTGTCCACCTGAAAACTCAGCACCATGTGCATATTCCATGGCTGGATGAAGAACACCTTGGCCCAGGTGCTGCAGGGGAAGGACAGACTGATTGCATTCTGAATCAAGAAAATCATAACATACAGGAGGATGTGCTTTTTTTTTTCTCTTTGAACATCACAGTCAGCACTCACTTCCCTGCATCCCCCTTCTTTTCCTTAATATCAGAGTGGCCCTCAAGAAGCCATTGTGCTCTGTGCCTCTGGGTGGTGTTTGGTACAAGCTGAAGGAAATTAAACTTTCGTGGCAGTATAATTCAATGTCCTGTCATTGCAGAGCTCTGTGCATGGACACCAGGCTTCAGCCATTCCCTGCAGTGTGGCCACGCTTCCTTCTGGCCATTTCCTCATGCACTAAAGCATGAGTGCTGCTGTAACAAACAGGTGATTCAGACATTCTGAGAAATTTAGGAGAGACATGCCAGGGGACTGGAGACTCTAGGCTGACACTTCACAGCCATCAATTAAAGATCATAAGGTTATTGTACTTTTCTAGTTATAACTAATTACTTGCTTAATTTCTGCCTTCTAATTTGTGTCCTTTTGTGTTTTAGGTATACGTCATGTACTTGTCTAATGCAATTTACTGCAATATATTTATCACATTATGGAAGAGTGTTATCTTCATCAATTACAAGCAAGAAAGGCTCCTAGAATTAATAAGGGGATAAAAGCTGAATTTGTATTTCAGTGGACTCTTGAAGGCTTATCTCCATGGGAAAGCTGTATGTAAATCTGCTGTGTTTTCATCTGGCTTATGTTAAGTCCTACGTTTGGATTTCAGTTCTCTGGTAAGTACAAAGTATCTCTCCACAATAAAAGGGGAGTAAACTGCTTTGGAGTTAGTGAAGGTGTGCAAGATGAGTCACAAACTAGCTAATATTCCCTGTGTTCTGCTCCATCTGGTTTTGAAGCAATGTGTGCATACTTTTCAGCTAATATTTTTCTTTATTATCCAACTGTTGGTTAAATTAGTGTAGCTGTAGTGTCAAGAAATAGGTGGTGTAGTGGAAGAAGCATTATTGTGCTGCTTTATGTTGTGTGCCTGTTGCAAACCACCTCAGTGCTTATCCTTCCCTATTCCTTCCAAGTTACCTGTCCTGTCCTGTCAGAATAAACACTGATTACAAAATTCTCTAGAACTTAGAACTACTCAAGCCCCCCATCATGTGTCTACCTGGCTGTATACTGCCAGCTTCTTCATCCTTCTTGCTGCAAACACTGCCTGCTCTGAAGTGACCACTCCACTCTTCATTTCTTCTGCTTCTCCTGGCACACAAAGGAGAACACAAAGCTCTGCTTTTCCCAGGAATCATGCTCACCTCTTTTTCCTGTGTCAGGGTTTTGCCAGTGGCATAAGCTCATGTTTTCTCAGAACCTCTCTTCAAGGTTCTCATCAGGAATATTAGAAGCCAAATTATCCTTTATTTTAGTGGCATAACAAATAGCCTAAGGTAGAAAAAAGCAGTGAGTTACCAGTCCTGTTTTCTGCCACGCTTCAGCATCCTCAGCTGCTCTTTGCATTAAGGTCAGTTTACAGAAGCTGAAGATATGGCTTTATACCCTAGAAAATAATTGTGATTAAGTTATTTTTCAAAAATACCACTTTTTAACATTCTATTTTTTTCAGAATAGCTCTGCAAGCCTTCATTTTTACACACTCTTGTGACTGAAACATAAGAACTTTCCGTGGACAAAAGTTTTCACAAGGAAAGATACAATGCAGTTGTACCAAACCTGGTTCTATACTTCTCATGCATATACAATTATTTTTACCTTTATCACATTGGGTAGGAGACCCTTGGCTTGGAGTAAGAGAGAGTTAAAGTCAGTGCTGGTCTGAATGACTATGTAAATTGCAAGAGGCAGAGAATCTGATACTGTGCCTATAAATTTTATCAAACCAGCTGCTTGTCAAAATTCATTTTTGCTTTATTTAATCATTAGCTATTACTGGAATAAAATTGTACATTCTGCTGTTAGTTCTTCTGTTATAAATCTGGAATAAGAGCCTAATTTTTACCTTCTGTCTGATATCAGTGGAAATCAATTCCAGTGAAATTTACTTTAGATTTAAGCTACCATATTCATAGCATAACCTGGTCTTTTTGGTTCTTAAAACAGATGCATGGAAATGCCTATAGTTGTAAAAAGTGATTCCAGTCAGCTGATTTCATGTCATAGCTTTTACTTCTGGGTGATGGACTGTATTCTGCTGCTCCCAGATACTCAGCTGGCTGGCCATTGAGCTGACTGTGGTTAAAAACTAGAAACTGGCACATACTTAGTCAGGCATCAGGTTTACAGGGAAAGTCAAAATTGCCAGTTGTTGCAATAGTACCTGAAGCAAAGGTGTGGCTGAGTTAGCAAGCATCTACCCTTCAAACAGTGATCAGCTTCCACCACAATGTCTTGGAAAAGCTCTTCATGTGCCATATAATTCCTTCTGCGAAGTTTTACTGCAAATTTATCCTGGGAATGGAGTGGGTAGATGGGGTGACATGCCCTGGTCAATTTATCCTCCGTGGGGCTGAGGCCATTGCAAAACAGCAGAAGAGGTGCTTGAGATTAAACACGAGAGTCTAAGGCAGCAGCTGCGCAGACAGGGAGCAGGAGTGGCTGTGGGAAGTGCAGGAGCCAGGCTGATTGTGTATTGAGTGGAATTGGAGCTTAGTTCTTCACAAGAAGGGACTCAGTGTACCAGGGGAGAGCCTCAGGTGATTGAGAGCCTTAGAACAAACCCACACAGTGCATGCATGGGGCAATGCCAGCACCTTTTAGCTAAGGAATGTAATACTGCCATGCCCAACAGGGATTTTATCCAACCTGGTGCCATTTGGCTCCTTCTTAGCAGTTTCCATGCACAGAGTGTTTGGAGAAGGACATCTGGCTAGAGGGTGTTAGCTCTCCAATTACCCTTGCCTGGTATAATGGCTCCCAGAGGCACAATCTTCCCTGCTATAAATTAGAATAACCCCTAAAGTTGGCTAATTTGTCCATGCCCTTTAGTAGGGATGAGGGTAATAGGCAGGAGATGTAGAGCAGCCTTCTCCCCTCCTGGCCTCAGGGCTCTCTCATCCACCTCAGCCCAGCCAGCAGTGGGGATCAGCTGTAATCCTGACTGCCTGCTGACAGCAAGGAAAAGCTGGGCAGGATATCACAGGGGCTAAGTAAATCCCTTCAGAAACACACCACCATTCTCATATTGTGCTCACAGCCAGCACATGCCCTGAGCAGGCAAAGGAAGCTTTCCCAGTCCTGGCTACAGCAGCACTGGGGCTCTGTAGCCCAACAGGTGCTTGCATAAGCATCAGTCATGGGTTGTCCCTTGTCTTGGGAAAATGAAATACTTTTTTTTCAGGTTACATATAGACTTTCAGCTGCCCAAAAGTTGCATTTTCAGCATGGAGAAAAGCTGTTAGGTGCTTTTCTGCATGGTGATCTGCATGCACAATTTAAAGAAAGGGGGAACTATCTTGTGGGAGGTAACCTTCACTTTCAAGGAACTGCTTTGTTCTCCTTTAATCTGTGTTATTTGATTGACCCTTTCTGGTGACAAGCCTGATGCACTGCTGCTCTACTTCTGAGGCCAGGAAGCAGAGGTCTTTTCCATCCTGGGATGATAAAGTGCCAGGGGTAAATTTGTATAGCATTACCCGAGTTCTTTCAGTGGCAGTTTGGATTTAAAAGAGATTCCAGAGGGGCCCCTATAGCCCCACCAGTGTCTGATGGAAGTTTGTACATTAACTTGGACAGTGCAAAGCTGTGAACAGGGGTGTCTATACCAGGCTTCACGTGTGAAGCTGTGTGTAGGTGCACCTGAAGATCCCTGGGGTTCCCTGTCCAGTCCTTTGCACCCTTTTGGCAGCCTGGGGAAGAGACCCCCTGAAAAGTAACCTTGGGAGTGTGAGGGGGGAACTTCTGCTGTTTTTCAAACACATCCACTTTCTATACAGAGGGGCCAACACTTGTCCCAGCACAGCAGATGGGTGCTGTGAGGTAGGAATCAGTGTTGAAGGGAGGAGACTAAATCTGCTAATCCAGAACTTCCCCAAAATAAACACAGCTCAAACTGCAGCTGCTGGGAGCTCATCTGTCAGTGCAGCCTTTTTGTAGGGTGATGGGGAACAGGAGCTGAGGCTAGGAACTTAGCTCTGAGAAGCAAATTTATTTCAGTTAAGCCTAAAAGAAGCCAGATACTCTTTTCTTTAAGTTTATCCAGCCAGATCTCTGGCAGTTTCCCCATTTCCCTTTGAATTACCTCCTCTGAGTTCACTGAAGTGCCTTGAGTTCACTTTGGAGCATAATTGAGTTATGGCTGCTCATTTCCTTGTGTTTTTGTGATGAAAACAAACCTGTGATGTGGGGATACCTCTTGGCTTAGTCAGAGGGTAAGTGAAGGCATCTAACTGCACCCAAATGCATTTAGATGCACACAAATGCCAACTGCACCCAAATGCTTGCAGAGTCACTGTCCATCACAGACTGAAAGGGCCAGTGTGGCCACAGGCTGGAAAAGTCTGTGAAGGATGAGGAGACTGTCCCCTCTTTCACTGATGTGTTTTGTCAAGAGATTTCTGTAGTGGTTTTACCCTGATACAAACCAGGCAAACATTGAGAGGAACCAAAGTTCAAACAAGCCTGGATTTTCATGCATTCACCTTACCTGACTGCTCCCATCCCTTGTGCAGTATATAACAAATGTTACTGAGTTATTTCTTGTGGGCAGTGCTGTAGAATTCCAATCCTAACTGCACCCTGGTGAGACCCCAGCTTGTCCTGTCCCCTCCCACCACTCACACAACCTCATAGAGCTGCAGGTGCTGCAGACACTCAGCTGTTAGGGGGAACTCACTGACTTGCACAAGGCTCAATTTTTTGCTCTGAACTGTACCCCTGAAAACAAGCCTTTTTTATTATTATTTTTATTTTCTCTCAGACCATTTCCTTCTGATTCTACATCAAAACAATATGACAGCCCCAGCCCTCACACTGATTTTGCCAGAACTGGAGAGCATTCAGCTACACTCAGACCTTGCCTACAACCTCAGGAAGGTCTAGTCAGGTTTCACAGTGGGAAAACAGTCTGCTCCTGTCTCTGAGTGTCTGAAATTGCACAAGGGAATGTGATGAATGAGAATGTTTTCCTTTCAGAGCATATCTTCTAAATCTCACTGGCCAGTCTGTGTGATTGGCAAAACTCTCCCAGAATTCTGACTGTTGTAGCCCATCCCAAATCTTCTCTCTCATTAAAGGATTAAAGAGCATGCCAGTATTTCTCCATGAAAAGTTTCCAAAAATCCTGTGCAGAAAGCTGGGAACCAGGAGTGAAGCTGGAACCCCAAACTCCGAGCGGGTTGGGCCAGTTGTTGCTACCATTCCTCCCTGGCCTGGGGCTGCCACCACGTGCCCTGGGCATGAGAGACCCTGTCCAACCCTGCCTTAGGCAACTCCAGCCTGGATTCAGTGGTGGTCCTGATTCCTGGACAGTTTTGTAGACACCAGAGCTGATCTGCACAGGGATCCAGCAAAGGTGGGACAGATCTCGTGTACCTGGGCTGTTTTGCAGGGCATCACCCCAGGAGCCTCTTCTTTACTTTCTTTCTTGAAATTTAAAGGGAAAAAGGGGGATTAGTGATCCCTCAACTCCTGCACCATCTGAGAATTCCAGATAGATTCTCAGATGGTGCAGATCACCAGGATCTGGATTCCAGCCAAGAGCCTGGCCCCACGTTCTTTATATGGAAGCAGCACTCGGAAACAGCACAGGAAATGAATGTCCTCTCTTTAGATGTAATGAATGTTTGCCCCTGTGGTTTAATTCTCTAGCTCAGTGTCCTGCCAAGGAGTTCAGTGCCGGGTGATACAAATGAAGGCTGTCCCCACCCTGAAGGGCTGACAGCTCAAGAGACAGACATACTGCAGACTGGTTTTGCCAGGGAATAAATTGGTGAACATGGTTTCATGTTTATCACTTTTACAATGATGAAGAGCAGAACAGATTCAGAAATGAGTAAGCCTGAGAGAGGTTTGGTTTTTTTTCCCTGTTGATCTTGGGGGAAAAAAAGTGCCATCCAATGAATTGTGAATTTAGGAGAATTGGAATGGGGGAGTAGCTAGAGAGCAGTGTTTGGCCATAGAGAAGAAGACAAACTGTTCAGGGCGAAATCTCCCCACAGGAGAAAATTATCTTAAAATTCCCTCTGAAATAAATCAGAAGTTCTTCTCCAAATAATCCCACTTAATGCACATGTACTGCAAACTGACTAATTGATTACCTGTGTAACAAAACTGGCGTAGTTGAACCACATTTTCTAATTTAACCAGAAAATTATTTGTCTGATTTATCTGACAGCAAAGGGCTACTGAAAAACTTAAGTACACTTCTTCAGAATTCAGGGACAATGACCAAACCTTGCCCTGGTTTTCTGGCTACATGAAATCTGTATTTCCAGCATTGGATTAACTATACAGAAAATATTAGCTGCAAGGATAAGGAAAGTAGCAGCACCCTTTTTTTGGCTGCATAGCTTTATGCACCTGCACAGGCAAACAAGGTGCCTATACCATTGCAGAATTTAAACACACTCATGTTTAATTCAAGGCTCTGATTCTTTTAGTTATATTATCAATTATTGCTCTGCAAAGTTTTCTGGCTAGTGTCCAAATTTGTAAAAACTTCTTATATAAACCTTGGCTGTTCCCTGCACAGAGGTGAAACAGCAGGGATTTACACCTGCCCATCACAAGGTCCTGGAGGGGATGTGCATTTTTGGCTGCATGCTTTTGCCAGCTTGTCTGCGTGGTTATTTACACAATATTTGCAACATACATTTTCTCAAAATGTTTATCTATTCATAGGTTTTCATGCATTACAAACAGGGAAGGTAAAGGAAGAAGGTAAATATTACATGGAAAACTCCATATTAAGGGTTAAACACATCCACAGACACAATCAACAATGTGATTACCATGAGATTGAAGACCAAGTGTTTTGGTATTTCTAAAAGCCTTCAAGACCACCTGCACTTACAGCACAGTAATACTTTAATGCGGCTTTTTTATTTTAGAACTCCAAGTGTGAAATTCTCACATACACATTTCCCAGCCTTGTGTTCTTTGTATGCCCTCAATCACACTGGCATTCACAGGAATTTTCTATGAATGTAGGGTCGGGCCCTGATACAAGTTTCTGTTTTCTAAGTCTATTAGGGAAACACAAGAAGAAGCAGATATTACATGTGCAAATTTTTACTTTCATCTCCAGGTGGGTATGAATAGTGTGTCATTAGTTAATGATGACATAAGAGCTGGCATTCCTGATAAGCCCACAGCTCCTCCAGGCTTGCTGGAAGGTTGCAATCCTATTAGTCAGATGCTGTAAAAGTTGGGTTTTTAATTACCTTGGAGTCAAGATAACTCTTCCCTTTCTGAGCTGCTCAGAATTACTCAGAGATACATGTTCAAGGGAAGGATTTGGCCTCCAAATTTTAAACACAAGGTGAAGTATAGACTTTTTTCCTTAGTACCCAACAAGCATCTTTCCTAGCTGACCTGTCTCCTGCCTCTTTGTCATCATATTTCATGATTCAGGGTTCGTGTGACTTCCTTCACATCCCACCCCCAGCCTCACACCTTCCACCCCTGACAGTCTAGTACCTGAACAGGGGACCTGAGGGCAGTCAGGGGACAGCTCTGTGCCAAAGTTTGGTTGTGTCAAAGTCAAAAAAGCCTGCCTGTGAGAGGGGATCTCAGGACAGCAGGCTTGCAGGGAGCCAAGGGGAGGGTGTCAGTGGCTGTGTTTTGTAAACTAACAGCAATCCTCTTGCCACCGTGGATTGCAAAAACAGCAGCACTGCCAATGTTTATGTGCCTCTGGCATCCTGACTAAGAACCTTTTAGTTACATCATCACCCTGTGCAACAGGGTTTGGAGTTTTGCTGGCTAGTGGTGTGAGTTTTGGCCTCATGCAGTGTGGTTGGATGTGTAACTGAGTTATATCTGGGACTAAACCAAAACCACAGGGAGACAGCCTCATATTGTGAGCAGTGCTTGGTGTAGTAGTGGGGGAAGAGGGACTTGGCTCCTCTTAAGCCATAAGCCTGACGAGTAAAACTGCATTGTTTTGCTCCAGGTGTTACTCTGCTGTGAATAATTTGACTTTCCCTACATTGTACTGGGTAGCAGAACTTAGCATAGGAAACCCCTTTTGCTGTGCTCCACTTTGTAGCTCATGGACATTGTAGACTGCAAACCAGAGGGTTGGGTTTTTTGGCTTTTTTCCTTCCCTATGGTGCATATGTGGAACTTTGAGATTAAATGTGTATTGTTTTCCTAGTGAAGCTTGTCCATCTAGGGCTAGTTGTCAGGAAGCTGATCTGAAAAGCATCAAGGGCCTAATCTCTTAGTTCTCTAAGTTCTAATCTCTTACAAAGTCCTGAAAACTCACATCAAAAAACCCCAAGAAATGCAAAACTAGAAAGGCCACAAGTTTTGTGTCTGCAATATATGGACAGACATCATGACAGACACTGTCATTATATTGTTTTCACCAGCAATGTAAGCAGTTTTGCACCATTCCGCTCTACAAAGGTAAGTATTATTTTTTCTAAGATGATCAAGACCCTGATTGAAGCTGTCATTCTGAAGGGTGGAAAAGATGGTGGAAAAGATGAACACTGCCTGAATCAAATAGAAATGTGATCCTGAGAGATACAGGGTGCCATGGCAGAGAGGAAAATAACTGTATAAAATCCAAACAGTTCCCTTCCTGCCCTGAGTTCTTCAGGGAGTGACTGAGAGCATCCCTAGCTGTTCTTCCCCACCTTGTTGATTCCTCTCTGAACAGGGGTTCAGAGAAGCTTCACTTGTTTGTCTGTTCATGGAGCAGCCACCAAATAAATCTCTGATGGCCATGTAGCTGCAGAGCTACATAGGTTGTGTTATCCAGCAGATATTTGGTGGCTGCTCCATGAGCAGACAAACCTTTCTTGGCAGGGAGGAGTTGCAGCCCTGAGAGCAGCAGTAGAAAGTAGAGGTGCTGTGCTACTGGTGACCCATCTTGCTCCTAAGCCAGAACCCTGCACCATCTCTCAGTTCTTTCATCTGTGAAAGGAGGTAAGAGGCTTGCTGTACCTCAAAGACATGAAGTTTAGATAATTACAAGTGTGAGACACTGAAATATTACACCAGCAAAAACACCTCAGATGAAGAATTGTTGCTCTTTCAAGGCTAATGTGATTTTCTCCAGGTTGTCCTGTTCAGTGAATTCTAAAGGGCAGGGATATGGTTTTCTTAAACTCTGTGGAATGATGCTGGATTTCTATTTGTTGGCTTTTATTTTCTGTGACAGTCCATAGGGTTTTTCCTCAAGGGATTAAAGTACCTTTATAGAACTTGCTCACCACATCCTTTTTCTTCCCATCCCTTCTCTTTTGAACTTAGATATACACTTCATTCTGACAAGTAGCAGAAAAAAATCTACCTGATCTGTTACCAGTTTTATGTAATTTAGAATGCAGGGTTACACTGGACTATTTTCTGTGGAGGAAAAAAAAAGGTGAATTGTCCTGAGGTGGGCACAATCCCTTCAAGATCTTGAGTCCTAAATTGACAAGTTACTGTGGGCAAGCTAAACCACTAAGCTCCCAAGTCCTTCCCAATCATAATTTATAACAAAGAGGGATATTTTCTTAGGTTAATACTTCAGCTTCTTCTCATCTTTTGTGCCACTCTTCTGAAATCTTTTTTTGGGTATGAGTTGATGCTGAACATCAAATTTCTCTTTTGCATTCAATGAGGGCCCAGTCATTCTAACAAACTTCAAAAGGGATTTCATATTCTATAAAATACTTCACATTTCTTTTTATCAAAGCCTGGGTTGTTTTTTTTTCCCAGGGTTGTACAAGCTCACACTACCTATGGAGTCTGTCTGTCTGCATCACTTTCATGTATTTGTGAATTGCTAATGAAGCTACATGGGCCTCAAAGCTTGCAAAGGGCTCCCTTTGACTGGGTTTGTACAACCTGAATTTATTCTCTAGAAATCCCAAAGTGCCTTGCCCCTTTTGCTGACTGCTTAAAAGAAAAGGATTCCCTTGGCTGTGAGGGTGAGCTCTGAGAAGCCCAGCAAGAACATTGTCAGCCAAAAGTTATCATTTTGGCTTTGCAAATTATTGATAGGGAAACAGAAGATGCAAAATACTAGATGTTCTTAGCTGGAAATCCTATTTTTGCTCTGCTGTTGCTGAGTAGCCTCCACCACTTCTGCTTATAATGTAACATCCCATAACATCCATACCTGACTGGAAAATTGCTGAAAACCCCAAATGTGAAAGTTTACTTACAGACCACTATATTTTTTTTCAACAGTGGTGCAGTGATGCATCTTTCCTTTCTGCTTATCCAGCTTAGCTACAGATCTAGTAAACATATATTCCTCCAAAGGAGTGACAAGAGGTATCCTCCATTCTAAAGCTGTTAGTAGAGATTCTGCCTAGTGAAAAGCAGTTAATTGTTACCTATAGCCTAAAATGAAAGGTTAAAAAACATATTTCGTATGCTAGTAATCCTTTTTACCAAACAGTGTAAGATTTTTTGGTCATTCCTTCGATTTCTTTAATCTCAAGAATAGCCAGTGACAATGAACTCTCCACGCTGGTTATTTGTTGATGGGGGAAAGATTTGTCTGTATTATTTAAAAATCTGTAATGAGGACAGAAGGAAAGATTGAAATTATTCTCAAAAGGCAATTAATTCTTTATGCAGGATTTATCAGAAATGCTCTTGAAGCCCTTTGTCCTCTGTGAAAACAGAATGTGAAAGAACCCAAGAAGTTGACAGAAACTAAGAAGGTATGGAGGGCTGATCTCAAAAGGGATCTATGCACATGGTGTGGCTTACAACTGAAATAAAGGTGCCTGAGTGCAAATCTCCATTCCTGAAGGTGTCCACCTCATCCTGTGTTCCACAAACTTTTAACATTCCCCACCTGTGCATCTGTTTATGCTCAGGAACACCTCAGTCCTGAGAAAGCTGAGCAGAGTGAGACCTACCTCATCTTTAACCAGGAACTATGCATTCAGGGCTTATTTCCCCAGAGAGACCCACGCTGCTGAGCATTGTCTTATCACATCTGGAAGGTGTAATCCAGACAGAGCAGAATGGAAACCTTACTTTCTATTTAAGATTTGGCAGGGACAGATGCCTTCTGTACAATATTTAGCTGGTTCAACAGCCTACCCTTCACTCTCAGGGCTCTCCACAGTGACTCAAACCCACACCTTCCCCAACCACTGAATTAAGAGCCAATCTGATCTGAAATGGGCACTTGAGCACAGCCATCAGCTTCTGAGAACAAACTCAGTTGTGCCATGTCCTAAATTGTACCAGTCCCAGGATCCACACACACACTGGATTCCCTTTATGGCAGTTTCTGTGGCAACTGGTGCTGTCACTGTCCTTGGTCACCCACCACATTCCTGCAGTCAAAACAGTACAAACTACAGGAAATTCTAGTCCACTAAATGTCTTAAGGATGCTCCAGTTTATCAAGCAAATAAGAAAGCAGTGCACCATCAGAATTAGAATCACATATAGATAAATATGACCCCATATGTATTTCTTTCCTTCTGCAGCCCTTTCCTTATGTTTTCCTGAAAGCAGAGTAATTAATAACTTGGGTGGCATGTGTTTGTTGCTACATGGTTGTAGAAAAGGTGCCAGAGCCCTGTAATAAATTATTTCTCTGAAACATTAAATATCTGGACAACTAACTGTCAAGGATTTTCCATGCACAGATGGGAACTGCAGAACAGCAGATCTGTGGGGTCTGAATCTCATGCAGCACAAAAGGAGCCCTTTCATGTTACATGAAAACACCCTGCAGTGTTTGAAATTAATTCCTTTAGATCAGGGGGAATCAATTTTGGTCAAATTGCCTTCAATCAAATGGCTAATGGTTTTGCTAAAAATCTCATTGTCAGCCTTGAAGAGAGATGTTGATCTGGATAAGCTATGCTGAGCTTCCCTTTGCTCCCTCACTGCTCATGGCTTGAGAAAACTCTTCAGAAAAATATCCCATGCAGCATATTATGATGTTATCATATGTTATCACATCTCATCCAGAGCTATCCAATCTGATTTTAAATTGCATGTAAAACTTCAACTAAATATAATCCAGAATTCATAATGTTTTATTATTTTCTTCCTCTATACCTGTTCCCAGAGTGCATTCAGTAAGACCATATTATTCCTTCCTCTACCATGAATATTCATTATATTCAGGTTTTCATTTGGGGGTCTGGGATAGGCAAAGCTAGGGATGGGCAAAGCTAGTGAGGTTTCTTTCTTATGAAATCTGTTTGATCAGGGGAGTTGTGGTTTCTTAATTCTCTAAAACTCAACACTGGGCCAATTTCACTTCTCTTTACCTGATCAGATTTGGGTGTGGTGTTAGATTAAAAAGAAATGCCATTGTGGAGTGCAGCATCTGAGATTTAAAGGAAGAATTACTTCTGTTCAGTTGTAATGAACATTATTTGCCCTCTGTGTGCTGGTCTTCTATTAGATCCAGCAGCTTTTGCCTTAGATAATAAGGAAAGGATTATGTGAGAGATAAGTTGATTACTCAATAATTCCCCAGGAAAGAATTCTGAAGCAAATTCAGGTGATAAACACCATCTGTGTGGGGAAGAACAGTCTGTGAATGGATATGGTAAATCTCTTATATGTGTGTGTGCAATATGTTCTCCATATCCCAAGCTGAGGTAGTCAGGTCTGCTTCTTCAGTCAGAAATATCCCACCCCCAGCCCCCCCACAGGGAGCACAGCACTTGGCTCTATCATGGACATCCACTGCTTTATTTCCAGACTTTTCCTTAGTAAAGCAGAGAAAAATCAGTAACTTTTGAGTGTCACTGAATAATGTCCTTGCTGCTGCTGAGCCTCAGTCTTTTCTTGTTTACTGGTGCAGCTCACTTGAGGGTTTCTTCCCCAAGTTTGCTTTGATCTCATTATCTGCTTGCTTCTCTGCAGAGCTTCTCAGATCTCTGTATCCATATCACCATGGGTATGGTTCTTTTGGAAGACTTTTTATAATATCTTTTTTGCTTCTTCGCAATTTTTGTAAATATACATATCCAGTGGAATGCTGGTGCCAGGTTTCAGCTACAAATCATTTCTTCATCTGAGCTACACAACAGCCAGAAAATGCTCCAAACTGAGTTTATATTCATGTCCAAGGTGGATTCACTGTTCCATTGCCAAGCTGTCATGTGGAAAATCTCCACTGTTTCATCCTTTGGAAAATCTGGTTATTGGTGGCCTTCAAATTCTGCCCTAACAGTTCGGGAAGCCAAACTAGGTGTTCTGCCCCAGCCAGGTGCTTTGAGGGGTGTTGGAGGTTGGGTATTGTTTCTTTTGTGTTAGTGGATTTTTTTCTGTTAGGTTGCTAGGAAATTAATTGCTGGGTACTTAACCAAAACAAAGGGGTGGCCAAGCACGAGTTTTGGAGCTGATATTTTCTGATAATGGGCCATTAAGGCTCACCAATGACATGAGACATTACATCATCCCATTGGGAGATGCTCCACCCAGCTGGGACCCAAGCATTTCCATCTAGATAAAAGGGAGACATGGAAGCACCAGGACATCCTGTTTTCCACTGGATTCCTGGAGGAAGACTGGACCCATCTCACCACCACTGGACTTTCTACAGGACCATCTCTACTCCACAGAACTGTGTCTGTTACTCCAGAAGGATTCATCTGGACTGCTTCCAACACCCTGACCAACAGGGTGTCAGGTCACATCCCTGACTCTGTCAGGGGTTTCTGGTTTTTTTGGGTTTTTTTTTGTTTGTTTGTTTGTTTGTTTGTTTTATTTGCATGTTTATTTTATTTTCTGTACTACATTTGTATTTTTAATATTCCTATTAAAGGACTGTAATTCCTACTCCCAAAACTTTGCCAAGAGCCCCTAATTGCAAAATTATAATAATCTGAGGGAGGGGTTTGCATTCTCTATTCAAAGGGAACTTCCAGCTTTTGCTGGCAGATACCTGTCCTTTCAAAACCAGGACAAGGAGCTCCATGGAGCAGTGACTGCCCTGAGTGCAGAGCAGCTGAGCACTTCTGAGCCCAGCAACTGCTCCATCAGCCTGACAGGACAGGCTCTGCTGCTGCACCATGCACAACACACACAGAAATTTCAGAAAGACTGATTTATTCTTATGCAGAGTAGCTACAAAAGGTGCAGACCATGATGCAGTGAGATTTGTAGCTTGGTAGCCTTCTGTACAAGGAGCCAATAATGAAGAATTGAGAACTGGGGTCTTGATATTTCACGTAATGCCTTGTTGAGTCCAGACAAAGTACCACAATCAACTTCATACTGCATGTGTGGTTGTAGTAAAACTGTTCACTGCTCTTTTAAATCAGCCTTTTCCAAGGGAAAATTTCTGTGGGAACCACAGAATGTTGGGACACTTATCTTTGGGTGTTATTTCCAAATGTTGGGGAAGTTGATATTAATTTTCTTTAAAGTCTGATTGTCCTCATTCCTTTGATTGAAATTCATAATTTAGATAATGTTTCCAAAGGGCTGTGAAACTGATCCAAATTTTGCTAGTAACAGAGTGAATGGAAAAGATTTAGAAACTGAAATGTCATGATTTTTTTTTTTAATCAATGTGGCAAACTTTGTTGGAACAGATGTATTTTCATTTACCTTATCAAAGATTTAAAAAGCATAGTGGTAACAAGTTCATTGCATAGACATTTACAGATTAATAAATTTTCTTAAAACTTCCTGCATTATCTCCACACTTCAGCTCACCACACTTTCTGTATCTGAACATTTTGGAGAGGCTTCAAATAACTTCCAGGGGGCTCACTTGAAATTCAGAGCATGCCATGATGAAGGCAAGCTTCTCTGCAATGGCTTTGGAGTGACCAGGTAACCCACTGACCTGCATTACAGACACAGTTCATGCCAGACTTGTCCTCAAGAATCTCTGAAATTGCTCTTTCCAGTCATGCTCAGAGCTCTGCTCATGCTTACCCCCACACTCCTTTCTGTACCTCTCACCAGGAGCTGCTTCTGTCTCCCTGATTCTCACCATCCAATGGATGCTTTTCCAGCATTTTGAGAGTGGTGGCTTCACCTGTCTAAACTCACTCTCATGCTTTAAGCCCTCTTTTAGGGATAAGAATATGCTGGGCTCATCATTTGTCATGCCAACACCTCTTTCTCCTCTTTCCTGAATTTCTTAATGTTTTGTGCATTTATTCTTCACCTGTAAAGATTTCAAGGGAAGAAGGAAAGTTCTTACTGGGTGTTTACCTGGAGTCTGCCAGGCTGGGTCTGTGCCCTCCATGGTGTTTGTGATAGAGAGTTCCCAGGTGTTTGGGAGTATTTTAGGGCATGTAGTAGGCACGGGTGCTGTGCTCAATTCCCTCTAAACAGAGGACTGGAGAAGCAGGGGCCATTGCAATACTTCCTCCTTTTTCCCAACACCCATTTTAGCTCAGGTTACAATAAATGAGCTAAGCTGGGGGCAAGGGGCCACAACCCCTGTCTGTAATACCCTTGAAAAAGGAGTGCCTTTTTTGCCTTGATTAATGCCCAAGGCAAATTAACATGACAAGCATTTTCTTTGGGATGATCTGGGTTCTCCCAAGAAAAAAATGAGGGTGTGTGGTCATCCAGTCTAAAGGAAATAAAATTCTTCCTGAATAGATTAGGTTTAAATCTGTGTTTTCTTTTTCCTCTGCCTTGGTTTTAGGTAGATGTGAAACAATTGTTTACACTGCACACAAATTCTCCTCTTTCTAACCTGAAAACGACTGGGCATGTAATGGTGAGAACAGAGAGAATAATTTTCCTGGAGTATTTCTTCCAGAATTCCTTTGGCTGGGTCCATGGTCATTTTGTTGGATCCATCATCTGCTGACCCATCACACTGCTTGTGACAGACTGCTCCCATTCTCAATTAGAGGGTTTTAATGTAATTAATAGTACTGACATATGTGCATGCTCAAGTGTCACTCAAAGGTGAGGCCTGTGAGCCCTTTTAGTGCAGCAGAAAAGGGGGAAATACAGATTTGGGTCCAGCTACATAAAAAGTTGGGAAGATGACTAGAACCATGCTATTCAGGCATGAAGAAAATAGCATGTGAAGTTTTCTGTGGATGTGCATCATGGAGTCATAGAAGCATGGAATCATAAAATCATAGAATGGCTTGGGTTGGAAGAGACCTTAAAGATTATGTAGGTTCCAGCCCCATTCCCACCCTCCACGGGCAGGGATGCCAAACACACTTCAAGTTGCTCATGTCTCCACCCAATCTGGCCTTCCCCATGTGTGTGGAGAAGGATGTTTGGGCAGATGCCACAAAAGAGCATCCCTAGTTTTGGTCCCCAGATGCTTTGAGGAATGGTGGCAGGAGGTGGTGTTGCCCTCAGGATGCTCAGCAAGGGTCACTCAGCCTCTGGACTCAAGCAGTCACCACCTCTGTGGCTGTGTGGGAATGAAGACAACAACAGTTCTGGGTAAGATGAGATTCAAAAGGCAGTGGCTGAGAGTTGGGGTTTTCACTGGTGTCTGAAAGCAATAAACCTAGACTGGCTGCCAAGCATGCTCAGAAAACCTGTTTCATGGTGCTACCAAGAGACTTTCATCTCCTGTATTTGCTCTGACTACCAAACGTGTTGCAGGCATTCCCTTCTCGCCTGTCCTGTAGGATGCAAGCTGTGACTGTACATGTGGCTGTCTGTCTCTGTTATGTGGCCAAATGTTCAGCCTTGTTCTAGAACTTGTACAAAGACTTTCCATCCTGACCTTGCACTTCTCATGCCCCACTCTCTGCAGAAGGAGGAGAGGAGAGGAGAGGAGAGGAGAGGAGAGGAGAGGAGAGGAGGTGGATGCAGACTGGCTGCAGAAGCAATGATGGGGTTGCAAAGAGGATTCCTGTTTGTTTATCCTGTCCTCTTTGTGGAGAAGGGTAGAGCCCAGCCAATTTGTGCTGTAGCTCAGGCCCTGACACCCCATGGGGATGGGCTGGCATCAGTGATGTTTCCCAGCAGAAACCCTGAGCTCCTCTGTTCCTGGGCAGGGTGAGGATGCTTTGAGCACAAGCTGAGGGTGAGCTGCCACCAGCCAGGAGTAAAGAAAGAGAAGGGGTCAGATGGCTCGTGCTGCTTAACCCAGGGCTCAAAACTGTGCTCCAATGAAAGTTGCAGAGAAGTGACTCAGAAAAGCTAAAGGAAAAGATGGGAATTTGAAGGCACAGGATAGCTACTTCACCATCCTCCCTTTTCCCCATTCATCAGCCCTGCACACTGTCTTAAAGGGAGGGGGTCTGTGGATACCTTGGAGGGCGTTTGCAAACACAGACACACACACACACACACACACACAGGCTCCCCTCCCCCACATTTTTCTTTATTGCCTCACTTCTACCTGTAATGAAAAAAGGTCCCTGCTGTGGTCAGACTTTGTGTTGTTTGATTTAAGCACAGATCACAGTGATGAGGGCTTAGTGAAGGCCTTTTGTGTGTGTTTAACACTACAGCTGCCAAGGTGAAGAGAAAACCCAACAGAATAAGCAAGATGCTCTAAATACTAATAAAGTCCGAGGTGATTGGAAAGAGTGGAAATGGGAAAGCCCACAATCCAGGTAATTAAGCTGTAAAGCCCACAGAGGAAGGGTTGTCACCAAGTCATCTGATGTGGGATGAAGACCAAAGCAGGGTGTGATTCTTTGTCTCTTAATCCCCTCCTCCACTCCCCAGCATATTCTTATTTCCCTATAAAATCTTTATATGAAAGATGGGAAAAAAAAAGATTTAAAAAAATCCTGAAGGATAAATCTTGTAATTCAGAGCACTGAACAGCTGGTAGTTTAAAGCACAGAACAGCAGTTTAGTGATTAATTTACCTCTTTAAAATGCTGAACAATACAATGCAATAAAATATAAAATTTTATTTTGTGTAGCCTCCTTCAAACCGACTGTATCCTGGAGCTCTTTCTAAAGTTAAAGTGCAACTACAGAGTTAAATAATCAGTAATAGCAGAAGGGAGAGGCATAAAGAGAGATGTGCAAGCAATAAAAAGATCAGCTCCGCAGGAGCCCCCCCTCCAGTCCATTTGATTTTACTGAAAGAAAGTAGCCTTTGCGATGTTTTCTACATACTGATGGGTTTTCGCCTCACGTGCCCTTTCCCTCTTCTTCCATCTCACAGGAGCATCCCGTGCGGCCGCCGCGGCAGCNACCGCCCCGGGCTGTCCCGCCCCGGGGAGCGGCCACTGCCCCGCCCGGCATCGGTCCCCGGCTTTCGGCTCAGTGTCACCTCCGGCGGGTCCCTCTGGCACCGCCACCGAGGGGTTCTGCCCGTCTGTCCCCGGGCAGAGAACTCCGGCAGCCTTCAGAGGGGGGTGTTGGCATCTGCCGTGTGTGACCCCTGTGGGGACAGTGCGGGGTGAATACAGGCCCGTGGCACGGGGAGCTGTGACTGACACGGGTGTGCTCTGTGTGTGTGTGCTGTGTGTGTGCTTTGTGTGTGCTGTGTGTGTGTGTGTATGATTGTGTTCTGTGTGTGTGTGAGCGTGCACTCTGTGCATGTTCTGTGTGGGTGAGTGATTGTGCTCTGTGTGTGCTTTGTGTGTGCTCTGTGTGTGTGGTGTAATTGTGCTCTGTGTGGGTTAATGTGTGTGTTGTGTGTGCTGTTTGTGGGTGAGTGTGTGCTCTGTGTGTGTGCTTTGTGTGTGCTGTGTGTGTGTGTGTATGATTGTGTTCTGTGTGTGTGTGAGCGTGCACTCTGTGCATGTTCTGTGTGGGTGAGTGATTGTGCTCTGTGTGTGCTTTGTGTGTGCTCTGTGTGTGTGTGTAATTGTGCTCTGTGTGGGTTAATGTGTGTGTTGTGTGTGCTGTTTGTGGGTGAGTGTGTGCTCTGTGTGTGTGCTGTGTGTGTGATTGTGTTCTGTGTGTATGTGCTCTGTGTGTATGATTGTGCTCTGTGTGTGTGGGCTGTGTGTGCGCTGTGTGTGCTCTGTGCGTGCTCTGTGTGTGTGCATGATTGTGCTCTGTGTGCTCTGTGTGTGTGTGTGCTCAGAGGGGGGAGGTGAGAAGGGTGGAGGGGAAATCAGGCGGATAATGATTTTGGTTATGGGGAGAAACGCATTACTTTGAGGCGGACGTGGGCGAATTCATCCCTGGCGTAACATCGCTGAGCTCCCGGAGACAGCAGCAGGGAGTCATTTTACCCACGAAAATAAGGAGCCACGCTACCCTCATTTGTCAAGCGCAGCACAAAGCAAAGATGTGATGAGCCCTGGCTGGGCTGAGGGCTCAGGGGGTCTGCGTGTTTTGGGAACACTTCACATCCACAGTGGTGGGGCTTCCCGCAGTAAAGCTCTGTCTGCTTGTGGTGTTCTTCTTCCACTGGGTAATAATCAGGGAGCTACTTAGCAGACAGATGCTAAACCTGTTCTTACTGCATTTAGCATTTCAGAATAATGAATAGATTTGCAAATGATGTTTCAAGGCTGCTTCTTTTTCAAACAATGGCATCGCTAATATTCCCAGATCTTTTGACTTTGCAATTGTGTTTCTCAGACAGTAAAACGTTGCAATTCCCTTTCTGGAAAAGGCAGAAGGGAAATGGCATTTCTAAGTAATTTCAAGAAATGCTTTTTGTAGGGAAAAGTATGTGCTGATAAGCTACTCGCCTAAACTCACAGCTGAGTTACACCGAGCTGGTGGCACTGCTCTGTTTTTATACGGTGGAACCTGGGAGTTTCCCTCCTCACTCCCACGGACTCGTTTCTTCCCTCTGGTGGGCTTTTACCCCAGTGCTGACAAGCTCAGGCTCTGGTGCTGTGACTACGAAGCTGCGGGCCTAAACACTCAGCCCAGGATTTGCTTGAATTCTTATGTATTCAGCCTGAAAACTCTTGACGAATCTTGCCGCGGGGATTTGAAGGTCACCCTCCCGAGAGCAAAGCGTGGGGCAGCGCAGCCCGGAGCTGAAAAGGCACCTTGTGGTTTCAAACACCAGAGCAAGGCTTGCCTCTCGCTTTCGCTCCCTCTCCGCTAACCCATCTTTAATATGGATCTAATTCCGACTACATTGCAGCGCCGCGAAATCACATTAGGCAGCGCACGGAGACTCGCCGCCCCTTCAAGCATGATAAACTCTTGATTGCTTCCCCGAAGCTCTAATGAGCCCGCGTGGGCTGGGCGTGATGGAGAGAGAGCTGCCGGGGCGTGCGGGGAGCAGCGGGGGCCGCTTCTCCTCCGGGGCGGCCGCGGGACCCAGCCTCGCCGGCAGCCCGGGCTCACCTCCCTTTCCACTCCCTAAAGCTCCTGAGAATTCCCCTAGAAGGCGGCGAGGGCAGGGGAGGGCGGCATTCCCGGCCCGGGCAGCTCTCCCTGCTTTCCCCGCGATGCCGGGAGGGGCAGAGCATCCCTGCTCCCCCCTTGGCGGGGACCCCCGGCGCTGCGCGGAGCCCAGAGCGATGCTTTATCGCGCCTCTGCCGGAGCCAGACGGAAAGGTTGCGGCAAAGGTGGGAGGTGTTAATGATGGGTTGGCACAAGGCAGTGCTTATCTCTTTAAGAAATGGAAATGAGGTCTAATTAGCATATACTGGTTGCAATTAGCATATAAGTCCCGTTCGGGGACTCGGAGGAAGGAAAAGGACTAGGCAGCAACTTAATGGGATTTTATTAGACGAAATTAGCCAGCACTGAACAGTCATAAAAATATCTAAATTATTAGTAGCTCTGGCAATTTATTGTGAGTGCTTCCCGGACATGCTAATGTCTATTGGGTCTGCGTCATGCCTGCTAATCACAAAAACAAACTGAGGGACAAGAGTAATCTATCTGCTGTACGTTGTTATGCTATTGTAGGCACGATGTGACAGCTTTATACGCATGTATATGTGCGTGCGTGGCGTGGTTCGAGGGGGCGTTTTTGCTAATGCCTTATGAGTTATGTAAATGGGATACGTTTGAGCAAAAATTACAAACTGGTCTCTACAATCTCACCTATACTGCAGGGGAGAGAAGAGGAAGCTGAAGCATAGGGCTTTTGTTGAAGCAGAATGAAATGCAAACCCCCGATAGTCATGGCAATCACATGCGTTCAGAGGTCAGAAGAAAAACCCTTCTGTGTAAGATGATTATCTGTAGAGACAAAAAGGATATTTAAAAAAAAAAACAACCTCATTCAAATATGTGTATTTTTAACACATCCATGCTTTCTTTCATCCCCACACAGGTTAGATGCTCTCTTTAATGAGCACCTTTTCCAATATCCACTCAAAGTGAGGTCCAGTTATTGTCTCTCTCCAAATGTGATCAGCTGAGGGTGGGTGCTGTGAAAGTGAGGTGATGAAGAATCAACATTTTTAATTTATAATGAAAGGTCAGGCACACTGACCCAAGATGGGGTCTGATAAAAAGTTTGCTGCTCAGACAGGAAAAAATTCCCCACGATAAGAAAAATTACAAGACTCTTCCTAAGCTGCTTGCTCAGTGTTTGAAGATGTAAGTGGCTCCTGCAAGCCTTTTCTGTTGTACCAATGTAGGACTCCTGGGCTGGTGCAGCAGGGTCTTGGCTAACCAGCAGGTGTGGATCCTCTGGCACTGAGATGACACCAAGGATTATCCTCTTTGTATTTTTTATGAACCAAAGTGGAATTATTCCAAACATTGCCAGGGCCAAAATGAGCTCTCAACACTTGGTGGTGGCTATATTTTCACTGTGAAAAGGAACAAAGGATAAGCAGGAGGAATGTTGTAATGCACCTTTTAGGGTCAGATTCCTTGTATTAATTTATAAGTGGTGCATTTTATCATATCATATGTGTAAGTAACTCTATAAAATTGTTGACTTTGTGTCAGGTTGGCAAAAGAATGACAGAGGCTAACTTAAGAGAAACTACTAAGTTTAAAAGCAAAACAAAAAGAAAACAGCAACAAAAATATAAAAGCAATCTTAAATGGTTGATATAGCTCACCTGGCCTCCTATTTTGGGAAAGGATTTGGAACAACTTCTGCATTTCATCTGTTTGATATGTTCAGAGCATGGTGAGTGTCTCTGCAATGTTGACTGTGGTGCCTGATGAGGAGTCCAATTTACATATTCTCAATTTAATCTAAAGTAGGCGCTAATTGATTACTGCTGAATGTCAGCACGCTCTGATTATCTGCTCAAGATGCTCTGGAAAAGAAAAAAAACCCTACAACCCCGAGTTGCAAGTGGGAAGGAGGCGTTCGAATTTAGTCTGCCACGTGTGCTGGTTTTGACTGGGGCAGAGTGAATTTTTTTCCATAGTAACTCATATGGGTCTGTGTTTGGGATTGGAGCTGGATCAGTGTAGGATAGCACAGGGATGCTTTCATTATTGCTGAGCTCACACAGTCACAGCCTTTTCTGCTCCTCA
>WEIU01014277.1:144377-170812 GCA_013389925.1 Aegithalos caudatus
TTTTTTCCATAGTAACTCATATGGGTCTGTGTTTGGGATTGGAGCTGGATCAGTGTAGGATAGCACAGGGATGCTTTCATTATTGCTGAGCTCACACAGTCACAGCCTTTTCTGCTCCTCACCCCAACCCACCAGTGAGGAGGCTGAGGGTGCACAAGGAGTTGGGAGGGACAGCTGACCCCAGATGACCCAAGGGATAGTCCAGAGCCTGTGGCATCATGACCTGCACATAGAGCTGGGGGAAGAGGGAGAAGGCAGGAGGTAGATTCAGAGTGGTGGTGTCTCACCCCCCAAGTCACCATCACACATGATGCAGCCCTGCTCTCCTGGGCATGGCTGCCCATGGAAAGCAGGGAATGAATTCCTTGCTTTGCTTTGCTGGCACTCATGGCTTTTGCTTTACCTGTTAAACTGTATTTATCTCAACCTATGTTTTTTCAAAGTTTTCCATTTTTTACACTTTCAATTCTCTCCCCTATCCCAGCACAGGGGGAGTGAGCAACTGGCTGTGTGGTGCATAGTTACCATCTGGAGTTAAACCAAAAGACCATGGAAAGATGGTTTGCTCTTTTACCTGACATTATAGAAAGGCTTTAATTATCCAGGCCTGAGGCTGTTGAGTGACTGCTGCTTCGCTGTGTCCTTCCAAAGCAAAGGAAACAGATACTGAATTGTCCTTGCTTTCTGAATGACTTTTCTCAAGACATCTCTTCTACAGGGTTTTCCTCATCTTCTTCCAACCCTGTCCTTAACAGTTTCAGATTTCAACCCTGAACATCCTTTCCCTGACTTGGAAGGCACACTATGAGGTCAGAGAAGGAAGCTGAGATGGCCATTTAATATTCCATGCTGAATTTCAGGAGATGAGCCATTGAACCTCAGCAGTGTTTGATCCCTGAATCTGGGACTGGGAGGAAAGCATTCCGTCATTATTCCTACTCTGCAGGCAATTTGGGCCAAATCTCATATCTTTAAACTACAGGCCCTTCTTTCATGTCTGGACAGCCTCTTCTTTGCAGACATCTCTCACTACAGAGGTGTACAGTGCTTATCACAAGGAACCCGTGGCTGATGTAACACATTTCCAGGCTTCACAACTTTTTACTCTCACACTTTCTACATTATTTTGGGACTCTTTTCTTTTGCTGAGATCTGAGCTTTTGGGGTTGGTTTGTTTGTTTTGGTAAGCCTTCTTATCTGGGCACTGAGCCTAGCATTAATTTGTTTGTGTACTTTGTAGCATGCCCAGTTCTGTACCTGGAGATAGGTATCTATCTATTATTTAAATAAATGCCTACACTCTGCATGTGGAATAAGTCACTATGAACAGAAATTTTAAATAGGTGAGCTAGATGCAGTGAGAAAATGCTCCCTTACTGTTTTCTTTTTCTTTCTTTTCCTGTGCCTGGTTACAATTAAGTAGCAAATTGCTGCTTCTTTGAATCACGGTGGGTTTAATCAACAACACTGCAGCAAGGCCATTTTTTCCTGGCTCAGTCTTGGTATGTGGGGCTATTTCCCCAGCAGAAGTACCTTCCAGTTTAGATCCTGTCATGCAGAAAGCCTTTTCTTCATGTATGCTCTCCCTCTGTGGTTTCCACGAGAGCTCTGCCCTCCAGCTTTTCCAATTCAGCATTCACGGTATGAACTTGTGTGTTTGGGAAGCTGCCAGGGGATAGGGAGCTAAGGCAGCAGCCAGTGCTGTGTGGAAGTGTTGTGTTTTTTATTTCCTTTGAGCAGTTAATCTCCATTAGATTGCCCAGCTCCTGTTATGCATCTCTGATATGGATAAAGGTCTGTGTAGCAAATGCTGTCATTAAGAAATTTCCCTTCCTGTTAGTGCTGCTTATTAAGGTCTGAATGCTTGAACACTTTAGATATGTCAAGCAGTGGTTCTAAAGTAATTTTTTTAATTTTTTTTTTTTAATCCTGCAGCACTTTGGCTTCCTCCCATGGAAGCATTTCTGAGTACATTTTAGTCTATCTCAAACACTTGCCTGCCTGCTTCCAGCCCTTCTAGTTTCCCCTAGATAGGGGCACAACCCATATGGAGAGCAACCCATATTGTCCAGTGCCCAGCAGAAGTATTGCTGCATCACAAAGTCCAACAAAGTCGGTCTTTTTCTTATCCAGAGCTGTCTCACAAATCTCCCCAGTACTAGGTTTTTGCACCCTGTACCTCACTGCCTGCTCATCTCCTGCCATTCTTCTTCCCAGCTCCCTGTTACTGACATATGTCCATGGCACTGTGCCCTGGGTGGCCTGGGGGGCTGCTCCCTCTCCTCACTGTCCTGGCCAGCAGGGCTGGGATTTCCACTGGGGAAATGGAATGCAGACATGCCTCCTTGTGCTTGTCCCACTCAGCTCAGCAGCTGAGGAGGGTGAGCCAGCCCCGACAAGGAGGGAACACTTCCACATATAGTTGCAGGCTGTGGTCCCAATCTGTCTTCCAAGTAACCCAAAGCCAACAGCAGCCAGAACAGGGAGAGCAAAGAGGAAAAGCAAAGGCTTGGTAGTATTTCCCAAGCACTTCTCCCTTTCTCTCCCCATCTTCAACTCTGCTCCTGCCCTCTGGAGTCACCTGGCCCCCAGTTTGGGACCTGTGTCTTCAGAGTGACTCCACAGAAGGCAGTGCTGGCCTGGGCAGAGTGGCTGAGTGGCCTGGAGGAGCCCTTGTGCTTCCTCAGCATTCCCAGCTGTGAGCAGCATGTGCAAGTCCCACCTCACTGGGCACTTCTCAAACTCAGCAGAAAGGTGCAAGGCATTTTCTGAAGCCATTTGCATACTCTCCTTCTAAATCTTAATCCCCTTCAGCTGAGACATCTAACCAAGCCCTCTATGGATCAGGTCTCAGCCTTGGCAGGCAGGGGAGGAGCTCCACTCGGCCTGGATGTTCATTCAGGCAGGAAGGTCCTCCTACCTCTCTCCATTTCCTCCCCCTGGCAAGGGAATGAGACACCTCATGCTCCAAGAGCTGCCCCAGCTTTCCTTTCTTTTCCTTTTCCCCTTTATTTCAGTCCCTCTTCTCTGTCATTGCTATCATTTGCCCACAACCCATGCTCAAGTCTTCCCTTCCCTCTCAGCCTCCTCAGCCCTCCTGTCTCCCCTTTGGAGTCCCAGCCACCCCATGCCCAGTGCCTCCCCAAAGTCTCTTTTCCTGTTTGGAACCCTTTTTTCTTACAGTTGTCTGTCAGCTAGGCCTTCATTTTGAAAGCAAATCAAAGACGGTCTGTTTTGAGAAAATGGAGAAGTGATGAAATAACTGGGGATAGGAGAAAGCTGGGATTAGAAAACCCCCATTTTGTTCTTTCTTTCTTTTTCTGGTTTTGGCACAGGTAGTGCCAGAGCTGTAAGCTGTATAAATTCTTCTTTTCTCATCCTAGGAAAGGCCAGTTCCTGTTTTATCACAGAGGAAAATCATTCCAGCAAAAACGGGAGCACACTATATATTTTGATTGTAAAAATGCTGCATTAGAGGAACCCATACAAATTTCAATGCTGAGCTGAAGATTTCAACCAAATTCAAGAACAGCAATTGCTGGAAATCATAATTAATAATTAGTTATTATCCTATAACTATCACAATAATTAATGTGCAGTGTTTCGCTTCACCAGTTTTTTTCAAAATATTTGATTATTTCTGCCTTCGCGGTGCGAATTTCAGGTGCTGAAAATGAGTTGCTTTGCACCAGTAGATCTCCTGAATATGCAATGAAGAAACCTGCAGCAGCCAGAGCCCCAGCCAAGGCAGGAGATGAGAAACAAAGGTGAAGGAGAGAGGCAATGAAAGCGAAGCGTTTGGTACAATAGCTAAAACACAAACCTCTGGAGACTCAGGGATATTGCGTGAACATCAATTTCGCATGCCCATTGTCTGAGCGGAATTAGCGCGCGTAGGACTCGCCGCCCCCCCTTCCTCTGGGCCGGGGGAGCATCGTGGCAAATCAGGAAACAGCATAATTGAATCAGCTCCAGCACATGACAGGGCTTAAAACCCACCCAGAGGAGGCTCTGGAATGACCACGCATCCCAGGCACCTTGGCATCCTCCCCTGCCAAGTTGCTTCTGTGAGGAAAGCAAGCGGGATTTAAGCCGCGGCAGGAGACGGTCCGGTCGTGGATTTCATTAGTGGCCTCTCTGGCCATCTGCGAGGCTTTACAACCAAGGAGCTGGATGAAACTGCTTTCTAGAAACTTCTTTGGAGAAAGGACAGCTGGAAAAGATGCAAGTCACTATGGTGTTTGTGGAGAGTTTGTTTTGAATTTAGGAATAAGACAAAGTGCCAGTAGTTCGCCACTGGGATAACACACGAGAGTCAGAACCCGCTGCTGCAGGCCGGAGAGGTCCCATTCCCATTCCTCTCTCCCTCCCCTTTCACCCCTACATAAAAGTTGACAATTAGTTTTTACTGCACATACATGAAGGGAGATACATGCTTTGGCCTCTCTGTGAGAGCAATAATTCTCTTAAATTGATGTGTCAGCGAACTAAAACTCAATATTTTTTTTTCGCACGGTGTATTTTGCAGTCAGAGGACCTTCACTAATCGGAATAAAGCAATTTGGCTCCCTGTCATTGCTCACTGAAAACATATGAGCTGGTTGGCACATATGGCCTCCTAGATTTATCAGTGTCTCCCATCTAGTGCATGGGAGGTTCAGGGCTGCAGCTCAGAGAGGAGTGAATTTTTATGAATGCTTTTTCCCCTCCCTGAGAATTCCCAGAGCTAGATTTATTCCTTAGTTTCAGAAATATTTTATTTATTATCCATAGCCCATATCCTCTTAAGGTCAAATCAAAGTCATATTTTACATTTTTTTATTTGCATTACTATGTCTTCATGGCTTTGTTCATGGAAATACAATGCACAACAATACAAAATTTGGGAGAATTTCTGTTCCCATAGCTCCTCTTTCCTTTTTTTTTTCCTGAAAGCGCTGCAATGTGAACATACACAGCTGTCCCTTCCAGAAGGACCAGTGCAAAATGGATTCGCTGCATCTTGCATCAGGTTCATGAAAGGCCAGCTGTGGTGTCATGTCTTTGTTATGCTGTCCCCAAGGAAGTCACCTCGCTCCCAGATGAGCTGGTGCCATTTACAGTGGTGCTGTGCTGGGGTAGATGGGATAGGCATGTTTTAATAGTCAGCCTTTGCAGCTTGATTACACCACAATATGCCCTTTTGCCTCACTGACTCTGTGCCTTGTAGTCCCCACACTCTCCTCCCACAGCTCCAGGGATTGCTCTTTGCCAGCTCTTGGACTTGTGCTTTAGCCTAGAGGAACTTGTCTCAGCCTTCAGGTAATGTGAACCACAAAACCTCGCTGGGATCCTGCTGCAAATATATGACACCTATGGTTACAAAGAAAAGAGTGTTCTGCATGGGGTATGGCTGGTGTTAGTGGACAAATTACTTCAAAGCTGTGCCAAGGAAAGTGATTGTTTGGGGCTGGAGAACAGTTTGAGTGTCCAGGCAGCTCTTCCAGTGCATGTTCATGGCAGAAGGGGCAGCCCAGCCAGGGACACCTTCAGTGGGGAGAAGGAGTGTGGTTGGATTCCCTCCTGAGCTTGTGCACAGCCTGGCACAAGACTGGAACCATGTTGGTAGCACCACAGTGACAATCCTATGTCTATGGTGACAGTATCCAAGGCCTTGTCCCTGTCCTCTGTGAATGACCTTAGGGTCAGATGGGACCTAAATCACAAGCAGTTCTTCAGTGGGAACCAGGAGGAGATACTTTAATAGTGGATGAAAAAGATTTGCAATGTATGTGTTTGAAGAGTTCATTTCTTGCTAACTACTCTCCTCAAACCCCCTCTTCTCTTGGACATTCTCACCTGAAATCAGAAGTATTTTGAAGGCTGGCTGCCTGGCTGGTTTGGTAAGAGGCACACGGGCACTGCTGTCTGGTTATGGACTTCTGCTTGCCCACAAGAGGACATCAGCTGACTCCTGATCCATGCAGGAGGCTTAACCATCCAGGCCGAGCCTTCAGCTGGGACATGCCAGTCTGGAAAGTGGCAGCTTGATCTTTTCCACACAAGACACAACATCTGAGCTTGAGACAGAAGGGGTCAGTTCTGTGCCTCCCTTTCAGCCTTTCCCTGGAGGTGACCTGCTGGTCTCAGCAGCTGGAGGAGGACATGCTATCTCTGCCTTCTCCTGCTTTTATTCCCATCTACCCTTGACATGTGGTGGAGGGAGCACTAAGAATATTGGTTAATAACCAGAGAATATCTCAAGCCTTTGTAAGTCCATTTCCCCTTTTAATCACATACTCTCTAATGAGCTGTATTTTTCTTACTTATCATTTCCTTTGTTCATGCCCATTACAGAGTTACTCACAGTTTTAGCTCAAACAATGCCTCTTAAATAAGGGGATAGTATTAAGTGCATCAGCACAAGGAGGGGAAGCTGATTTTAAAAACCAAAAGTACTGCTTGATTTCCACTTTCAAAGCATTTAATTTCACCTGGTCCACACTTTTAATATTTTCCAATAAAATAACTAGATGGGGGCACATTAAAATGGTCTCAGTTGAGCTGTTTTAATAAAAGGAGAAAGTTTAAAGAGCTCGGCCATGGATGAAAAGCTATTTAAAACAGGCAGGTTGGGTATTTCTGGCATGGATGCATGAGGTATCTGTCTCCACCTCTAATTAAAAGGTCTGTATTGTTCAGTTCTACAGCACTCCACATGACAGCCATATGGATCACCCACGAGACCACCACCTTGTCCTGTGCTGCTCCTCACTCTCAGCATGGCCTCATACCTGTATGCCCAATTTATCCTGCCTGTGGGCCTTGGAAATTTGGGGTTTGGATCTTTGTGCCTCACAGTCCTGTCAGCCTGGCAGGGTGCTTACAGCTTTTGGAAGTGAATTATTCCAGGTAACAATGAGTTCCTGGAAAAATGACACAATCATCTGCAGCACAGGTAGAACTACAGAGTCCAGAACTGAGAACAGCATTAATGGTATGAAGAAAACTTGCTTTGTTCTGCATCTTCCCCTGCAAAATGTTCCCATTGGCAATTCAGGGGGATTTACACCAAGGAAAAGGCAACTGGGTGCTTTTCCTGCAGTTGTTGGCCTACCAGAACTACCAGGGAAATGGACTTGCTTGAATGGGGAGGTATCTCTTATTATCTATCAAGCAATTCCCAGTCAGTGGGAATCTGGTAAAACTAAAGGCAAAAGAGCTGTCCAATGGGTGAATAGCCAATGGGTGAATATGCTGGAAACCCATACAAAACACTCAGACATCAGCCTTGGTGATGACTGTGACTTGCAATGCCTCAATCCTTTGTAACACAATGCCACATTTGTATGCTATGAAACATCTGTAATGCTCTCTGACAATTCTCATATCTGAAGAATGGGAAAGCAATAAAATTATCTTTCTTTCTTTTTAAAAACCTGGCTTAAACAGGCTGTACCTAATGAACAGTTTTCCATTTTGCCATGTTGTTGTTGCCTGTACCAACAGGAGGATGGTGTACATCTTGTTTTGGATGCCTCAAAGTGCAGAGGCACAGGTTTTGCTGAATTTGGCCAGGGAGAGAAATGAGTGACTATAAACCAGGGTGGAATTCCCTTAAGAATCTGGCAGCAAATGCATTTTCATCAAGGGTTTCTTGGTGAGGGATGGCCCCCAAAAGGATAATTCTTCTCCTATGTAAACATCCAGTGCAAACCATGATGCTGTTTGCAGGTGACAACACATCCATTGTGCAACTGCAGAGAAACTGTATTAGAATCCCTATAAAATGTATTTACTGTCTACAAGGAATACTCAGATGGCAAAAGCAGCATTAGAATTCTTCGTACACAAAAGAACTAATTAATTCTGACATCAAATAGGGATTGTGGGAAGTTAATTGCTCTAAACCCCATTTCACAGCTAGGTGTAGGAGCAAGTAGGACTGGGTGCATAAGTGATATTATGGAAAGAATGGTCAAGTGACTTATGTGACATTCAATAACCAAGGGAGCAGCAGAGGCAAGGATTTATCCAGTTTCAGATTCCAGGTTGATCTTCTGTTTATTAGATCATATTAGATCTTGAAGGCTTTCTGGATATTGGTATGCTTTTATTGGCCATTTTCACTGCATTTTATTTCCCCACGGTTTTCAACCTTATCCTTAAAGGCCAACATTTGTTGTCAAAGATTATAACAATGTACAACAGATTACATTTTAATGGAGGATTCTGAAATAACAAGGTACATTTTCCTCTCTGACTGTAGTCTCAGCTTCCAGGGTGATCTCCTCCAGGACAAGGACAGTGGAAATGTTAACAGATAAAACACTCTTGGGATTTGAACCACACCACCAAGTAGCAGTGTCACACACCTTTTTCTGGTTTTGCATATATGAGGAGAGCTGCACTGCTGTGGAAACTGTGAGAAAATATCTTTGAAAGGGATGCAGGAGGGAGAGGAAAGGCAGAATCAAAGAATGGTTCAATCAGGAAGGCACCTCTAGAGCGTGGCTGGTCCTACCCCCTTGGTCACAGAAGTCACTTACAGCAGGTGGCTCAGAGAACGTCCAGTCAGGTATGAGACACCTGCAGAAATGGAGACACCACACTCTCTGGACAACTTTCTGCATGTTTAAACACTCTTACAGCAGAATGGGGGTTTATTACATTTAAATGGAATTTCTCTCTTGTCCACATTACCATAAACCCCTTCCTTGCCATCCTGTTCTACCACTTCTTCACCCTCCCATGCCAATCCTACTATACACACTCTTCCCCAGGTTGACCAGCCTGTTGACAAAGCTTCTTTGTCCCACTGGTTCAGCTCTTCCCACCAGTCCTTGATGCTCAAAGAGAGCCCCACAATGATAAAAGCTGAATGCCTCCTGTTGGTTTTTATCTGCACAACCAGATGTTGACACACTGAATCTGTTTTTTTCTTCTCAAGTCCTTCCCCATCACTGCAGGGTTGAAGACAAAACCAATTTAATACATTGTAGGTTTCCCTGGGTGTACACTGGTGGGTCACAGCACTTTACCTGAGTCTAGTGAGGTTTAGTAGGGGACCTGGGTGGTGTCCAGTGTGAAATGGCAGCTGCAGTGGAAGAATGCTCCTTGGGTTTTTCTTTTGCATGGTATGAAATAAACAATCTCAGGAACTCCAGCAAGACAGTCACTGAGTTCGGGAGTCTTTTTTCTCTTATCATTTCACCTGCTGGAGAGAATCTACTGCAAAACAACCAATGTCAATAGCCATAGCTCTTGAATTTTCTAAGGCAGCCTCTCCTCCATCTGGCAGTGCCTCATGCTGCTTACTTTGAGATCTCATGAAACCAGGCTTGTGGGTGGTATGATTGTTCCTTGAGATGCAACATTAGGGAGGGCACCATCCCCTCCTGTACTTGCTGCATATTCCTTGTTGCCTCAGTTCTTTGCTCCATTTAGTGATGTGAAAGGTAGGAATGGAAGTGCTTTGAACAAGTCCCAGGGGCCTCAGTACAGAAAAAGGAAAATATCTGAGGAAAGGGAGAGTATCTGAGAAGAGAGGAGTTATCAGCATGAGAGACCTCAAGCTGAGTGACTGAGAGTTGACATTCCTTCTATTTATTTATAAAATTTGTAACTGTGAAAATTAGCCTTAGAAGCTGTAGCCCCATTACTGTTAGTTTTATCGTCCTTCTAAGACATACCCTGAGGCATTCCTAGAGATTGAATCCTACTGTACTTTGCAATAAGCCCATAATTGATTATGCTATGGAGCTTTAATATGGGTTCAGAAATGGAATCCAGAGTAAATACATTCAGAATTTTGCTAGCAGACCAAATTTAAAACTGGTTTTCTGAACCTACCAGGATTATTCCTTCTCAGCTCATGATTTAATTTGAACTAGCCACCCTGACAGGTGCAGTGTGTCTGGGCTATCTTCTTGCTGGGCTTCTCTAAAGAAGTTTATCCTGTACATTTCACCTGTAAATTTGTAAAGATAAGATTAAATCCTAACATTATTCATTAGAGGACAGATTTAGATTGAGGTTCCACCTCAATCTTTGGTAAAAGTCTGTCAACAATCTCGTCACATACTAATTTGATTTCTTTCATTTCTGAAAAACAAGCATATTAAATAATATTCAAGGGAAAAATTAATTTGATGGTGGTGGTCATTTGTCATTGTATTTCTCAATTTTAAAATATAGCTCATGTAACCTCTTAGACCTCCTTTTGCTTTTCCTGGTTCACATGTTTGATGAAAACCTATCCTTTCTAAAAGAAGTTTGTTCATTTTGCTCAAAAAGTGAGGAATGAGGTATTGGGCTCTTTCTGTTTCATTAGAAAGGTTCCCCTTTCCTTTTCTCAGGTGCTAAGGACCACATTATTTCCTTTGATGTGCAGGTGGCTCCTGCTGACTGTGGCTAATTCCAGAGATTAAAGTGGGCTAACTTGTAGACCTGATAGAAACTGGAGTTTCTTAAAGCACACCATTTGCTGCCTAGGACCCATCCTAAACAAGAAAATCCTATGGTGTTGACACAAGCAAAAGGAATTTTGTTCAGAAATTACAGAATTTGCACTGTTTTCTGACCATTTTAAATCCTGGATATATTTCTAGACCGTAAATCTTTACAGAAAAAATTTGCTTGTGAGATTCAGATTTCTGAGTTGGTTTGAGGTGGAAAGTTTTTGATTCATAACCTATTTTTATTCAAAACTACTCGTCATGAAACAGTACTATTGTCTCTGTGTGGTCTTCAGGGAAAAAATAATTAGTTTCATATTTCCCATTGGAAAAGAACTCTCTCTCTTTCTTGCTCTCTCTTTTTCTCTCTCTTCTCATCAATAGCTACAAAATTGGTTAATTTCCTCAGAGCCACTTCACCACCGGGTCTGCTCCATTAAGAAATCATGCACAAGGATTGTGTGTTTCTATGGATAATATGCTAATTCTGGTGAAGTCTCCTTTCATGTGTTCTTACCAAATGTTCTGATACTGGATTTTTGTTTTCTATGACCAAGTAAATGGAACAAATGCAAGGTAGAGAGACAAAAATCCGTCACACCAAATTGGAGAGAGATGCAATGAAAGAGCAAAATTATTTCGTGGTTTGAGCTCTTCCTTACTCATCTCCACTGTAAAAGGGCACATGTCACCTTTGACACAGAATATTTGCAGCTGCACATAGGTCAAGATGCAGCAAAAGTCGTGTGGGAAGGCAAGGCATAGGTCATGAGGTGTAAATGAACAGAAACCCTTTAACTTAAGCTTCTTTAGGAGGCATATTTTATTTGGATCAAGCTTTGAATCAACTGTCAAGTTAAACTGAAAGAAAAAGGAATATTTGGTAAATTTTTTAAGACCTGTTCCTGCTAACACTGACCTTGGTCAAAATCTAGAAATGCATGCTTATTGTTATGCAATAAACTTAAATTTTAAAATTATCCTTTGTCACCTTTTACTTGCACTTTCATTGCTCCAGGGAGACCTTGCATGTAAACGACCTAATTTTTGCTCTGGCACTGGGAGGTACCTACCTCTGCATACAATAGCTCTTTGCAAAGCTTTGCTATACATACAAAAATGTTTATCTCCATTTGAAAACACCACTTAGAGATGCTGAAAACAGGAGTAGATTATGTGATCATTAAAACCTGAGGTTTTCACGTCTGTTAAGGGAGGTTTTGTTTCTGCTGTAAAGGAGGGTTGACTGCAGAGCTTCTGGCAGAAGGGGCTCGGTGGTGTGAGCAAATAGAGACCAAAATGTAAAACCATTGTCATCTGTTTTGTATGGAGGAAGGACTTGGATTTGGAGGGCAGAACCTAGCAAAACTATTCTTGGTAAACTATAATGCTGTGTTGGGTAGAGGGACTGCATGGAGGTGAGAGATCAGTGATGTGCTGAGAACCACTCAAGAAATGGAGCTGACATTCTCCAGGACAAGTCTCTCCTGGTTTCTTTCCTACAGACCCATTTTAACTTTCCAAAAAAATCCATTTACAACCCCTTGCAGTGATTCTGTTGCTGATAGTGTTGATACCTGTTACCAAAGTCTTGCACATTTCCCCACTGTCCTTCCAGCACAAAAGGAAACAGAAATGACCCCAGAGGCTGTTGTTGTCTTGGTAATGTGTCTATGAAGGATGGTGATTCCCTACCTTGCAAAACTCATGTAGGGACAAGAAACTCTTTAACAGGCTGATGGACTGTGCTGCTGTTCCCTGTGAGAGGCACTCTCAGACCTCAGGAGTTACCTGCACACACAGGGTTACCTGTGTGCACATAGGAATTTAAAACACACCAGTTTGGAGGGACTGAGTGGGTTCTACCCCTTGATATGTTTTTATGAGCATCTCCAAGGACTGTCAACATCTCCTTCAGCATTAAAGAGAGTTCTTGATTTTGAAAGAGAGGATTTACTGCTAAGAACTTAGATTCTCATTCTCATTTGTAGCCTGACATATTTCCCCTCCCCTTACTTGCTTGAAGTGGGAAAACAAAACTGATGAAAAAGCCTGTGTTAGAATGACATCATCCCCCACCCCCATACATCTTATTGCAATACATCAGAGTATTTATGAGGTCTTTATTAGACAGGAAAAATTTATTTTTCATTTGTGCTAAATTGTTTATGCCCTTTTAAAGTGCACTGTATCCTCAGCATTGGGATTTCGGTTATCTGCCTGACAATGATGAAGTGTTATGTTCTAACAAGTGCATTAAGATCTTGTCCTGGTGCATATTCTGTGCTGTTTGTGAAATGACAGTGATAAGGAGAGACAGACAGACATGGAATGGGTAAGGTGTGCATATATCTTAATTTTTATTAAACTCAAGCCAGTTCAAGTTGGTTGTGACCATTGATTATTGTCTCCTTTGAAAAGCCAGAACCCCCAAAGGAGTTTCCTCCCGTTTAGATGATTAAATTGGGGTCATATTTGCAAAAGAACTCCTTGCCAATTTACAAATTGTGCTTCTGAGGATCTGCTTGCTTATTTTGGTGCCCGGGTGACAGCTGATTGATCCAATGAGAGGGCTGCTACCAGCCCTATTTATAATAAAGTTATTACTTTACTAGCAAGGAGCTTCTAATTAGTATGCAGAGTCTGGAGTGAATTCATTCATGTTAGGCATGCTGGTCATGTTCCTGGGTTTGTGTGCTCTGGCTAGCCTCTGGCTAGCCTGGGAATGCAAGAGGTGCCTTGCCAGCACGCTGCAGCTTTTTCAAGGGAATATGTAGGAGTAATTAAGAAAAGCCTCTGACTGCACCAGCAGGATCTGTGCCATTCCAAGCTTCTCCTGCTTGATGAAAAGTCACTCAGCACAGAGGCCCAGAGCTCAGCAAAGGGCTGGGGGCTGGGGAATGCCTTCCTGGGCAGGAGGGGACAGCCCAGCCCTGCCTACACCTCAAAGTACAGGCCAGCCATGGCAGGGGAGCTCCTTGGGAAGGGGCAGGGCTGCATCCAAGCTCTCAAGTCTCCAGTGGCATCACACAACACAGGTGGGGAGAAAAAAAAAGCACTGGTGTGTGCCAGTTCTGCAGTATCAGCCCTGCTAATGCTGCTCATGAATATTTCTTCCTTTGGGAGGTAAAGGAAAACCTCTATGCCTCCTAGAGGAATTTCCACTTTGTCTCCCTCAGGAAAATGAGCCCTTTAACTCAGGGACAAGGATGGCAGCAAAATAGAGTCTGTGAACTGTAATCCTATGGCCACTTGAAGTTCTCAGCTTAGCTGGTCTTGATGGATGGATCAGATCTGATTTAAAATAAGAGAATAAGTAGCTATTGATGTTTCTCAGCTATATTTTTTTTTTCTCTCAAACCTTCCAAGAAACAAGGCTATTTTGAATCTTTTCTCCATGTTAATGAATACAGCCTCAGGATTTTTTCTCACCCAGTTCCACACTTTGCCTTGTCATCATATTACAGAGTGGCACAGCATGGAGAAGAAGTAGAAGAAATCTCACTATATGAAGAACACGACAGGAGAATGACACAGGCTAGAAGATGTCTATCAAATCAGCTCGTTGTCACAGGGGGGAAGGGACACACATGGCCATTAATCTGGGGAAAAGTAGATGTGATTTCCCACTCTGATAGAATGTTTGTATCTTGGGTTTTTTCAGCAAACACTCCATGGTTGCAGGGAAGTTTGTTTGTATTTACAGCAGAGGAAGTAGAAGAGTGGAGGCCATTGTGCTTCAAACTCATCTGACTAGCAAATACAGCTATTGATCAGATACTCATTTTATTTCTAGATTTTGCCTTTTCCTTCTCTGTGTGTGATTTTCCCTGGAAATGAGCCGAAAGGAACCTCCTGACCAGCTGATAACAGTGTCATGCACACCCAGTGACTTTCCCTGGACCCATGTTACTGTGCTACTCATGATGCTGCAGGTAGAAAGAGTCAAGCCTATCCTGCCTTCCCAGCTCTTGTGGCCAAACTACAAAGGGAAAACAGCAGCAGAATGGGGGATGTCTTTCAAAAAACTCACCAGAGCTCCAGATTTTTTAAGCCATCACCCTGGTGGGAGAGTTAATGCCAGCTTGTGATTACTCAGGGTATTGTATTTATGGCAAAGTGACATGTGAAGCAGGGCTTGACACCTCTGAGTTTGTCAGGAAGATAACTGAGATCCTTAGGAGCTCTGCTGGCTGAGCTGTGGAGTCATCATCCTCCTGATTACCTGTGGAGAGCTGGGATGGGGATGGGATGCCCTGAAGAGGACACCTCCTGTCTTACCACGCTGGAGTCTGGAGATTCTGCCTTTAAGCTGCCTTGGCAGAATCTCATGTGGCCAAAGCATAATTGAAAAATTTGGTTCCAGGGCAAATTTGAAAATTAAACAAGGACTTGAGGGAGTGGCCCCTGTGGAAACCATGTCAACGAACAAACAGCATCAGAGGATTTCAGTGATGTTTGTATAAGGAGGAAAATGTTTGCCTGATTCTTGTGGGCTTTAACTGTCTGTCATCCTTCTACAGAAAAGCAACAGAAACTAATTGAAAGAAACCAAAACCAAATAGAGGTGTGATAAGTTATTAGAAATTTGGAATTCGAGTTATATGGCACAGTTTTGATAGGCTGCATCATATCACATGGAAGATTTCTGTTTGTTATTAGAGCAGTGCAATTTTTAGAAGATAATTTCCACTGCAGACACTTTAATTTGCCTGCTGAGAATTCGTTGTTGGAATAGAAATATGTTTAAAATGAGCAAAAAGTGGTAGATTTCTATTTTGAGATTTTAATTCTATCCTAACTTCTTTTTAACTCAAGTTACTAGCAAAGCTTTGTGGTGATTCAGTTAAAAGAATTAAAGAGAGTTTTTTCATTAATCCAGTTCCTTAAACTTAGAGGGACCACACAAAAAACCATCTTCCCAAGGGAGTCAACAGTCTGTTCTTTGCCAAACTTCCAAGCCCTTTTCAGACTCTAAGCATCAATTCTCTCAGATATTTCTCAGGGTGCTACCATCAGCAGTTGTGTGTCCATCTCTGAGGTTTTCTTTCTGTTTATTTCTTTTCTCTCTGTATTTGTACCTTTTTCTTTCTCTCATGCATTTGTGTACATAGAGACTCTCTTAAAACTACACCCAGCACACTCCATCCTTCCATGCAACTGAGCTCCTTATAAGCTCCATACATTTTCATTTGGGCCTTGATGTGAGCCCATGCTTTGGATGGAGGGTGCTATTGCTTCAGCAAGTTAATTTAATAAAAGAGCTGGTGGCTTCTCACACCTTAAATGAAGGGTAGAAGCCTTGCCCAGATATGTTTAATTCAACAGAATGCCATTGCAAGTCTAAATACATTTTCTGATGCTTAAACTGTAACATTGAAAATGGAGATTACCTCTCATTCCCTGGAAATGCAGTGTCTGGGGCAAGGGGACCTTGGTCCTGTTTCGAGTACACAGCTGCTGTTTGTGCCACTGCACAATGTGAATGGTGATAATGCATTCTGAAATGTTTTTCCAGGTAGAGACTGGAACACACAGTCCTTTCAGGAGAAAGCTTTTATGGCTGTACTTCATGCCTATTCTCCATGAGCCTGAACTCAGAAGGCAGATGGAAAAATGTCAGAAATTCCCAACAGAGGAAACCTTACATGAAGAAGAGCAAAATGTTAAAGAGGCAGTGGGAGAAGATTCACAGCAGGAGCCTCCATTTCCACTCAGGCAACACTGAGGGCTGATCCCCACCCCAAAATCCAGCTGCAACTTCTCCTAGTCCTCTTTGAAGAGATCACTTGCAACCCTGTTCTGCCTTTGCATGGCCCTGCGTCACTGAGCTACCGTGAGCATTTTCCAGGATTAACTCTGCTCTGCTCCTCAATTGGTTTCAACGGGTTTAGCAAGCCTTTTTTTAGCCAGCGTGGAGAGGCTAATGCTCTTACTTCTCAAGCTTTTTAAAAAGTGCACGAAGCCAGATCATCCCCTCCCAGTTTTGCCACAGAAGGGATGTAGCTGGCTGAAAGCCTCCAAAGATAGTTCGAAATCTTTTTGAGGAAAGGGAATGGGGTTTAAGAGACCTCAGTTCTCAGCCTCCTTGTCCTCAACACTGCAGTGTAGGTGAAGGGCTCTGTCAAATCCCGGAGAATTTCACAGGACTGTCCCATTCCCTGGAAATTCTGGGGGCAAATAGGTCAGAAAAAGCATGGTTCACAGGGAGACAAACTTCCTGCATGGACTGTCTTAATTCAAGGCATTTAGGAAGACCTTCCCAAGAGCAGAGTGTAAGTCAGCCCCAGCCTCCTCACAGGGATCTGCGCTTCCTGGTAGCTTGTGTGAATGACAGGCTGGGTTGTGACTGGCATAAGTCATTCGTGCTGGGCTCTGTGCAGAAGGACAAGCCTCCAGCTATGTAGACTGCAATATTTTACTGCACTAAGGTGATGGACAACATTCAGCAATTTTCTGTTCCTGCCTCTCTCAGGTGACCACTTGAAGATGGGGTGAGAGAGGAGAAGGCCCTTGAATTGCAGCAGCCACTTGGGTGGGGAATGCCTGAGAGACACATTCCTGTTCTGCTCCAAGGCTGTGTGTTCCTTCCAGCAGAGTGGGACAAAGAGAAGGCCTCCTGGATGCTGCTCTGGTGCTTTATTCATGGATGAGGTAGAGTTATTTGTTTGGATGGCTTCAGTGAAACTGTTAATAGCATGTTTTATTTCCTAAGAGTTGAAATGACTCAGGCACAGTTCTGCTAGGCACAGCACAAGGACCTTTAAGAGTTGCTCTGAAGAGCTCATGAGATAAATGAGTTTCATGTGAGTTTGGGGTGTTTCTTTCTTTGATCTTGAGGTTTTTTGAGTGTGTTCTGAGGCCCTTGAAGAGTAAGAGATAATGTGTGTCCCCTCACAGGAGACAGAGCAAAAGCACATTCAGAGGGGAACAATTTTGTTTCTAAAGCCATACTCCTCACCAAGAGCACTACTGAACTGAGTAATTCAAAAATTTCTGCAGGAAAGTGGGGGAATCACAACTGGCTGTGTCCAGTCATCAGTAGAAACAGTTTTCTGATGTCATCTTGGCTTCTATGCAATTTTAACTGTCACAAAGATTTGGAGGAAGATTGGATGACTCATCACACCTCTTTACCCCTTTTTAGGCAAAAAAAACCCTTAATGGCTAGTTTAAGAGCTAAGTAATGACTGGTTATATAACCTTGTTAAGTACATAGCAGAGCTATGGAAAATGGCTTTTCATTTTGGCTTTCCACTGACTCAGAGATTTTGTGTTTGTCAAATCAGGCTATTACATAGCAGCAATGGAAGAAGTAATGTAAACTAATTTTGAACTGCTGGAGCAGCTGGTCTTCCTGTTTTCCTGCTGCAGGCTGGTCACACCAACCTCTCTGTGCTGGCCCATTCTGGGGGAGTAGGATTGTGTTTTCATGAGTGCTAGGCTAATCTCAGATGGAGACTTGAATCCATGTGAGGAGTCCAACATGTGTACAGAATCTGATTGGTCTGCAAAATGGAAAGGGAAGAATTCTCCAGATGAAATTTTGTTAGAAAACATCCACTGAAAGCACTTGGTTTTTTTTTTAATCTGAACTAGAATAATGTTTAAAATATTCCCCTATTTAATAATTTCTGTTCTTTGTGTGTTTGATGATTGTGGTTTCTTGACATCCAAGGGTAGGTTTATCTTTTCCATTATCCCAAGAGGAGGAAGAGTGAGTCACATGAACTGAAAGAAACTTTTCTGCAAAGCCCGGAGAGCTCAGAGAATTCAATTAAAGTCTGGGTATTTGGCTTAGGACTGTTGAAGGGTTTGCTGGAAGGTTTGCTATTTCAGGATTATTTGAGGTTGCAACTTTTCAGAAAGGACCAAAACTGAGTGCAGGGCTGCTTTGAATCTGGAAGTCCACTGTCAGAATTTTGTCTGTGTGAGTACAAGGGATGCTGGAGAAAAACTGATGTAATCTTCTGCATGTGAAACTGCCTCAGCCCTTCCTGGTCCAGAGCAGTCTCATGGATAGAGGTGCACATTCCCCTTTGCACTCTGAGTGTTGTCTTTAAAACATGCACACACAGAGATACACACAAACACATAAATAAAATATTCTTGCCATACACACAGAAGAAAAAATTCATATCTCATTAACTGATAAAGGACTAAATAGCCTCACTGGAAAGCCCAGAGTCCTCCACCTGGCTGTAAGTTACTGCTTGGTGCCAAGGGCAGTGATCCATTTGTCCCATACCTGAGGGCCATCCTTTCCCTACAGCCCAACCACTGCCTGCTCCATCCCAGCTGGGGTCTCCTCCTTGCACAGATTTACTCCTTGAACACTCTGTGACAAGACCAGCACTCAAATGAGAGAGGGAGAGGTGTCAGAAGCACAGCTTTTGTGCACCTGCATGTAGAATTCCTAGCAAAACTATGGAACTTAGGCTAGAGACCTTCAGTGACATTTTCTGCCCCCGGCACTGCCAGCAGCAGGGGAGGTGCTGTAGCTACTACCAACAGCAGTGGCAGCCCCCAAATATTTATTGGGCCTTTTAGCACTTTAATAGGTTCTGTTCTGCACAGTGGAAGTTGGAAGCCCCACAGTTTCAATGTTCATTATTTTTTCCCATGGTTAGTACCTTAGAAAATTTCTCAAGCTGCTTCCCAACAAAATAGGAGCACCTTCCCTTGCAGGGATGGCTCATGAGAGATCCACAGCATCCCCAGCAGCACTAGGATACACAGGAGAGTATGGCTGGAGGGAATCTGGATTTCCTCTCATTTTCATTTTGAGACTGAAATTGAAATAATTGTATTCATGAAAATGAATGTGCTCATCATGATTATTTCAACTTTTTTTTCCCCCTCATTTATTATTAATATCAGGGCACAGTTTCATATTTCTATATAGCAAAAAGAAATCAGAGTTTAAATAAAATTAATTGTCAAGGTTTAAATAAATTTAATTGCCTGTTAGAAAGTGATAGAGGCAAGGAATTCTCTTCCCCTCTCTCAGCTGTCTCAGCCTCAAACAGAATGATGCTTTAGGTCCTTCCTGGCACAATAATTCTGGGAAGGTTGTACTGAGAAAGGTCTTTCCCAGTCTACCTTTTCACTATTTCCATATAATTAAGAGCAAAAAGTGTCCCATAACTTTAATTAAACTCTTTTCTTTCAGTCAAATTCTTAGTTATGCATTGTCAGTGTTTTCTGAGCTGTGATTCCCTTTCAGTAAATTTAAAAATTACTGTGGCTTATGTGGGGATCATTCATCCATGCATGCAATCCACAGCATAGAACTGTTTAGGAAAATACCTGGCATAACTTCATCATAGAAATTACAAGGACCAAATTTGGTCCAGCTTTCATTTTTTTTCTAAATTTGCCACTTTTTGAGAAGGCAAATGTAACTTATCAGTAAAAAATATGTTTGTTGTTTGCTCTCCTGCATTCTGCAATATTTGCATATATAGTGGCAGGCTTGTCATCTATCTTTGGCTAAAAAGTACTGTGAATTTTGTGTGCAAGGTATTTTTCACTGAGGTGCAGTGGCTATGAGTCCAGGCAGGCGCCTTTATTTTTCTGTCTTGCACCGAGGCAAATCTGGAGGGTTTTGTTCCCCCAAATCACCTTTGGATTTAGATGAGCACAGCTGAATATTGAATCTGCCACACCGTTCTCTCAGCACAAAGGCTCTGAAATGGATTTGTGAGTCTTAAATCAGTCCCTGGGGCATCCCAGTCCACACTGCAAAACCGCCGTATGTGAATTGTCACCGTTAGATAAGTTGCTCAGGAGGGAGGGAGAGCAGGATGGGAATTGGAAGTTACTGGTGCAGCCCATGCTGGGTTTCAGACAGGGCTGCCCTTCCAGTTCAGAAGTCTCTGAAATGCAGGGGAGGAGATTGTGTGGCTGCCATATGGACTGTGTGTGCCAGATGGGGAGGTTGCCTCCGTTACTCCCACATTCTGCAGAAAAACAGAAATAAAAAAAATTAAACTTAGAAGCCCAGCCCCTTTCCATTCAGCCACAGAAAGAGGAGCACAGGCCCTCCTTCCAGAGTATTTGCCTGATAATTCATTAGCTGGTGTCCCCCATTTTTCATCTCTTCAGGGAAGTCTGCTCAGAATTTATTGCTGAGACATTAATGAATTTTTAAGCTGTCAGGGAGCAACGTAAATAAGTAGTATCCTGGATTGTTACAGAGCCATTATCAGGTCAAAATGAATGCACAGGGACTGTTCCTTCAAGCAAAGAGTAAATCTTAACATGGAGCTACAAGGCACTGAGTCCCCCACAGGAATCCCTGCATGGCCCTGTTCAGTGAGACTCCAGCTGTTTCCTCAACCCTTCTCCCCTCTGGGGGCTGAAACAGTGTTCCCCAAGGAGAATATTTTGATTTTCAAGCTAGGCCCCAACAATAGCATTTTGTGGCTTTATTGTGACAGAAGGAAAAGCATAATAAAAAAGTTAAACTACCCTTGGCCTTGGCTTTTACTTCCACTGACCAGGCAGGCAAGGTTTAATTATATGGTAGTGATTATTTCTATTAATTTTAATAGAACTGCTTACTGCCTTCATAAACATTGGGAAAAAATGAAGCAGCAGATTTTATGATGGGAGCAATTCTAAGAAATCTTGTCTCATTTGCTAGGACTTGATTTGTTCAGCACAAGGGGATTATTTGTTTGCTTTTTACTCTACAGAGGAGAAAAAAACCCTTTCCTGTTCCAAAATAGATAGTCATGCATGAAAACCAGACATGTTAAATATCACAAGGAAGGATTCACATGCCCTGGTGCCTCAAGTCCAAAAAAAGGAGTCACATTAATGTCAATGTGCTTTGGATCATTAGCTCTTAAGCCTCTAATGATATTCCCTAATGACTCTGCTGTTCTTCCTCCTCCATCAGACTCTCTCCAACCTGCAGAAGGTGTGCTGACTTCTCAGGGTTTTGCTGTAGGAGAGCCTTGAAAAGACACGTGAGTATCCCAGTAATATATGAGACTTTACCTGTTGGGCGTCCAGAATGTCATTTACAGGAGGCTGTATCCACCATATTCATTATGTGAAGGCTCAAGTTCTTACTCGTTTTTTATTTCATTCATTTATTCTGCTACAGGAATGAGAATAAAAAGGAACACCTGTCCCACAATTAAGACAACTTGCCATTAATTTAAAGCTGCAATATAGATACTGGTTACAGAATTGTCTCCTCCTTTCTCCCCCCACACACACATTTCTATATAACTAACCAAAAGTAAGCATTTTCCCCTGGTCAGGTCCAAGGCTGGGGCAGACCAGCACCATGATATTGCCTTCAGCTTTCCATGTGGGAGGCTTGGCATCCATGTGCTTTGCTCTGCATGGGTAGAAAGCTCCCTCCTCTGCAAAGCCACAGTGTACTCTGACTTTGTTTTCAGTCTGTCAGCACAGTTTATTTTGCTTTCCAAAACTAAGGGTGAGCAGGGCCTCACCTTGCAGCCCCACCATGGCAATTAGTTAACCCTGCCCATGTCCTGCAGGCAGGGTACAGCCCAAGGGGTTCTTAGTCAGCCACTCCTTTCTGCTTCTCTACCTCTCAGAGAAGTTGTTCTCAGTTTAAGAGGGAGCAGAACTTGATCTTCCAGGCTGGCTGTAATTGCAAAAACATAGGGAAAATTTGTAAGCCAGGTGCAGAATTTAGGAAGTGGTACATTTCATCACAGTTGTGCAGTCCTCAAGATGTTCAGAGGGTTTACAGCTTAGCTTGCTGTTTTCTAGGTCCTAGCATACAGTCCAATAATAAATCGTACAGAGGTTGCCAGATCTTTCACATTTGGGCATAATCTCTGGCCTCACCACTTGCCCCTCTGATCTCTTCTTATGTTTCCATCATACAAAGAGCACCAGAAAGACCACAATTATTTTGGTAGGTAAATCTATCTTGCTGCCTTTTGACACTGCTGCTGCTCATAGTCAGAGAGCCTGGGAGCAAAACTTTCTCAGCCCATGACTCGGATGAAGCAGCACCTCTTGCACCTCATGCTGACAGGAAAGGCACAAGGAAATTCTTCATGGGGAAAAAACTGGAGGAAAATACTGGTGAGTAGGCAGAAACATTTTTGCTGACTGACTGGAGAGAAATGCAGCATCCCCAGTGCAGTCAGCAGCCAGGCCAGTCACCTTGGGGTGCTTTGGCTCCTTGGCCCCAGCCAGCTCCAGCACCTGGAGGGCGGCGGTGCCCGAGCCTGGTGCTCCAGAGGAGGCTGCAATCCATGGAATGAATTGCCCTCTAGAGGTACTTTGCTGTCCCTCCTCTGAACCTCCTGGAAGTCGGGACACTACCACGGACGTGAGCCTTTAAAGAGCCATTAAACAGCCACAGTTCAGAGAGGTGACTGCTCCATAATACCCAGAACTCCCCTTCCTAAGAGGGAATTCACCTCTTTAGGATCATCTGTCCTCCCTCTCCGTCGCCTTGGTTGGGCACGGCAGGAATCATTGTGCAATCAATATTATTAATACAGCAAACCAGCACTGGCTCTAAATATGCACAGACCAAGCAAACAAATCGAAACAGCAAAAGAGGTCTTTGTGGCAGCACAGCTTCAAAGCTGAGGTTGTAATCACACAGAAGCTAAGGAATGCAAATGTGTGGTAATCAGAGTATTGTAACTCATCCATCCAAATGTTAATAGTATTTTCTCACCATATATTACATTAGCATTAATGGCTTAGGTTCAAATTCTGCGCTGTTTTCTACAATTATGACTCATTTTTCAGCTAAGGGGACTATCCATGGTAATAAGCGTAGCAGCAGCAGGATTTTTAAAGGCTTATGTGAGCACACCGTGTGTGTGATTCTCCCTGTAATAACTTTTGAAACCCTCTGGCCAAAGCCAACAAAATGCAAAAGCACAGAAAGATTGCTTAGGTGATTCAGCTCCTACAGGTCTGTGAAAATAGGGAATTGTGAAGAGAAGAGAGCTGCCACTGGACAGGATGCCGTGCTGTAGGATGTGCTCAGCCACTGCTGGACAAGGAGACCTCCCACCAGAGAGAGCCCCTTCCCAAACCAAGGGAGAAATTCCTCATCTCTCAGCTGTCTGTGCGTTTTGCTCCTTTCAGTGCCAATGTCCACAGAACTGCTTGTTAATTGAATGGTGTCTTAAAGCAAGTGAGAGGACACGTTGCAACATGTATTGTAGAGTGCCACATTCTGCAACTGTCCTAAAAGAAAGATAAAACAAACATCTAGGTTGCTCTTGGTGTACAGCCTGACTGCTACCCTCCCAAACAGAGATCCCATTGCAGAGACACAGGGCTCTGGTGCACCCAGGCTCCTACACTCTGCTCTTCTCTGAATAATATCAACAACAACAGCAATGCCTGGATAAAATCCATTCATATGGAAAGCAGCAGCAGGCTAGACAACCCCTTTGCCCTGCATCATGTGGGGAATCTTTTTTCATCATGCTTTCCTGCTCTGGCTCTTCCTCAAGTATGGATAAGGTGCATGCAAAGAGTAAATTCTTAGGCCAGCATGAATTCTGTTACCTGAAAACACAACAATGAATATCAAAGGATTTTCATTCTAAGGATTGCTTGAACAGACTTGCTTTTCCTAACCTAAAAAAGGAGTACAGAGTAAAAGCATGATTGATTCTGTGTCACAACTACAGTGATTATTAAGGTGTTATAAGCCAGGGAGAATTGCCTTTATTTTATTAGAAACAGTCCTAGAAATTAAGTTTATTCCCATCTTGATAAAATCAAGTCTGTTTCCCATCCGTCTCCTCCTCCTACATAACACTTGGTCTTGGCTGTGCAAGCTAGTTTGGTTGATGCTTGCTCCTAATTCCCTGCTGCACTTTGCATATGTAAATCCCCAATCACTCAGGGCAAACGGCACAAAGCAGGGAACATCCCATGCAGTGAGGATTTTTCAATATCTTCACTTCAGAAGTGGCTAAAAGGAAGCATGGCAAGAAAGAGTGGTGTGGCTTGTCCCTGAGCCAGCTGGTGATGGAACCAAAATAGGAGCATAGGAATTCCCATGCTGGGAACTTTAGTCTAGGCTGGATGTCTCCTTTATCACTCTCATCTGAACCCTCAGAAGAGTGTCCCAGCCCCTGTGGGCTCTGCATATGTTTATGGACACTAAAACCAGTCCCACTCTGTTTTTGGCACTCATGTTTTTTTCTCAATGACATTGAACTTTGAGCTGAACTTCACCCGTTCTTTTCCCTAATCATCAGCTTCCCTTTGCTTATATTCTTAAGCACGGATGAGAGTGGATGGCAGGTCGCTGGGTTAATCTGCATCTAATCCTCAGCACAGTCACGATGAGGAGCAGAAGCCGTGTTTAGCTCCCTGCTGTGAGCAGCTCTCCTGCCTGCTGGGGGTGGGAAATCCAGCAGGTTGATGCACTTCCACTGCTTTTCCACTACAGAGCCTGTAACAACAAGGTTTCAGCTCTGAATGGGAGCGTTTTTGTGCCCTAGACAGGAGCAAGCCTTCGTAGCCTTTTGTGAGCAGACAAGAATGTTTTCTCCTTGCATTTTCAGTCAGCCGTACCCCAAGAAACACTTTTTGTCCTGCTGGTTTTTCAGAGCGTTTGGAGAAGAGAACAGGGTAGGCAACCCTGCTCGTCAGACTGACTCTCTGTTTTCTGATCTCAGCCTTGTATTCTCTCCTCCCTGAGTCACTGCTTGTTGGAGTGGCCCAGTTTTCCTCCCCTCACCCCCTGCCTCCTCAGTGACAACGAGGATGACTGTGCAGCGGCAATGCTCTGCCGCGGGAGGTTTCCTTTGTGTGAGCCTGCTTTTGTATTTTGACATTTGTGAGTGTTCTCATCCTCTAACACCCAGGCAGAGCCTAAATTTCAAAGGTAATCACTGCCTGCAGTGACAGCGTCAGATGAATATGGGTCCTGTGCTTTATCCATTCGGGCCCACAGGTAAATAACACGGGGGTGGCAGGAAGGACAGACGGATGACCCAGGATTCAGCCTCATTTTTAGCCTGCTTTCCAAAGGACAGGAGCTTCCTGCAATTCTATGTGAGTTCATTCAACCTTCCCATAATTTCAGAGCCTATTAGCAGATTTCCACTGAATTTGAGAGAGAGATGTCCCAAATATAATTAGGTCTCTGAGTCTTTTTGGATTAGACAACTAAAGAGAGACTTTGCAAATTCTCCAGTGAGGGAGAGGCTGCTGTATGATTCCATCTGTCACAGACATTAACAAATCCACAGGGTTTTGCTCTATCTTGAGACCCAAACTGATGGAAAACCAGACCTCTTTAGGTCACTCACTCCCAAAACAAACTTGTGCCCTAAATTCATGAGGATGCACTCCCGTGAACATTTATACAAGTGACCGGGTTTGTTCTCACAGTCAATCCTACCCCTGGGCAACGGCAGGGAATGCCAAGCCATCCTGCTGTGGAGGCACTGGCTTGCAGGGCTTCTTTATCTGGGGAAACCCCAGCCTGGAGAGTTGCAGTTCTCAGGCTGCTGCAGAAAAGGAAAGATGATACACACTTTTGCCAGCTCTTGGAGGGGCAGGGAGCAGAATCACCTCAGTATTGGATGAACCTTTTAAAAAAAAAAAAAAAAAAANAAAAAAAAAAAAAAAAAAAAAAAAAAAAAAAAAAAAAGTTTGATTCACTAATTCACTGAAGGTGGCCAGGGAAACATAGAAATGATTAAAAAAACTCCCTTAGGTCAGTAACCAGTCTGCCTTTGGAGAGACACAAGGGTTCAGGGGGCGTAAGTTTAATTAAACCAGCCAAAAACTGAAGGGAAAATTAGAAACCATTTCCAACAATGCTTTACAAAAGCTTCCCATTGAAACAGACACATTAATTGAATAGGAGCTGGGTTGTACTTTGATACATGAGCCCCAGCCCAGGGTGTCTCTTGCTGCAGAGAGCAGCATTGTGAGGTTTCATTCAGAAGCAGCAATCTCTCACCGTTATCCTTTCCTCGTTGGCAAACATCAGCTGCCTCCCTCCTTTTT
>WEIU01014277.1:171268-282345 GCA_013389925.1 Aegithalos caudatus
TTTTTTTCCATCCTGAATGGTCAGCTCAGCACAGCTGGGAGAGAAAAGCAATGTTCACAAAGATACATTTTCTGCTAAGTTTCCATGCAGTGATTCAAGTGAGCTTGTTGAGCTGCTTGATAAGCAGGCTGGTGCCTAATAAGGATTTTCTGCTGTATCTTGTAGATCAGTCTTTGTCAGGTTACATGGTGGCTCATCACCCTGACACATTCCAGGACTGGGGAACACCTCTGCTCTGGCTGCACAGCTCTTTTCCCCCATATCTTTAAGAAGCCTTAGCAGAAATTTGTGGTTACACAGATTATCTGGGCAGCCCATTTCCTGCTGTTGGCTTGAAGATGCCCTGGTTAACTCTGACAATTTGGTTTTCTCAAACAGGCTTAAAAGCAGAACATGAGTTCCTGCTTTTCTATAACTGGGTGGAATTCCACAGTTTGAGCATTTTATGCCTTCTGAGTTTTCCATGCCAATAGCATTGCATTTCTCTTCACACATTTTAATTAGAAAATACTTCATCTTGGATAATTTTTCTCGCCATCTTTAATTGCTGCCTTGTGCCTCTGACACACCCATGCACACCAAAAAAATATTCTGCTCTCTGATGAACTGCTGCAATGGGGAGTTACTCCCTGCAGGCTGTGCTTGGGGCTGTTTTCACCTGTTATTTCCAACCTAGATGAATGTTTGTGTGGCACACAGTCTTGCTTGATTGATTGAGGCCAAGAACAAGGCAGCTTGATTCATTACAGGAACAGTATATGTGCATGTCTGATTGATAGGGGAGGGCTTGGAAATGAACCTGGGTCAACACTCAGGCCCAGGGCTTGTCTAGAGGAGCAGGAATAAAGTAAAGCCCAGCAGCCACCCCTGCACACAGTGGCTCAGAGTGCATCATTCTGAGGTTGTGACTGGCTTCCCAAAATCCCCAGCACTGCACTGCCCACACCTGAAGGAGTCAGTGCTAAAGGCTTCCCAAAATCCCCAGCACTGCACTGCCCACACCTGAAGGAGTCAGTGCTGAATGCTGTGGGACCTTTACTGTTGGGGTGGGTGAGTTTTCTCCCCAGTTTCCCTGGCTGCTTCTTGGGCAGATGGACAGGGCTGCAGCTGAGAGCTGCTGGCTCTCAGTGTGCACAGTGCAGCCGGTCAGCAATTTTCTGTCATGCTCCTCTGGCATTGCAAAATCTAATACACTGGCATGGAAACACACTGGAAATGTGTCAGGCTTGATGAGATCCTCCCAGAAACCAGGCAGATGCAGAATGACATCCTCTTTGCCAAGCACTTTTTGAAAGCTTCCCTACCTCCTCCCCCCAGCAGCCCACCTGGCAGGCTGGTGGGGAGATGGCAGGCAGGGGATAGAGTCTGCCAAGCCCCAGTCTCCTGGCTCCTTGGCAGAGGGGCTTCCCAGGACTTCCTGGCTGCTGGACCTCCTGGCCAGCCTTTGAGCCCTGGAAATACTCTGGAAAGAGCAGTGGACAGCCAGCCTACTCTGTGAAGTCTCAGGGAATTCCTACTTCAGGTTGGCAGTAGCAACAGAGATTTCTATCTTTATATGTTTTCCTTCTCTTTTGGAATCAAATTTGATTGAGGTTTGTTTCTTTTGCTCTTTTTTAAAAAATTATTATTTTATTGTTTCCTTCATTTTTGAATACAGAATTTCCCAGGGTACATGAAGAGCAGTTTTTAGTCATCTCTTCTATGAATAACTTTTGTTAAGAGGAGACTGGGCATCTTACAGGATTTTTTTTCCTTCTGTAGTGCTTCTCCTCCTTGGGTCAAGCAGAGCACTGGAGTCAAAGATGTAAGGTGGCAGTAGGTGGACTATGCATTTCAGTCTTTCTTTCCCAGCACCTTCAAACTTCTCAGAAAATCAGTTGATCAGGTACCTAATGATCCTTTCTCTTTTTTTTACTTATTTTCTACTGCATCTTTACCAGAATGACTTCACCTCAAAAGGTCACTCACTTGATGGGAATTGAACAGTCAGTGGGACAACAAAGAGCATCCTGATGTCACAGATCCCTGCCCTGCCTCTGCCAGGCAGTGTCATGAAGAATCACCCTGGCCACCCTGGCTCTAGGGCACACATGGTCACAACCACATGGCCCTGCACAGGCTGGGAAGAGGCACAAGAGAGTCTGTCCCAATTCAAGCTCCCCAAGGACCTTATCTGATGTGACTGTCCTTGTGCTGCCCTCCTTATCCTGGCAGATCCACCTCCAGCCTGACGCTGTGTGGGCAGTGACACCAGTGTGGTCATGGTGTCCTAGACAGAACAAGGAGTTTGCACAGGCAGTGATCCAAAATGCTGCTCTCAGGCACTCCCAGGCAGTTTGATACAGATCAGTTGGTGGATTTTGAGGATTTGAGTTGAGGGGAAATACTTGAAGGCAGCTCTGAGGCGTTCCCCCCTTGGAGAGCCTGCAGCGTGCGTCAGCATCTCCGGGCTGCTTTGTCCCCAGGGATGGAAACAGAGGCCAAAGAGGGGAGTGAGAGACCCGAGGCTAGGCTGGGAGACACAAAGTCCTGCCTGGAACAGTGTCAAGACCCACCAGAGATGTCAGCAGGATCTCCCCTGCAGTAAACCCGTGGGGGTCATTAGGTGACGTTTCCCTCTTGGCACAGCTGCAAACACAGTCTGTTGCCTCTGCTTTGCTCTGCTGGTGTTGTTTTCCCACTGACTTTAGTGTTGATCTAACATAACCACTGCATCTCATTCCCATCCTAGGATGAGGTACAATATGAGGGAGGCCTGTTTTCCATTACTGTTGAACTTGCAGCACAGGAACTTTCTCTGACGCAGTTCACAAGGGGGTGAGGGGCTGGGAGGGAGTTTAGTTATTACCTCTGTTTCCTCTGTTGGAGCATGGGCTTCTCTATCAGGCTCTGCCATCTCTCCCAGGGGCCAGCAACTAATTCCTCCATACCCCTGCACACTGGAGCCTCTCGTTATAAGAGTCTTCCAATCATGACAAATTATCTGCGCTGATTTTGTGACATGAACTGTTACCCATTAGGGAATGAACTGGCATCAATAAATTCATTTCACTTACAACCTCACACTGTGCATGAATTGAAGTCCTAGAGGTGAAAGACATAAATTTACCAGGTGGGCAGGCACACAGCTTCCCCCTAAGACTGTGCACTTCACCTTTGCTACGTGCACTGCTTCTGCTGGGGCAGCCCAACATTAATTTTGCATAAAGCAGATTTCTCCTGTTCCATGCACAGTCCATATGATTTATACCTGCCTCAAGTAGCTACATGAATAGCCTCATCACAGGAAAAAATCCTGGTTGTGCTTTTGGAAAAAAAAAAAACAAAACCACACCAACTTCAAACCAAACACAGCCTCTTGCTTTTCAAGATGAGTTAGTATTTAACTAACATATTCTGATTTCCAGGCTATGCAGACTCAGTAATTAATGAGTCCTCCCATTGCCCTGGTAGGGCAAGTGAGACAACATTATTTATTAGGCAGAAAGGAGTTCCCATATGTGTGGATCTACATCTTAGTCATTCTGATGGTAAATTCATCAAATTGTTCCAGCACATAAGGCTTTCCTTCTCCCCAAACACTCTTGTCAGTCAAGTGGCTGAAAATTTCACTCATTTAATGAGTGAAATGAAAATCTCACAGTCCCCCAGACAAATAGAAACTTCCAACCATTTAGTTAAAAGCCTCTTGTCATGTATGTCTGCAGAGAAAGGACTAAAACAATTTTTTTTAAAAAAAAGGAAGAAAAGGCTTTCCCCAAAAGGGGCACACAAGTGTACACACAGAGGTGGAGAGAAATGTAGCTGTCTTTGTTCCACCACTCCTGAGAGCTCCTGATCATGACAGGGATCCTGTTAGGTTGTTCTCTGTGGACACCAAGTGAAGGCAGCCCTCAGCCTGGAGCATTCCCTGACCTTGTCCCCTGTCTGAATGTTTGGAATGGCTGGTTTGGAATACAGCTTACTGGACTGGTAATATAAACTAGGGGAGTTTGAGGCTGAGATGTCTCCTTTCCTTTTCTTGAAAAGAATTAGACAGGGCCATGGCTGACAGGGCTGTAAACAGACATTAAAGGGAAGGAGCAGGCAGGGATGTGCCCTCCATCACCTTAGCACATCTACAGCTGCAGGATGGGTGGAGGGAGTGGAGTCAGAGGGTGTTTAAGCTCACATTCTCTCCATAATTGCTTAAGACAGAGCACTGGGCATGACAGGCTGCTCATCTGGCCCAGTGAGGCATTTTCTGTGTTCCTGTGTTAAAAGGGAAGGCTGAAAATTGCCTTCAGTAGCCATAGGAGGGGAAGCATGGTTTTGCTGGGTCTTCCAAATGCAGTAAGCACTGGAAACACCTCCAGGGTTTTTGCTGGCTGAGCTGCTTCCTTTCTGCTTTCATCCAGCACTCAAACACTTTCCCATCCCTCTGAGGACCAGGCCTACCCCCAGCAACAGCATGCAAAGGTCACATTTCTTGTGAATGTGCAGGAAAATGTGAACAGTGCTTGGGCAATGAGTCTGGTCAGGAAATAGTCCCTTTTACGTGGTTTTCTCGTATTCTGGGGTTTGGGAGGGGGTTTAGCTTTTGGCAAAAACATCAAGTATAGTGATTTGGGAATACTGTCTAAATGCATCACAGTGCTTGCTGCTTAAAAGCTTTAGTCCTCTGTTCACTTGTATATTCTCTGCTCCCTGCTTCAACTACATTAATTCAATTAACTGAATCTCATTTTTGGTAAGCATCCTGTTGACCTCTCTGTACATACAGGAAGCTCTTCACCACAAACATTGTCTCTCTCCAGTCATAGCTTGTCAGCTCCACAGAAGAGAGATTGTGGTCCCCTTCTGCCTGGAAAGTGTTTATCTTGCTGTCATAAATAATTGGGACAGGCTGGGAATGGACAAATTTCTCAGGAGGATTTCTGGGGGAGACATCAAACCCTAGACACACCTCTGAATGCCTATTTCCCCAGAGACTCTCCACTGCACATGAGAGGGAGAGCCACATTTCAGCTCCTCCCATGCTTGCTCCCCACACAGAGCAGCAGGACCCCAGCCCTTCCTTTGGGTTGTTGTGCTGCCCTCCCCTCCAAGGACCCCCAGTGCAGTCACAGGCTCACAGAGGCCATGTGGGGTGGGCAGGTGGGCACTCCCAGGGACACCATGCCATGGCAGGATGCTGCCACTCCCCCTCCATCCTCCCACCTGCACTGTCCCTCCTCACCACTGACCAACCTCCTCCCAGCCCATCCCCATGGCCAGAGGGCTTGGAAGGCCCCCATGCCTTTGGGTCAGAGCCAGGCAAACTGAGCATGAGAGAGGTCACAAGGAGGGATAAGGCAGGGAAACCCACATTCCTTCAGAACGTCAGCAGCAGGCAAGACTGTTCATATTGAAGCTCTGGTGCATGAAGGATTATACTCCAGTCTGATTGTTTTATAAAAATCTGCTCCGGCACCTGTCCAGAGCCATGATCACATCTTCAGTCATGTGGCCAAATGCCTTTTAGTTTTAATCATTTGATCAAATGCCCTAGTGAAACAGCCATTTGTTCAAATGATTGAAAGTTTGTCATTTGACCAAATTACCAGTCTGGCAGGATGACTAACGGGTCATGCCACAATGTCAAATTCTATTAATGTCACCTGGGAGAGACAAGTGAGGAAAGTAAGGGTTAAGGGAGGAAGTTTGTAGAAATGTTTATTCCCTTGCCAGGTACACCTAGAAGTACACAGGTGTGGTCCCAAGGAACAAAGTCTGAAATCACCAGGATGGCTCCGCATCCACTTGAGCATGCTGGCAGCTAGAAGAGCTTCACGTGGACATCCCTCAAAACCTGGGGAGAATAACACAGGTCACTGAAGGACCCCAGGGCTGCTCTATCAGAGGACAAAACTGGATCTGGAATCTACTTGGACTTCAGATGAGGACTGCCACTGCTGGGACTCGCTGGAGGAGTAAACCTGGCCAAACCATGAGGCAGGAACCATGGCTCAGTGAAAGCAGTTTAATGCCACTGGTGTTACTGCACTTGCACTGCCTGGAACAGCTGGGAACACTGGCATCTTTTCCTCCCTCCTTCCCCTTCATGTTCCTGGAGTTGCATTTCTGGGATGGAAGGAGAGGAGGGAGTGGAAGGAGAAAGACTAAAATGTAGCTTCTGGAGGAAGTAAAAACTGACAGCAGCCATATAAGGGGGCATTAACCTTTCATAAACCTGCTCTCTGGCCTGTGACTGGAACCAGGGAATAAATATAATTCTTGAAGTAGGTGTTCTGTGTGCATCGTGGCTGTTCTGGCACACACTGGATTCCTGTGAATTGCAGTTATATTTACAGGGTGTTGTTATAGAGGTGAGATTTATTTTGCTAACATTTAAGAAGCAGCAGACTTCAAGCAAGAGGCCAGCACTGAGAAACCAGCCTCTCTTGTTTTTTGGGAAGGATTTGCCATGTACATTCCTGGTGAGTGATGGTGTCCTTAGAAAACTCACACACCCTGTATGGCCCTGTCCCCACATTGGCAGGTGGGTCCAGTTTCAGACCTCGGAGCATGCTGGCAGGAGGAGGTGCTGGAACCAATTTCTGCCCCTTCCCTCTCAGCTGCCAACGTTTTGCTTCAAGCAAGACATACAGGGGATGGTGTGCCACCACTTCTCACCCAGATGTACAATTGGCCACCTGTTTATTCTGATAACAGAGCACTGCCACATGGGCACAGCCAGTGAACCCTACACTAAGTCAAACATAATACTAACAGTCTGATTATCTGGCTTGAACTCTTGACCTGCAGATGTGACACACACCAGTCCAGGAGACAGCATGTGCAGGAGGTGTGTGTGTGCATGAGCATGTGCACACACAGGAGCATGATCTCTGCCTCCTCAGGCCAGCTCCACTGCTGCTCCCTGCAGCTCCTGGCCCAGGCAGAGCCCTCTCCATCTCATCATGAACCATCTCACCGTGCATGTGAATGATGACAGAGGTCATTAGTGCTGTCAGTTCCGTGTCAGCTTCTTTTGCTCAGGCTGGATCAGCACTTTTGATCAGCATGTCAGGGCAATAAGCCCTGCAGCCAGTTGCCCAGGCTTGGAGGTGCTGGCCTGAAGTGCATGGTTCAGCACTGTGCCGTGCCAGGGACAAGGTGTCAGCTGCCAAGACAGGGCAGTGACTTTATCTCTGTGTCCTGCAGTCACCACATCTTTCCCCTTCTTGTGACTAGACCTGGAGTGATTGAGGTTTATCTGGTCAGTGTGGTTCCTGCTGCTGACTCTTGTCCCTATCCTAAGCTGTCGAATAAAGTTGATTGGAACTCCAGCCTATTTCCTTTCCATTTCCTCCAGCTGCGTTGTGTACCCCTTCACTTCAACCTTCTGCCCACAGGCTCTGTCCTCCCCAGCTGCATGAGCCACCTCCACAGCTGATTCCAGAGCCTGTCATGTAAGAGAGGTGCTATGTACCCTTTGCAGATCTACATTTACTCCAGGACTGTCTGTGCTGGGCCTGCAAAATGATATACACACAAGCATAGAGGAAGCTGCAAAGAACTATATTGGTCATAAAAAGATGGCCAGTTTGGCCTCAGCTTGAGGTAAATGTCTCAAGCAAACCCATTACGTATTCTGTGTATACACAATGGGCTTGATTTGAGATGTATTTATGCTCAAGAATATTATGTATTCTCTTTATACACCATGCAAGGTTAAATTTTTTTGAAAATTTATATTTGCTTTTTATCGTACAGACGATTTATGGCCAGACCTCCTGAATCTATTTGAAAGTGTCCATTTATTCACAATTAACTCTAAAAGTGCTGGAGATCACAAATTCACTCGCTGCTATTAGTGTATTTAGGAGCTAGACTCAAAAAAAGTATAACTAAACTCTTCTAGAGGAAAATGAGAATCCAGATTTGACCTGTTATAGGTGGGGTTGATGTTAAAATGCAGCTTTTTATTGGAATTTCTGATTGGGGGCATTTAGATTTATAGCAGTGATTTGGACAAGTCCCTAATCAATTCCTAGATAGTACTTTTTCATCAGCTGATCTGACAGCAGGAAGAAGGTCAGGATCATAAATTCCCCCTTCCTGAGTTCCAGGAGAGGAGGTGGGAAATGCGTCCCCCAGGTGAGCAGCCAAGCCAGGAGCAGGAGCCAGGACTCCTGCCCCCAGCTGTCTGGCCTCCTGGGAGCACTGGATACCTGCCATCACCCTCTCAGGAGCTCAGCTTGCCTGAGGACACTGGAAAGGGTGACCACACATTTTCCAGAACTGGCTGGGTCAGGTGGGAGTGGGTTGTCAGCCTGGGACGTCAGCACAATTCTCCTTCACCTGATACATATCTCCTCCTGTTCTTGCCCCTTCCCATTTTCCTTACCATGGCCTCTCATGCTTCTCAAACATCTGAGGGATGCCATGCAAGCCAGGCCAAGATGTCCTTTGAGGGAGAGTGTGAGCAGAAAAAATGCTGCTGTTGTCGCACACGGCATGAGCTCCATAGCAAGGTGCCCTGGACACTCATCACCACTAAATTTAGCCATCTGCACAAGACATCTGATCTTCAGCACTGGGGAGTTTGGATCTAGCTTTACACAAGCTTAGCTAGCACTGTGTGGGTGGGCTTGAGCTGCAAAGTGCTCAGCTTTGGACTCAGTCCAAAAAAGACTGAGCTGAGAAGAGGAGAGTGCCTTCCACCCCTGGGCTACCTCTGTGGCTCTTTCCCTTCCCAGGTGCCAGGTAGCTTTCAGCAAATCCTTTTCCTCACACTCTGCCTCCTAAAGCTAAACTCCCGGCCCCTCCCATCTCCTTTTGCTTCCCAGTGTCACCTTTTCCTCCTTGCCTCCTTGTGCTTCCTCCTGCCATGATCCTACATCTTGTACACTGAACCATGAACCCCTTCCTGCCCCACATAGAGGCAACAAAGGCTTTAAGGGTGTTGGTGTATTTGTTTGTCCCCCTTGGAGCATTGTCCAGATCCTCCCTCGCCATCTCTGTGAAGCCTTTGCTGGAGGAGGAACATCACAGGGAGGTGTGGTGCCACATAGAAATACCTGAAGTACTCATGGGCAGGGTCAGGAGGCAATGACCTCTGCTTGCCCCAGCTGGTGGAGGCTGCCACATCCTTCTTTTAGGATGGTGATCTGACTCTGCTCTGTGATGGCAGCCTCCATTTTCCCACTAAGTACAGGAAGTGCAGTAAGAAACCAAATTCACTCGTCCCCTGGAGGCTGGAATGAACCAGAAATGATATATGCATCCATATTTAGATAATTATATTTTCCAAGTCCTTTAATATCCTACAGCTCCACTCGCAGCTGTCTGACTCCTGCAAGGTGTGGGAAGGAAGAGCAAATGTCAGTTAAAATCTCTTTGTCTCTTTCAAACCAACATCACATCAAATATCCCAAGGGTCAACCTGTGCCATGTCCTTCTCCCCTTCTTATAGGAAGGTTTTATTCAATAAACAGGTCTCTCCTGTTGGTTTTTTTGGAGAAGATTTAGGACTCTCACCCATGCTAGGTGGCGAAGTTCCCATGTCCACCAGTGATAAAGTTTGCATGTTCTCAGCTTTATTGGTGTGACCTTTTGTGACTTCACTGGATCTGCACTGCACCTCAAACACTTGGGCCCCCAAACAACAGTCTAGCACCACATTTCTTAACATTGAGCTTCATATTCTTTAGATTAAAGGCCAAGGGAAAACACCCAAGGATCACTGATTCCCATGGGATGAGAAGGTGCCCACCTCTCAGTGGGAGAGTGGAGAGGGAAGGTTGCAGGAAGGAAGGAGCAGAGCCCACACAGACAAGACCTCAGGGAGACAATCCTGGCTGAAATGGGAGAGAGGCATTTGTGGATCTTCCTTTGCCTCCAAGGAAGTGTGAAAGGAGAAATTCATCACAGCTGTACACAGGGGAGCACAATTCTGACTGAACCTCACAGAGGTAATTTCCCTGGCACTGCTGCTTGGATCAGAAATAGGGCACAGACACTCACATTCTGCAAGGGCTTGAGGCTGGCTCAGCTTGGATCTCAACCTCTTTGGACATTGAAATACTCAGAAATGGATTTTTGTTGACATGAAGGAATCATGACCTTTTATTCAATGCAAAATCTGAAATTGCCAAGAGAGATTTTTAACGAGTCTTAGCTCAATGTGGTTTTCCAGATCAGCAGCACAGGCATCTCTGGGAAGTGCTGTAATATATGGCTTTTATCTGCCAAATGACCACTGCTGGTTCTCTGAACAAGAAATTAAGGGGAGGGACTTGTGATTTTTATATCTACAATATTCTATTTTCTTTTTTTTTCTCTTGTTTCCTCACTTTCCAGATGTCTGTTCTCAAACTACAGGTAGAGCAGGAGACTGTATGGCCTGTAGGAATAATGTAAGATGTGGGGAAGGGAATAAGGCATTAAAAGTCATGCGATCAGTCTGGGAAATCAACAGGGGAATGCACAAAAAACAGCTTAGTTTTATCAAATATTACTTTTAAAGGACATGGACAAGAGGGGATACTGAGGAAATCTCCTCCAAAGCATTAAAAATCTGCGCTAGAGAACAGCTGTCCAATGAAACACATAGTAAATAAAAATGCAAATCCTAAAACACAATATAAAACTCCATATAGCCCCAAGACGGAGAAAGGTCACCGTTTTGGGAACAGCAAAATCTTCCAAGTAATTGAGGCAAGGTGGAGCCCCAGCATGTGGGTAAACACTTACTGCAACTCCTGAGAGAGCCTTGTCAGTGTGGAAACCCCAAAGGCACTTCTGGAAAGAAAGGCTGGGACTGGGGGAGGACTTCTTGGTAAATATTAGCCTAAGCAAACATAATAATGGGACCAGAATCAACCCAGAAACTGCCCAAAAAAGAGATCTAAAAAGCAAATAGGACCCCCTATCTCCATATAATCACACATGCCCAGCCTCATCCATGAGCACAGTCTGGCTGGATCGGGCATGGTGGGAGGGAGCTGCAATCCCATCCACCAGCTAGCTGCTCTCCTGAAGTCTGGCCTGCATTCAGAATAATCTTTTAAATCCCTCTTCTCATCTCTTTGTCTGCAGCTGTGGTGAGCAATCCCAAAATGACTGAGCTTTCCGCTCGCCCTCCATTTGTTCCGTGCGCTGACCTAATCCTCTTTCAAGGGCTCCTGGGGTACAGCAGCCCCACCACTCAGCCACCTTCCCAAGGACCTTCCTCCACCATGGACCCCAGGATTAGCCCTGAAACATGAGACTTACCAGAGCCCTCTGCTTGGCATGCTGCTCACTGATTTTCCAGGGCCAGCAACCTCATCAAGGGGAATTTCCTTTGACGCTTCCAGTGGGGAAGAAAACGCTTTCAAGAGGGCTTTAAAAGCAAAGCTGCTGCTGGCTGATTCACTTGCAGTAATCCAAGACAGCAGAGGAGCTCACAGCCGTGGCAGCAAATACCTTGTTGGACTAGGGATGCTCACATGGTGTAGACAGAGGATATGGGAGGCACTTTTAGGATGGGGCTCAGCAGCATGGCAGTTCAGGGACAGAAATTAAGTCTCTGGCAAGGAAAACCAGTGAGCAGGAGCTGGCACAGGGTTCCCTGAGTGTTATCTAGTGCCTGAGAGACTGAAGAGAGGGCAATCCAAAACAGCTCCCTGGGCTTGCAGGAGCAGGGATGGCACCTTACACCCCAGAATGAAGGGTCAGCAGGGTGGCTGTGTAGGACCAGGGCGAAACAGATGGCTGGGAAAAACTTGAGACAGGTTGCTGGGGAAAAGTTGAGACAGCAGAGGAGAAAAGAGCCTTGTGTGCAAAACAGAAGCTCAAAGTGCAAAAGTAAGACAAGGAAATATTTTACGTCTTTTATTAACCCACTTGAAACAGCAGGACAGAGAGCAGTATTGATAAATAGTCGTACTGGGAAAATTTGCAGACCTTTCCTGCTGGCACCACTCCACCACTGGCAGCCATACAGATGAATTAACAGCTCCGGTATCTAACCCTGGTCGTTGCTGTAGCAATTTGGGAAACAAAGCTCTGGGTGTCCTGGCTGCCTCACAGTTGTGCAATCACCCACCACATCCCAGACCCGACACCTACACCTTTGGCTTGCTCTTGCTTTATAAGGAAAAAAGGCCAGTGCCCTTTGCAGCACTTTCCTGGCTGCCTGCCTGGTCATTCTGGCTCTGTGGAAAGGTTACCAGGGGTTGGGGAAGTGGTGGTGGATTTGGGAGAGAAGCTCACTCCTGTGCCTGGTTTTCCCTTCTCTGCCTGTTCCTACCAAGGCTGCTGGAGCAGAGTGTAGGAGTGTCTCACAGCACACAGGGCGGGTTTTTTGGAGTGAAAGGTTTTTCGGATGAGCAGGAGCAGTGGATGAGCCTGACTCTTGGGCAGTGAAAGCAGTGTGTGTCTCTAGGTCACTGCTCTGCTCATCAGGGCTGGGCTGGTTTTGGTGCCTGTTCCACTCAGTGGTGCCCAGCACCATCCCTGTGTCACGCAGTGCCCATAACTCACAGAAATAAAGCATGTCCGACACCCCTCTGAGACATGTATTCTATATGAAAATTTGGTTTATTACTGTCAGACCCACAAATCTGGATCCGCTGTGTAATTCTACTGGTGTCCATCAGTCAGACAGACACATTTAATGAGAATGAGAATTTATACCACTACTTCCTATATTGGCTGCTGCCGAAGTGCAATCGACAGTCAAGATCTTCCCTTGCCAAGAAAATTGTTCCTGAAAGAGTGCTGGCATTTTAACGTTTCAGGAGAGCAAATCCACGGATCTAGGGGTGCCTCTTTGCAGGATGTAATTCTCCTGTGCTGGATACAGAACCAGGGCATCTGTCCTGTCTAGGCACAGGGGGGATGTGCAGGCAGTTGGTGGAATAGACAGAAATGTATAATGGATGATCTTGCTCAGCGCTTGGGAATGTATATTCCCTGGTCTTCTCAGGAAGCAGCGTGTTTGATTTCCTTCAGCTATTTTTTTAAGGACTGTGTTGTGAATATTGACATGTTTAGGTGTATTTGCCTTGGCTGTTGCTGTGGGGGCAGGGGAGACTTCTCCAAATCTGTGTGGGAAATCAGGTGCCTGCCTCTTCTAGAATAACACCGCTGAAAATCCCTGTTTCTCTTTATCTTTCTTTCCCTATCTTCAGAAACATTTGCCACCATTCTGGCTGCTGCAGAGAAGTCAGTGAGGGCTTGAAGGAAGAGGTTTCATGGCATTTCAACATTTGGCAATAGCTCCTGTTTGTCAGAGATACAACCATAGCCCAGGTTTTTCCCTGTTGCAGCTTGCATTACATTTGTGCTCCAGGATTGCCAGAGCATTATTAAACCAAAGCCTTCAGCCTTCAGCTCCCTGTGACTGCACATTTGGAGGTCCAGCTTTCAGCCATGAGCAGGAAAGCAGTAAACCCTCGTGCTGTGGTTACATGTGGTACACCAGCAGTGGGGTAAATCTCCCCTGAACTGAGCCCCGATGGCAATTTGTGTTTCAGGAGGCAAAGTTCTCGGCAGTGATTTTGCTTCTGTATTAGATACTCCCTTCCTTTAAAATTGAGTGTCGTGCACTTTGACTCAGAAGTCAAAAATAGAAAAAGGGATGAGAGTCTTCCTTCTAAAGTACCCTGGTTTTACTTTTTCACTGAATTTAGTAACAGTTTCTCTGGTGCAAAGAAATTTTCACTGTCTGGATTTTGAGCCAGACAAGAAACGGAGAAAACAACCTTTCCTTCCAAAGTCAATTTGGACCAAGATCATTTTCTTTCCTCTGACAGCAGGTTTTCCAGCCTAGAGCAAGGTACTTCTCATGCACTCTTCATGCTTTACTGAGGAGCAGAGGTCAAGGGAACCAAAAGACCAAAGCTGCACTGGATAAGACCTGTCAACACCTACTATTTAATCTGATGCTGAGCCACTAGCCAGCTTGTAATGTTGTTGGCAAAGCCCACACATATATGGCCCTGTGAAGAAAATGGTGCTGCAGTCTTTGCAACTCAGAAAGTGTGCGGTACCCAGCCTGAGTCTGCTTCTCCACAGCATCAGCTCCCCACCATGGCAGACCACAACCAATACCTGTCATGACTCTGTTGGCAATGCCACTGGAGAAATGCTGAAATGCCAAAAGTGCCAAGCATCCTCATCTCCCTGTGATTTAAATGAGAGCTGGAGTCACCTAGCACCTTGCAGGATTTGCCCCTGTTTCAGCAGATGCTGGCTGAGAAGGGCAAGAAGGAGGACCTTGGGAACTACAGACCTGTCAGTCCCACTTCAGTGCCTGGAAAAGCTATGGAGATTATTCTGGGGGGTGTTGAAAAACACCCAAAAGACATCACAGTCACTAGTCACAGCCAGCACTACTTCATGAGAGGAAATTCCTGCTTATCAAACCTGATTTCCTTTTATGAAGGAAAGTTGATCAAGGGAAGCCAGTGAATGCAAATTTTCTGGATTTCAGTAAAGTTTTCAATACTGTCTCTCACAGAAACCTTCTGGACAAAATGTGCAGCCCACAGCAGGATAAACACATCATGTGATGTGTGAGCAGCTGGCTCACAGGTTGGGCACAAAGGGTTGTAGTGAGTGGTGACATCAGACTGGTGACCTGTCACAGGTGGGATTCTGCAGGGCTCAATCCTCAGCCCTGTGCTCTTCAACAGCTTCATAAATGACCTGGGTGCAGGACTGGAAGGGATACTGAGCCAGTTTGCAGATAACACTAAACTGGGAGGAGCTGTTGATTCCCTGGAGGCCAGGGAGGCCCTGCAGAGAGACCTTTACAAATGAGAGGACTGGGCCATCACCAACGAAATGGAGTTCAACAAAGGCTGGTAGCAGATTCTGTACCTGGAATGGGGCAACCCTGGATGTATGGACACGCTGAGGAATGAGATGCTGGAAAGCCATGAAACAGAAATATTCTCTGATTCTGTGACTGTCAAGACTGTCCTTTTCTCCCCATATTTTTTCCTTAAGGAAAAGATTTATTTAGGATTTCCACTTTGCAAAGGCAAACTAAGGCAAAAGCTATTCTGGAGGCAGAGAAGAGTAACTGCAGTTCCTTTTCTGTTCCCACATTTGCAGCTATAAGGGTCCATTTTAAGTGACTAGGGAAAAAAATTGTGATGCTATTCCAACAGTGGAGCAAATTATTCTTCACAAACAGAGCTAATCGAGGCTGCGGGGTTGCAATCATTCATTATAGATGGGCGTCAGAGGAGAATAAAATGTGTCTTCCAGCCAGCTGCTAACCCCAAAATTAGAGGAGCCAAGTACTGAAGAACTGAAGCTTCCTGTCTCTGGAAAAAGGGTCCTGGTTCAGTGTGAGGGGGAAATTCCTGCCCCTGGGATCCTTTTGCCAAGGGATCCCTGATGTCCAAGGCTCAGCAGCCCTCCTGCAGGTCCTTGCTATCCATCCCTGTAATGTTCAGCACCACCACCCTGGTCAGATTTGGACTGCAGCAAACAGAAATCAGGCACACACAAATCAGAGGTGTGCATCAGGACGGTGCTGCTACAACACCCCTGGTTTGTTAAAGCACCAGGCTCTGAAACATGAAGTTGCCAGGGGTACACCAGCAATTTTCAAACCTGTGAGCTGTTCTCATCAGATGATAGGGCCCGGTTTCATTGCTTTCCTCTAGGAAATCCCCTGAGGCAGGAAGGCGGTTGAACTACCGTGGTTATAACTTTGATATCTGAATGAATATCTGCTAGCCTCAGGCAACCGGGCTTCTGTTAATTTTGACCAGGGAGCATGATACACTGTGGCAAGCCGTGTCACTTAGGATTGTATCTGCTTAGACATGATGCCTCTGAGTAATGTAATTTATATTTCATGCACAATTGAAGCAGCTAATGGTATAATTCTCCAAGGGGGAAACAAGTTGTTACAGCATTAATTACATTGCAGTTGCCATTTTTTTTCTTTCCACCCTGTGCCGAGCACTTTTGAGTCATCAGTTCAACGCCAGCAGTGGCTGGTGTCACATCAAAGGGTCTCTGGCCCTGCAGCCACAGGGGAGGGAGGCTGGGGCCCCTTCCCTTCAGGGGTGACAAGCAGGTGGCCTTGGCTGCTGAGGCTGCCTCTTGCATGTGCAGCCCAGAACTGCAGCCTGGCACTGGGATATGGGGTTTGGAGAGGCAGCCAGACAAACAGAAACAGCGTTGGGAGGTGGTGAGAGGGTGTGGATCCTGGACATCCCAGGGGGTGGTGAATACTCAAGGCCCCTAGGGTTTGGAAGAGGGATGGCTGAGTGCCTGTGGTGTCTGAGCCGTGACTGTGAACGCTAGGGCACAAGGATAATTCAAGGAGCGTGTGAAAAGTGGAGGGAAGTTTAAAGTGTCTGATGCCTCTGCTAGCCCAGATTTCCCCTCTGCACAGCAATCACAGAGAGGGTGCCACGACTGAGAAAGCATCTGCAGAGGAGCTGAGCACAGACCTACAGAACCACAGCTGTCCCAGGTATTCCAAGGAGGGGGATTTGTCAGCAAAGGGAGCTGGGGACTCCCAGGCAGTGGGAGCTGGGCTCAGAGGACAATGCTGACCAGACTAGCCCAGCTGGAGGACAGCAGAGCTATAGGACTACCTGTGACCATGGCTGAGCCTGGGACAGGCAGAGAGGCCAAAGCAGCCCCAGGCAGGGCTTTGGGAACTGCTGGCTGTGAGTGGCTCTGGGCTACAACGGGTGCTTCTTTTTTGCAGTTTGCATACATCAAAAACCACAGAGCCAGCAGCTGAGCTGGGAGGAGGTGTAAAAATAGAGCCACTGGTACATACCACAGTGTGCTCGAGCTGGATGTAACCCGAGCACGCATTGATGTAAGAAAAAAAAGAGGGAAGGGGAAAGGGAAGGGCAGAATTACACAATTTTGGCTGCAAGGGAAAGCTCTGAATTAAAAATAAAACTCGGTGTGTGTGTTTTGGCTCAATGGCATGTCTCAGAGGGAACCAGCACTCTGAGCTGCCAAGTGTGAGGCCGGGACCAAGAGGAACATCTGTGTCCGGCCTTCCCACACTATCAGGAGACTGGCAGGGGGGTAGAGATGACATCTCTAATCAGGAGGGGAGGGAGGGCCTTGTGACAAGGTTGGAGGAGGGAGGTGGCCTTTGCCTGTGCTGAGAGCACTGCCCAAGAGCCAGAAAGTCTTTGTGGTGAGAACTGGTGGCCCGGATCACAGCGCTGCAGAGTCCCCGGGAGGGTGCCAGGGAATGTTCGCGCTCCCTCTCCTCAGGCACCAATTCCCTGCAATCGTTTATGCCAAACGATAAAGGAACTGATTGCAGATCCATATGGAAAATGATGCCGTGCATCGCTGCAGAGATATTCCAAGCATACCATGGGACATAAGATCTGAAGGAGGGAGAACTGGAAAATTATTTATTCGCAGAGAAATGCAGCTTGTAGGAAGCCAAGATTATTCAGTTCAGTTGAAGTTGAAACTAGAAAACAGCTTTGGCAAGAAAAACGTATGCAGAAATTGTTTCTAAAAATTCATTAATATCTATCTGTTTCATAGAGTCGCTTCCAAGAGGAAACATCTCTATGGGGAAGGGAAAATCCAGTATTATTCACTGGAGAACTCAAGGACCATTCTCCAAGGGGAGGAGCACAAATGCCCTCAAAGTGGTTAAATATAAATCAATGATTAAATAATATTAGCATATTAGCTATTCATTCATGTGGGGATTCCACCTTCCCAAGTGATGTCCTCCTCCCAAAACTTTCAAATCCCTCATACTCCATCCTGACTGTGGGGATGCTGCTATTTACACAGGAGGAGAGTAACCTCCATCCCTGTGGGATGTGCTCCTGCCTAACAGCTGGACACTGTCCGGCAGGATTGAAGACTGTGTTTCAGTCTCTTTCTGCAGCAAGCCCACAACTGAGCTCCACACTGTAATATTTTAGCTTAGGTGAAACTTAATCCACCATTTTTAGCTTCTTTGGGGTGTGTTTGCACTGTTCTGGTGACAGCAGCAGAGGTGTATCTTCAGTTCCACATGCACCCAGCTCTGGATCCTTTATCTGAGGAGTGGGACCCTTCTTTCTTGGTCTTCATATAAATCTGAAGAACACAACCTGATCCAGAGGAAGATGTGAAATGGATGTTCTCCTGTGGAGTGAATCATTTTGGCTGATGCAAGCCCACATCCAGGAGGACAGGCACAGACAGACCATGCTCAGGGCTGGCTAGATGCAAGCCACCTTCAGCCTGGAAGGGAGATAGCCACAGGTCAGCTTGGGCCCAGCTCCAGGCTCATGGGATCTGGACACTGGAGCATCCACCCAGCAAGCCGGGGTCTGGCTGAAACCCCTCTCAGCCCTGACACTGACCCAAAGTGCTGGTCACCAGCTGAAATCCCCTGGACTTGTTACTAAATAAAATTTGCATGCTTTGGGATCTGTCTCTAAAAGGCTTTTTTCCTTTTTTTTTTTTTTTTAACAGATAACTAATGTCAGGTTAGGTGACCTTCTGCAGCTCATCACCTTGGGAAATCAGGTTAGTGATGTGGAGAACTTCCACATGGTCTGAGGTTGCTGGCTTTAGGCATTAGGAATTTCTTTTGCTGTTTGTTTAAAGTCAGAGCTGGGAGCCATAGTTTTGAGCTGGAGCTGAATTTCTGCTTAATCTCCACTTACAAGAAAAGTGTGTCATTTTGTTTTTTCCCTTAGCAGTGAGGTAATTAAAGGAAGAACAAGGCAGATTTGCCATTCTGGGAGCTGTTGCTGTATATCTGGGCTTCCACAGAGAAGGCTGGGTATCATTATGAAGCTGCTCCAGTAGAAATGTCAGAAATATGCTTTTACTGATGAATAGGCAGAAGCCATGCTTTCAGATAGGAATATTTACCTGCCCTACCATACACCTCAGCTGCTGCTATGTCCAATATATAATAATCCAATCCATTTTAATAACCTACTGCTCTGCAATAGCCAGGATTCTCTCCATTTGGAAAAGAAGGGCCACATTAACATTCAGACTGTAAACCACAATTCCTAAGAACGTTTATAGCTGCTGCCATATACCCATGGACCTGGATCAGGGCTGGATTCCACATCCCCTCAGGCTGCCCCAAAATTCAGAGGCACTTGATTCCAGGATCTTCCAGGGGCTCCATTTTTCAAATCTTGCATGCTGGTCTGAGCCAAGTGTCTGTAACATGCTTTGTGCTGCAGAATCCTGAGAGCTGCTGTCACACAGCCTCAGGGGCATCTGGACAACAGGCTGAGCTTGTGAGAAAATGGTCTGGGAGGAGGGGACACGGCTGTGGCACTGCCCTTGGAGCATGAGCTGCAGCAGGGGACTGCTCACAACACTGAGACCCACCCAGGGATTCTAGGAACAGGCACTACTGCCTGGCCTGGCATCCCCTTCCCATCCTCATGCAGGAAATCACAGGTCAGTTCCAAACAGGTTCAGAGGAGAGTGAACAGATTGTTGCTTTATCCAAAGCTCCAATGACCTGTCTTTGCCCTTTACACTCCTCAGTCATGCTGAAGCATGGCCTGGTCTGCATCTTTGCAACTTCTCCATGGGAGTAAAGGCATTCCAGGCATCTACATCCCGTCCCACCAGCAAGCCAGGTCCCCATGTTCCCTGCCCCACGTCACGATGTCTTTCCAGCTTCAGCAGCAGGGCAGTGCCAGCAGCCAGCTGGAGAGGTGCCAGGAACATGCAGGGAACTCTGCTCACATCTGGGAAGGCTGAAAAAGAGCAGACAGAAATAGCCAGCGTTTGGTAAGGGGGGCTGGTGCTGTGGCCTCATGCTGCAAACCAGCAGAGTTCTGATAAGCTTTGACAAAGCATCCAAATCCTCTCTTAATTTCAGCCTTTTCTAACCTCTGGCTCAGCATCAGCCTTTCAGGAGACACAGCAGAGGGGATGAAGAAAATGCTGAGAGTGTGCCAGGTGAAGAGAAAACCTACACCTCTACATGTGATGAAATTATTTTTGCCCCAGCTTCAGACCTCGTTGTGAGACAAGTGTCCATGTCTGCAAATGCTCCTTGGAAAGTAAATGGTGACAAATTTGAGTCTAGCCAGCAAAAACTTTCACCCAAAATTAATTCTCTCAAAATTAAGGATTTGTTTTGCTTACAAAGTTTTAGCCCCCAGGAAGGGAGGAGCTGACTCTCTCAGCTGGGGTGCAGGCTGGTCCTGCCACCCTCAGTGATGGTCTGATCATGTGACAATTCATCTTCCTGTGACATTGGTTTCTTTATTTAGAAGCTGTGGTGTGGAAAGGGAAGGAGTTAAAAATATTTGTTTAATATCCTATCAGAAGGATGGGATTGAATCAAACATGCCATAAATTCCAGGAGTGCACCAGCTTGGCCACCAGAAAACAGAGGGAATGCCAGAGCCAAGCAGCCTTTGGCAGCTACTGGGAGTGAATTCATCAGGCATGTAGGACAAGCAGGAAGCCTGGATGCCTGTTCTAAGCCTACCCAGATCTTACACATCTTTGAATGTGTAGCTGGCTTGCAAGTAAAAACTATTGGTCAAGAAGTGTCCTAAACCCACACAGTGATTTCACAAGAAAAGCCCCAGCTTTCAGATGGTCTTTTAATTCTTGCTAGATAGATGAGCATTCCTTCCTGTGGCTCAAATAGGAGTAAAGCTTTAGGCTGGTTACCTGTAACCCTGTCACTGAGATGATCTGATGCTAGGGTAAAGACCTCAGCAGAGAAAGAAAAGTGAAACTCCAGCAGCAGGTGTCTGCAGCTCTGCCCAGGTCTCCATCAGCATTGGACTGGGTAGGAACCTCTGTGGGTTCACAGAGCCCTGGCCAATTGAGAAATAAAACACCTGTGAGCCACATGAGCACATGCAGGAGGGCTTGGGGCACCTCTGCAGAGAGACCTGAGACCTGGCAGCCTGTCCAGACCAGCAATTCACAAAACTCTTGGGGGAAAATAAAACTAGAAAAGTGCCCAAAAAAATCCCTCCTGTGCCCCAGAACTGGTCCCAGGTGAGTCTGCTTTTTAGAGGAATCACCTTATATTGTATCACCAAGGAGGCAGCCCTGGCTGCCACACAAGCAGAAGGCAATCCTTCCAGATTTAATGCAACAGCCACATGCAATGACACACACAGTTCATCACAGAGGCAGGTAGCAGGGCCCTCTGCTCTCATTCATATGAATATAATGCCTACAGCAATGCAAGGCATCAACATTTTTAGAGCCAACAGTTTGACTTTCATTGCTCCGTTATTTTTAATAGTTTTAATCTGCGTTTTTAGCATTCGGCTTCTTCTCTTTTTTTTTTACTTCCAAACAAGACAAAAAGTATGCAGCAGCTAATACCTCTGTTTTTAATGGCTTGAAAAACAATGAAGGAACATTAGGCAGTTCCTGAGCCTTCCGGAGCATTGGTATTTTTAAAGATGAGATTGATCAAAGAGGCTGTGAGCTCCAGTGGAGATGGATTGGCCCAGCACTGTGATGCCAGCATGGAGGCTGCTTCAGTGTGGATCCCAGCCTTTCCCTTTCATCTGCTTAGTGCTCCAGCAGCCAAAACTTCTTCGCTGAAACAAGACTCAGACAAGTATAAAAAAAAAAAATCCCACATTTCTTCTAAAAGTTCAGGAATGGGAAATTAATTAATTAATTTTTGTACCAGCTGATTGGGGATTTTTTGCCAGTGCTTCACTTCAAGCAGGGAAGAAAAAAAATCCTCTCCCTTTGTTGCTCTCACATGTCTGAGCTATCCCAGCCTGAGAGCAGCAGCTCAGGAGCACGTGAGGAAGGAGAGGAGAAAAGATTTTAGTCCATTTATTGCAACCTGTGCTGGAGTCCAGGGCATGGGGAAAACCCCTCAAACTGCCCTGAGGGGGTCTGAAACCCTGGCTGAGACCCCAGAAAAACATTGTCTTGGATTTTAATCCATGGGAAAACTCCTCGTGCTGAGAGGATGAATTAAAAGCAACAAAAATTAGAAAGNATGAAGAAGTAGTAGTTCACTTTGTCACAGGGTGAAACACTGTAGTTTGGGGTTTTTAGAATGAAGGTAGTTGAAGGCAAGATGGAGGATTCTGGGTGGATTCCTTCTTCTCCATCTTCTGCTGTGACGGTAGCACAAGAGGATTGGTAGGATAGATTTGATGTAAAAATTACATGTTTAGAATTGATGGTAATTGTTGGTGAAAAATGATAAGCATAGTACGTTTTAAGAGTTAATTGGCTCAAATGTCCTTAAAAGGCCTTGGATTCTCACTGTGTGGCATTTGCCGTTCCTGTTTTCCAGTGTGCACAGCCTGGTGCTGGGCAGCACGTGAACTTCGAGATAAGATGAAATAAATAACCTTGAAGAAAAGGCTGCAGGCTTTGCTCATCATTTTCAACCCTGGCACTGGACTTTGTGGGAAAAATCCCCCTACTTAGAGGGGTTCCCAAAACAGGGATTTACCACAAACCTGAAGCACACCCCTACTTCTGCCATGACTCTGCCTGCTGTCCTGGTGTCCCAAGAGGGTCTTGGCAGCCTGCGCTGTGGGGATGGCAAACACCCCTATGGGAAGCAGCAAGTTCCTGAGCCCACCTTGGCACTGGTGTAAGGAGGGACCAGTGAGGAATCTGCCTTGCCACCAGCACTGGGGAACACCTCACACCTTGCTGCTGCTGCCACCTCCTCAGCTGTGCACAGAGGATTGTGGAGGAATGCCTTGGCTCTTTCTGGCTGCTTACTGAGAGGAGCACAAGTTTCCTAAAGGTTTTGGGTCTGTTTCTACTGTTTGGTTTTTTTTTCTTTTTATTTGGGTGGGGGGGTGGTGTGAGAGGAAGAGCAGAGGAGGATGGTAAAGGGACCCTCGATTTTATAACAGCCTGTCAATCCAGTGGTACAGGAGGGTCCTGATCTCAGACACCCTGTACTTGCCAGAACCAAAGGCATGAGTCCTGTGTGTTAAATGAGCTGAAAGACACCCAGTCCTTACTTCCAGGCAGTACCAGGACTTTGACAGGGACAATTGCTTTGGCAGGGACCCAGCATCTGCTGGCACTGACTCTGCATCTGCTGCCTCTTTAAAACATTCCCTGCTATATTTCCCTGTGGCAATGCTCTTACTTTCTCCTCCATGGGTAAATGTGGGTGAGCTTTGGGGTGCAGAGCAGGATGACAAGGTGTGGAACACCAACTGGCAGTAAATCTTATTTTAGTGGGAGAGTAAGGAGCCAGAGCAGCTCATGGTACACACCCTGCATGCAGTGGCACATGTTTTCTGTAGCAGGAGAGTGGATCTGAGAGTTTGAAAAGCCAGGTAGGAGGCCCAGAGATGGGCTGAGACTTTGGGGGCAGCCATCAGCCCTCACACAGTTGCTGGCAGCTCTGAAGCAGTTCTGAACAATATCTACACCGAGCCCTGATGTCCAAGGGCTTCTCCACCCATCAAGGAGGGCACTCTGGGAAACTGCTCTCCAGATTTTCCCCACTGGCAGAGTGTCCACCCCAAAGCAGAGCTGCAAAGCCTCCACATCCCATCCCCTGAAAATATGCTGCTGCTTCCCCATATCTCCCAAGTCTGTAAACCTTGTCAGGGGACAGCCTTTACTCTCTAGATTTAAGGCAATGTAGTGACTATAAATATTGTGCTTCGAATAAAAGAGTTGTGAATACTAGATGAGTCCATCTATTGTTAAATGTCATATTTAAATGTTTTAACACTCAGAGCCCCAGGTGCAGGTGAGACCACACATCCCCCCCAGCCATTTCACTGTCAGTGCTGCTCAGGTAGGACAAGGAGGCCACAGAGTGAGGTGGAGCTCTAAAGCTTTTGCCAGCACAGCCATGTCACACATGAATGTGAAGAAAACCCCTTCCTGTCTCAGTATGGTGCTAGCACAGTCTTTGGACAGGTCCAGACCATTCTGACAGACCAAACCTTGCACCAGCAGAGCCCTGGCTGGCCTGAGGTCTCGTCACACTGATGCTCACTCTTCACCATTGCCCACTAATTATGTCAGTGGTGATGGGGAGGTTGTAGCTGCCTGCCTAATTAAGCCACAGTGGAGAACTCATCAACTGCTCTGCTCCTGCCTCTTCATTTTGCATTAGTACCTTGTTACCACAATGGTAACACTTTATTCCTGCCATGTTGTTTTTTTTTTCTCATTTTGGAGGGTAGTGATTTATTTATTTTATTTTTGCTCTGTTTTTACAGCTCCTACTCTTTTCCTCCTCAACTGCTTCCACACTTCTGAGCATGGAAGGCAAGATTTAATGCATTGGAACATCGCAATTAGCCCCATCATGCTAATAACTTAAAGGAAACAAATAAATAGTAGAAATGGTGGCACTTTGGAAATTCCCCTGTGCTGCGGGAAAAAGGCCTGCTGGTCAGGGCACATTGATTTTTTTTCTGAATCCATCCATGCAGGATTCAAGGACAGGACAAAACACTATTAAGTCAGCAAGCAGAATGCAGTAAATAATGAGGGAGCTGGAGAGGGCTGAGGTTTTGTGCTGACTGAGCCCAGATATAAATTCTGGTGAGCTGTGCACCTCAGCATCACCATGATGCTGCCTCTGGAGAGCCAAGGAAACCCAGACAGGAAACAGGAGCTGGAAAAGCCCCTTGGGACTCCAGAAGTTTTGCATGTTGTGTCTGTCGTGGAGGCAGAAATAAACTCCTTCCCATCATCCACAGGATTCCCTGCTGCTCTGGATAAATACCACCTCTCCTGCTGGAGGTGCAGTATGTCTGAGCCAGAGGAAGGCTTTAGCACCGGGTAGGTTTTGGTCAAGAGGTGGGGATTCTACCAGCGGGGTTTAACTGTGTCAAAGCACTCTGCCATCATCGTGTGCTGCTGTACCTCTGCTGGAGAGGTGCTTTTCCCATGTAGAGATGCTCTCTGGCCTAAGGCTTGTTTGTGAAGGGAGGAGAGGGGAGAGTCCAACAGATAAAAGCTTTCCAGAGAGCAGCAGGAGGGAGAAGGCAACCCATTAGCTTTTCCACTTCTTTGTTTGCCTTTGTCATCTCCAACCCTCGGCGTACTTCAGCACATGAGCTTCCCTCAGAGTTCAGGGGAACTAATCAAGTAGGTAAAAAGCTTTGTGCAATCGAGTATTTGCAGGGCTGGGTCCTGGTTAAGTGATGTCTGGGAAAACAGAAAAGAGATGAGATCCCTGCTTGAAGACTCAGCCCTGTTCTGACGACTCCCTGCTTCTCATGCTTTGGCCCACAGAGAGCTGCAACTCTGCCATGCCTTCAGGAGGGTGATTCAGAGCATCCCTGCAGAGAACCAAGCATTGCCTGTGACTCACAGTTGTCAATTATTGTGATTTAATCACCAGTCCTATGCTTCACTGTGGTTTTCCTTCCAAAAGTACTGATGGGCAGCAAGAAATCAGCTTTCCTTCACAGGAGGAGAATTCTGTCTTGCCATCCCTGTTACAAAGAAAAACCTAAAAGAGATTAATTCTTCTGGGCCAGAAATCTTTGAACTGATGATCACAGAAAGCAGCTTTCCAAAAGAGTCTCGTGATGTGTTAACTGATTTTATGGTTTGGGATGCTGATATATGACCCTGGGCCCTGGGATGGACTGACAACACTGAAAGAACATGGTGTCTAATACATTTGAAAGAAAGCTGTGTTTATTCACATTAAAAACATTAAAGACAAGTGAGTCCAGTAGTAAATCAGAAAAAAATATTATCTCAATTTACATTAGCTCTGCAAAACAGTGGTGGTCATTGGCCTGGGTATAGGCAAATGAGGGCTCTTCAGTGATGCCACTGACATTACACCAGTGCCAATGTGACAAGGCAGCCTGAGACGAGCTTTTCCTCTGAAGGGAGGAAATTGCAACTGGTCCTGCCTTGAAGCCATCTTTATTCTCTTCTTTGTCCTTTCTTCCTTCCACTTTTGTGCTCTTCAGTGCCCTTGGCTACACATGCAGCCCCTCTGCTGGGTTTTTTGTCAGGACAGGACCTGGTGGGGAGGCAAGGTTTGATTGAAGGTGACCACCTCTGATCCCCAGAGCACCTCTGACAGCCCCTGCACCCTTCAGGCTGGCCCAGGTGCTCTCAGGGAAGGTGGCTGGTCTTTTGGCTGGCAGGGAACACGGCAGGCTCCCCTGGACTTGCACCCAGGTCCCACCTTCTTCCTTGCCATGGGACACTGCTGACACTGGTGAGGGATGCCCTGACCCCCAGCATTGCCTTGGGATCCTTTAAGCCCTTTTCCTCCTTTGGTGGAGACAGACAAAGGCAGGGGCAGTGGCTTTGGTCCATCTCTCAGAGAGGACAAGAAACTATGACAATGGCTTCTTGAAACTAGGACAAGGAACTTCTGGACAATGGCTTCTTGACTCAGTCCTAAGAATGTTGCCAAGCTGTGCCCAGTAGTTTCACTTTGTTTCATTGCAGGGAATTCTCTCTAAATCATTCTGCTTAATTCTTGGCACATTTGCAAGCTGGTCTATAGCTTGGTACCTGATGAGGCACAACAGAGATACCCCCCAAGTCCTACATTTTGAAAATTAAGTTGTGGAAGGTCAAATCCCAACACATCTACTGCAGTGCATTGCAGCCAAGTTTATTTTTTTGTTTCACCTATAATGTTTGAAGTATAAAAGGAGGGCAGCAGCATGCAAAAATAAATCCCAAAAGAGTAGAATAACTTACACCATAAAGTAGCCATGACAGGCCTTGAGAGGGCAGCCTCAGGTGTGTTAAAGTGAAGGTGTGGGACTTCTCATCCAGATCACATCTCCCACACTGGTCTTACACTATCAGGAAGGTGTTACAAGTCACCACTGAGGTCTTCTGCTGCCATGCCAGTGGCTACAAGCCCTCACCTCTCCAGGGAAAGGTGAAGAGTTAGGTGCCAGGTCATGGGGCTGCCACTTCACCCATGGAGAGAGGTGGATCACCAAGCTGAAAGAAGAGCTAGTCCTGGGCTTCAGAGCTGGCAGTGTCCCCATTTCACAGGAAGCTGAGGAAATGATCCATTATCTCAGCCTTACTCTCACCTCCTCCACATAATACTGCTTGAGTCTTCTGTACATCAGTGTTTCCATCAGACCTCACTCCCTACCTGGTCTCCAATCCTTGCTTCTCATGTATTTCTGAGCAGGAAAGGTCAGTTTCTACCCTGTGGACTGCAGCAATGTGACAGCAAACATTTGGACTCATTTGGACTCATTGTTGGCCTGTTCAAACACCACACCCAGGTGAGCTGCCCAGGTGCACTGCAGCTAGACCCTCCTGGTGATAACCAGCAGCAGCACTGATGAAAGTCCTGACACTTGGAAAATCAGCTTGAAGAAGAGAACATGGCCCCCATCTCCCTATGTGCCAGACCAGGAACATTTTCTGGACCAGGAAATTTCCCCACTGTATTTCCAGGCATCTGTTGCAATGCTGTTATCCTCTTGTGCACTTTAGCCATCTCTGCTTGCACAGGACACAGATTTCCTCAGTGCTGGCTTGTGACAAGTTAGCCTTTTTACATTTAATTCTCAGAAATGCAAATGATTGCCAAAACCCTTCTGTGTTATGATTTTAGGGGCATAATTGTTAAACTGCATTTGGAAAAGGTAAGGTGACAATTCTCATTACCTAATGATTTCCTGCTCTTGTGAAAGTGACATGTGGTAGGACTATCACTGAGAAAAGGATAGGATTAAGGAAACCCTTGCTTATCCAATTAGAAATCCCTCTACAAAAGAGAGAAAGTAGGAAACCTGAGAGAGTCTAGAGTGGTGGCTTGACCCTGGCTGGATGCCAGGTGCCCAATGCTGCTCTGTCACTCCCCTGCTCAGCTGGAAAATCTGAGAAGCCCCTGAGGGGTTTACCAGCTTCTTGAGGGTCTATGTTGAATGTGGATGCCTCCAGACAAGATAGTCAGGGGCATTCCTTAATGGATTTGAGTAGAACTGGGTCTGAGCTGGGAAAGCAGACTTCAAGCTGTTTCCTTAATCACAGCTGGGCCTGTAACTCCCTTCAAGACTTCAAAACCCTTTTCCTCTTTCCTTCCTGAGAAAGAGGAAATGAAAGGCTTTAGACATCAATATTTTCATGCCCAAAACAATCCCATTCTGTTCCCTGCCCAGCTCCATGACCTGGCTGTGAGACACACAGACCTGATTTTGGATGCTGAGTGGGATATGTGCATGGAAGGTGCTCACTATGCATCTCCCGTCCCACACTGCACAATTCCAAGTCCCACAGAATGCCAGCCAGCACCTCCCCTCTTCTTAGCCACCCTTTTCCCAGAACTCACTGACATGGAGCTATGCACACAAAGTCATTGCTGTCTTGGAGGCTCAACCCCTAAATCTCTGCCCCTTGTTTATTCTGGGCAGGGGGACTCCTGCCCAGGTTAACTAACTCCTTGTAGAGGTGTTTAAACTGGCAGTAAAACCTCTCCTTGTCCCTATTCTCTTGTTGTTGAGGCAAAGCTCTCCTGCTCTGGGAGAAGGCAGCACCTGTGGTATATCACGGTTGTACATCCCGCCTTGGCCACATCATAGGAGCTGTCCTAGGGTGACTTTTTGATGTTTGTATCCACAGTTGTCTGTTCCTGTTGTGCTGTATATTGAGTTCTGTGCCTTTAAGACTGGTTTTGAGTGCAGCAGGGAGAAGAAACACACATTTTGTTTTGAAAGCAGCACTCACTCCTCTGCATTCTTTCTCCAGGACTGGGTTCAACTGAGGCTCGGGCAGACTGCAGGACAGAGATCTTCTTGTCTTTAGTTAGTTTTAGCTAGCTAGGGCAGAGAAGTTCCCTGGACTGTTTTTTCCTCTTTTTCTTGGGACTGTTTAAACCTGCTCAGGACTGAATTACCCAGAGAGACACCAGGAGCTCACAGCTGTGGCCCAGCAGGGCCTGGACCTCCAGAGGGACTGGTGGGAGGCTGGGTGAGCTGAGCTACCCACAGCAAGGACTTTCTGAATTTACCATCTCACTTCACAGCAATGAGAGGTTTTATTGTTTCATATTATTCATTCTTTATGCTTGTGGGTACTTTGTTTGTTAAATAAATAGTTTTTTACACTTTTCTCCAAGGAAGATTTTTCCCAGATCAGTTGGGAGAGGGGCCATTTGGGTTTGCTCCCCAGAGGGACCCTGTTCTTGGGGGGGTTTTGTCCCAAATTTGCCCAAAACCAGGACAGGAGCTCTCTCAATCCCCACATACACCCAGCAGCATCCTCCTGCTGTGCTTGCCCCAGTCCTGTGATTGAGGCCCCTGACCTCCAACCAGTCCTTTGCATCCCCTCCTGTCCCCCCATCCCAGCCCTTGGCATCCATCTGGGGACCATGATCCCAGCAAAGACAGCTGATGCTCCCACAGAGAGACCAGAAGAAAATGGGGCAGTAAACTGAGCTCAATTTAAGCCTCTCTGTGGGAGTTTGGGAGCATCAGAGGGGCTCTCCTGCTGCAGACCCACAGTGCCACAGTCTTGCACACTGCCAGCCCAGGGCGCATTGTGTGGCCAGCACAGCCCTCCTGCTCTGCTCCCCCTGGAGCCCAGTTTGGGGAAGAAGCCCCCAGCCTGGCTGCTAATGCTGCTGCACATGCATTTTGGGTTTTTTTGAGCTGTTGCTCACAAACAAAAGTGTTCGGATGAAAAATAAACCTCTTAAAAATCCCAGCCTATTCACTCCTAGCAGTCTGGTATTCCTTCAAACTGTCAGACTTAGCAGATTGTTTACTGGAAACGGTTCAATTGGCAGGACCTTCTGCTGTGCAGATGAAATTTTAAAATCCTGTTTCTTGTTGCACTCAAAGTCTCTCTTTCCACTACATGGCTTCACAGAATTATTATTCACTTGTTTCCCATTGAATCGAAAAATACCCCCTCTCTTTCATTTCTATGGTAAAAATGTGCAGGGGATATTAGCCCTCATGCTTCAGGACACAAGCCAAGAGCTAAGTGCTTGGGCTGCAGAGAGAAGTTTCCCCGTGGGACACAGTAAAGCAGAATGGTCAATTATTCCCGAAGAGTCCCAGCTGGCTGAGATGGGAGTCACGCTGTTCTGCTGGACAGACAAGTGGTGCACAGCATGGCACTCTCTGTGGACCACCCAAGTTCCTCATCCAGGGAAATCCTGTTCTAATAAAGAGATGCTCCTGTAACTGCTAATCTTGCAGGTTTTGGTGTTCCCCTTCCTGTGCACAAGTACAGCAAGAGAAAGAGCTGTGACCTGCTTTCCCAGATCCTGTTGCTGCTTTTGCTGCATGTCCTGTGAACAGCTAAACCTGTGGGGCCAGGACCTCCTGCTTTGGGTGAAATGTTCTGCTACCTTTTCCCTCTGGTTAGATCAATGCCTGCCAGTTGCCAGCAGGAAAGAATACTTCAGTCAACTTTGCAAAATTTGTGAAGGCTTAAGGCAGAAGAACCTGCTGTGAAACAGGCATATTCTCTGTCCCACCTCCCCGTGGCAGAAAGGTATCACTACCCACGGATCCTGCAGTGAGACTTGATTGTTACAATTTCGATGTCCATTGGTCAAAGAGATGATTGCAGTCCTGATCAATGAAGGGTAAGGAAAAACCCCAAAACACAAAGTTCAATGGGTTAATATATGCTCAGGTTAAGGTAGGAATGCCCAGGTACCTCCCCTGGGGGAGGGCAGCTTTCAGTCCTTTGGTGGAAAGCCTCAGAAATGAGTCTGGGGATGCTTTGGGGGTCTTTGATGGTTTATGACCCCTTCTAAGATATGATAGCTGCCTTTCACATCAGTAGTGGAGTCAGTAATGCCCAGCAGACAGGATGAATCAGGACCTTTTCCAAGGGGGGGTTTACAACTGAGTGAATTTAAGGGAGGACAACTGTGATGATAAAAAGCACCATCCTGCCTCAGCAGGGTCTGCTTTTCATCTGGCTCCAGGCCTGGCTTGTAGCCCTCGGTGATGAGTGCTCGCCTCCTCTGCCTTGTGCAGACCAGAGGCTTCACCACCACACACCCAGAGACTCACCTGCTCCCACTCGGGGGGCAAACCCAGCCCCAGCAAAGCACCCACTGCCTTCACAAATGGGCCCTTGGTTGAGTCAGTAATGATTGGCATTCCAGTCTCTCACAGGGTGTCAAAACAAGTTGTTCTAGTAAAGTTTCTCATGAAGTCAAGGAGCCGGGCCTGATGTCCCATAATCACTCTGTCAGTAGGTGGAGCAACTTCCTTTAGCCTCACCTCCTCACCATTAACCCAAGCAGAAATCCCGTTCCCCTGCTTACAGCTGCATTTCACGACCGAGTAGAGAGTACCTACAGCCTTAACCTTGCTGTGGTGAGCCTTTGTGGGCACCTATGGTTCCTGAACACTCTGTGATTCCTGCTGCTGTTGTCCCAGACATATGGGAGCCCTGTCCCGCAGCTGGCCTTTCAGTCTGATAAACTTTCTCATGTTAATAAAACAAAAGCAGCACAAATAAGCAGAATCAAAGGGAAAACTCTACAAATCTCCATTAGCACATACGGCCCTAAGTCTCTAACTTTACTTCTCCCTTCTGTGACATTCCTTCCCCCCAGCAGGTTCAGTGAGTGAGTTTGCATGGAAAATAAAATGGGGGCCAAGAAGAATAAAACACCAAGTTTTTGCAAATTCCAGCCACTGCACATTGATAGGACAGAGCTGGGGAGCTTGGATATGTCCCACTGAACCAGTGACATGGAGTGTAATAGTGTGTGGTGGTTGGTTTCTCGCACTGCAGGGAGGAAGGGGGTCCTCTCTGCAATGGGAGACAGATAAAAACGGATTGGGAGGGCATCACGAGCAAAGCTGCCTGCTGCCAGGGAGACACACAGAGCAGGGGGGCCCGGGAGCCACCTGCTCCGTGCTGGAGGATGGCTGGGCTTGCTCCCAGAGAGGCTCACCAGAACTGTGCAGGCACGCCTCTTATTCTTGCCAAAGTAGCACAGACTCTTTTTTAACCTTTTTTTTTTTTNTTTTTTTTTTTTTTTTTTTTTTTTTTTTTAAAGCTGTGTTTTCAAGTGGGAGCTCTGTGTTAGCCAACAATTTGCAAGTCTTCTTGGGTAAAGGGGGTTTTTATTTTAGCTCCCACACAAAGAGCTGCCCACTGAGCTGTGTGTAGTCCCCTCCTCCCCCATTCAGGCTTCCCTGGACACCTCTGGGGTAGAAAGGGAGCGCTGGCACTGGGTCCTTACCCCCATCTCTCTGTGGATGCCAGCAGGAGGGACGCGCTCAGCCTTCAGCACAGCCGTGCGCTGCATTTACATCAAACTCAGGATCTCCTCTCTCCCAGCAAATCGAGTCGTTTGGCAACGATATTCCCCAATCACGGCAATGCTGGTGTCACGATCTGATAGATGTAGCTGTGTCCAGAGGTCACTGCCACGGGCTTTTTCCTGAGCGGCTTCGGCGGTCCTTCCCCCCTCCTGCCCCTCCGGGCTGGCGGGGCGAGCTGGGCCCGGGCGTCACGCATGATGTACATCACAACTGCCTGTAGGAAAGCTGCCTTGCTCTGAAATAACAGCTGATTCCCGGCTAATAGATTCAGTAATCTGACACCCGGGCTGTAATAATTGTATCTGAACAAGGCAGGCTCCAGCCTCTGCCAGCCTTATTAGAATGAGTGATTGTTTCCATCAGGGATGTAGCTCTGGTGCATTCACCTTTCCCGGGATCTGAAATACAAATTGAGCTTCTGACCTTGGCAGATACGACAGCTGACCTGTTTCCTCCTTTTTAAATAAGGAGAAAACAGGCTTTGGAGAGAAAGTGCTTGCTTTCTGCAGGCCTCCTTCTGCCAAGCTCCTCACTATCATGAGATCTTAGTTAAATATTTGGCTTGCTGTTATTAGCCAGGATGACGGGCTGCCTAAACCACCGAGCTCTTTCTGCGAGGCACAGAGGCACAATCCTCTCTTCCTGCTGGGTTTGGGGTTATTCCTGATATCTCTGCTCCCCAGCACTGCATGGCTGTCAAAGGCAACCCCTTTTCACTGTGACTATGCAGACAAGCTGTCCCAGCAGCTGAGATCCAGGGGTGTTTGTAACCAGGGAATGGCACCAGGGACAGGGCTCGAAGCTGCTGAGCGTGGCCCAGCCACCCCTGCCCTGCTCTGGGCCCCAGGCAGCCCCCGAGGGGCTCTCCCGGGGTGGGGGGCAGTGAGCCCTGCTGGTGGGGCACTGAGGCTGATGCTGATGGGTTTGGAGCAGCCCCCAGGCTTGCCCTGCCAGGAGAAGGAAAAGCTGCCAGCTGTACTCGCAGCAACAGCGTGGGAAATGCAGGAGCAGGGAGGGGATGACTCCCAGCAGATTTTCCCTGGGAGCCGCAGCGCCATCCACTGAAATAAAACCACCTCCTGCCCTCAGCCAGGATCCCTCCTGCTGCCTCCTTTAGTCAGCAAGTCAACAGGCCTCGGCTGCTGATCCTAAATTTCCCTGGCGACGTGGCATGCTAGGCGCGTTTTCCAATGGGCTGCAAGCGCAGGCTGTGGCTGTAAATATAGCTGGGAGGGAGATTTAGCCATGGTCCTCCCCCTCCCTTCCTCATATTGCTTTTCCTGAGGTTAAATGTCAAACGTGTCTAAAATATCACTCGGGTCTGCAACCCGTATGCACTTCAGGAGGGGGCCAGCCGGGCTGCCCTAAGGGCTTTGTCCTGATTTATGGAGGTGTGTGGCACAGAGCTGTAAATCGGGGCACGCATCAGATAACGTCATGGGAGAGCTTCGTGCCTTTCATCAGAGCTGGGATGCTAACACGGCGAGGGGTGGGAGCAGGGACTGCCCCGGGGCGTGCAGCTTGCTTTTCTTCCTCCATCAAAGATGGGAAGAAAAAAGCTGTCCCGCCTTGGTGGCTGCGCAAAAAATTGTGCCTCGGCTCATCAGTGGAGTCACTTGTCATGTCCTGGGAGATTCCTGGTGCTTCACTCTTCTGCTCCTCTCTAAGTGAAAAGGAGGGCTGGCTTACGGACCTCAGGCCAGTCCTGTAGGTCTGGTGGTTCGGCACAAAAGAGGGAGCCAGGCAGGGCCTTCGAGTGGTGGGAAGGAGATTTATGTCTTTTACTGTCCATCTGCAAAGCAAAACAAAAATAGCTGAAACACCGGTTTTCTGCTTTATCGGCTCTGTGAATAAGCATATAAATTTCTATGACATTTCTGGAGGCTTGCTGAAGGGGAAAAAAATTCATCCCTTAGGACCTGGCCAGCAGCAGTGGCAGCATATGGTCCGCTGAAATCAGTGGCTGAGCGCGTTTTGTGTGTGTTAGCATTAAAAAGGTGACTTTGCGAGTAATTTCAGAAGCAAGGAGGGGTTTTCTCTCTTTTCTTTTTTTTTTTTTTCCTTTCCTTTTTTTTTTTTTTAATCCTGTCTAAGCTGATGCATTTGTCACAGCCAATAACTCTTGAATAAGGGAGCTGGCTTGCGTTTCCTTGACTGGGAAGCACCAAGGGGTCCTGGCTCTTGGCCGCCTTGTGGAAGCAGGTTCGGACTCTTCCTTGGAGGCACAGGGGAGAAAGGCAGAGTACCCGGCGAAGAGAGGAGTCGGGAATGTTTTATTTTTCCCAGCATTGCAGCTCCCTCTCAGGAGGAGTCAGGGCTCTGTGAGTCCGTGGGAAAGCAGCTTCGGTCTCCCGGCTGCAAAAGAATGGCGGGGGAGCGTCGTTTCAAAGATGGAACTCATTGGGGAGAAAACAAATACAAATAGGCAACTGTTTATGGTAGATAAAGTGTGGCTTTTTCTCTTTCATCGTTGACTAAAACCTCATGTTCTTTCCGGTGAGGGAGGCAGGAGCCGTAATGCGCTGTCAGAAAGATGTCTTTCAGCCAGGCAGCACCTCTGGATGTTTATCTCCCTGCCATTGTGCTCCGGCGCTTTGAAATGTAAAGGGAAGACGCTGCTAATCACGCTGTTGCTTAAAGATCAACAGCCAGGCGAGATGTACTTTGTCACATTTTCTCTTTGGTCTCTCTTTTTCCGTAATGAAAACGGTGACATTCATTCAGGCTTGCACGCCAGCGCATGGCGGTGGGTTTTTAATGAATCGCTCCTGCCCTTTCCCTGGGCTCTGACGGAGGGGCACAGCCGGAGCTGCCTTTGGAGTATCCTGATTGCCACCGGAGATGCAGATCCAGCCTCTTGGTATCACATCTGGCTTCCTCTGGTTTGGGTCGAATCCATCCTGTGTTACGTTTGAGTCATATTGTTGAAGTCAAAGAGGATGCGAGATGTAAGCAAGGGCTGAAAGGCAAAATTCTGATGTCGGATTTCTTATTAGTGGGAGAACAGAGAGCTTTAGGGGTAATGAAAAAGAATTAATTTTTTTAAGCGTGAAATAAAGGAAATAAGTGCTTATCTGTGGAAAGAAATAAAACTCAATATACAAGATGCCTCTTCCTCCTATCCTGATCTAAGCTTGTAAATAACAGAGCAGAAAGGATGAAGTAAGCATGGAAAGCTGGAGCGATAGAGTATTGGAATGATGTGGCTGAGGGAGAAGGACATTTTTATTTTAAGACAGGAATTTCCCATGCTCCTATTTTCTTCACTGTGAGATTAACACAGAGGTCTCCACTTCCACTTTCCACTGTATTCTGCATATGAGGAAAATGCAGCAAGTTAAAGTTGTACAAAGAGCATAAGAAGAGGGAGAGAAATTTAGCTTTTCTAATGCTGATTAAGAAGAGCAAACAAAGAAGAGAGCAGAAATGTGAACCACCAGTTATTTTCCAGCAAAGGCTCCACTGAATCCTATTACAGGAATATATTACAAGCAGTATGAAAATTTTCATCTTTTGCCTGCCCATTGCCAAGGCAAGTGTCACCAGCCAGCAGTGGGAAGGCTGGGATACAGAGCAGATAAAGCAGAGTAACTGGAAAAATGCATCAGCAGCGCGTGTCAGGCATTGAAACACCACCCCCACGCCATCCTATTGGCTTTCCATGAGCCTTTCTTGCCCCTTTCCCAGTCTCCTCTGGGAACTGCTCCCTGATGCACAGACTAAACCTGGTTAAGTGCTTCCTTGGAGCACAGTGAGGGGAAAGCAATGGTTCGTGCACAAGTCACAGTCCCTGCACAGGCCAGGAGACGCAGTGAATTTTTAGTGGCTTCAACCAGCTTTTCCTCTGTGGACAGTTTCTATCACTGCTGTGAGTGTGGGGTGCCCAGTGCAGGTCTGCAGATGGCTCAGGGATGCCAGCCAAGCTGTGGGTACCCGAGGTGTGGTGTTCACAGAGAGAGCAGCTGCTGTGCTGATCCATGAAGTGTCCCCAGCAAAGAACACTCGCCAGCCCATCTTAGCAATACACAATTGAGGGGTGAGCTCTCCTTGTGACAGACAGGCTGCCTGTGTGAAGCTGGTGCAAGGACAAGGGGCTGCACGGTGCTAAGCACTGCTTGCCTTCAGGGCCTCTTCCTACATGATAAATACTTATTTAGATGTTGCCTGCAATGTGCGGTTGTACACGACCCATAAATCCTGGTGTTAAATCGGTAAAATAAAAACCCAGTGCTGTGTCAGCTCGGCCTTTGAGAAGCCAAAGCTGATAAATAGGGTTTGATTGGCTCTTTCTACACCGGTGCCCCAGAGCAACACCCTCTGCATGAGTGTGATATTGCTGCAAGCTGACAGTACAAAGGACAGACACGTACCCGTGCCAGCCATTGAGCCGGCTGCCTGGATTAACCCTGATTTCCTTCCCTGACACTCCTTTCTTCTGCCGAGGAGGGAAGCCAGGCGTAAGAGCAAGTCCCTTTGCCTGTCACGCTGAGAACGTGGTGCTGGCAGCGTAATTCAGCGTGCTAAGCCCGGTTCTCCCCTCCCTGGTCCCTGCTCTGCAGTGGTCTATCTCCATAAATGCAGAGGATTTGCACCGCCTTACACAAGTGGTGTGAGAAGGATCAGGCTGTGACAGTCCTGACTCCCAGCTTCCTGGGAAAAGCACAGAACAGCAGCCCTTCAGCTCTCCTTGCATCCTTTGGGCTCTTTCTATTGATAAGGTTTTCCTAGGATGTGGGTGGGGGGAGGGAATTGGGGACAGCATCTCACACGCACCTTTTCAGGTTTAGCCTAAGTGCCTGTGGGAGGAGTGGCACCTTCCCCGACAGCAGAGCAGCCAGCTGACACCTCTCTAGCCACCCCCAGCACCTCTGTTGACACGACAAACAAGCAATAAATACAAATCTTATCTGTCTAATAAGGCGAGTTCCCCGTGCAGCAGGAAGGAGCCTCTCCATCGAGATGGAATCTGCACCAGCCCAGGTGACACCCTGAATTCAGCAGCAGCACAGACTCACCAGGGAAGGGAAAAGCAAGAGGAAACCACACTTTTCCCACTGCCTTTGGTGTGTGCCCAGGCAAGCCTGGCTGGTGGCAGTGCCAGGAGTGGTACCTGCCCAAAAGGAGCCTTAGCTCTCAGAGGATGCTCTGCTCCTCCCTGCCGTCTGTGTGCTTGCCAGTGGCCAAGCTGACAAGATGCCAGGGACGAGGTGCCAAAATGCAAAGCCAGTACACTGCTTACTGCTGATCCCCACTCACCACCAGCTGGCCCAGGGCTTGCAAGGAATCAGCCCTGGGAGGGAGGCCAGCAGCCCAGAGCTGACCAGGAAGGAAGGGAAAGATGCTGGCTGCTGGAGGGAGGCTCCTCCAAGCCCCTCATTGCCTCTGGGCTTCCCCACAGGCAGGCATCCCTCAGCTGGCTGGCTAGGGATGTTTTCCACCACCTCCAGCTGGCTCGAGGACACCTCTGCATCCTACTGGGCAATGACCTGTGTCATGTCTTCATCAGCACTAAATGAAAGAGATGTGACTTTCTCGGGCACAAATTAATTGGAAATGTTGTGTAGGTCAGAAACAGACACTCACAAAACTGGCTTCTTCTCCAGATGCTGGCATCCCAAAACACATCAAGTCCAGATCAAAGATGGTTATATCCACTGCAGACAGGAGATGGGGTGGGAGATAACATACAACCATTCCCTCTGATTGTGGAAGCAGAGTATAGAGCTAAAGCACAGATCAGGCATCTGTACTTTAGTATATGCTGCTTGGAAGCAAAGATTAAAGCCGTAGGAACATTTTGGTTTTCACTGATTCACCACCCAAATAGAAAAGCTGAAGATGAGGGAAAGGAAGGATATGTCCTTCAGACTCAGCCCAGGAAGCAGGGCTTCTACTCAGCTCCTTCAGGGGAAAGGAGATACAAGCAAGTTTGGAAGCAAGACAAGATTTTAAATAGAGAGGCAGAATGTTTGTAATTACAAACTTTTTTCCAAGTTTTTAAAACTCCTCTTGTCTGACTGTTGGTTAAAGTCAGCACAAGCAAGTAAACTTCCACCTGCAAAAATCTCAGCCAGTGCTGAGATGCTGCATAATAGACTGGAGCTGGGCAGGTGTGGGACCAAATGTCTCTGCTAAAGGAGAAAGATGTGCAGGCTGGTTAAAGCATCTGCCAGTAAATAGGCTCTCTTTTGCTATTTGTCCATCTAGGATCATATTATTTAAAAAAAAAATCTGTGCAGATCACCCTTGAATCAGTAATTTTCTCTGTGCCTATATGCCTATTTTTTTAATGGAGAAAATGGCCTGCATCTCAAATCCAAACTTTTCAGACTGCTCAGTTAAGCAGAATATTGGAGTCTTCAGATGAATTTTCTCCCTTATTGCTGAAATTTCAGCTGAGAAAGAAAGCATCTTGTGCTCCTTTCTCACACATCTAAATTCTGAAGCATCAGCTGTTTTGAGGGGGAGGGATAATAACTCCCTGTTTTTAACATCCAACTCAATACGTTTGTGAAAGGGATTATACAGCCCCTCGTCCACCCACAGCAAGGGATTGAATGTGATGACCAGGGAGGGCTCCTCCGCTCTCATGTTTAATTCAGGTGATGTTTTCTGTCTCAAAGGCAGGGAAAATGAGCAAGGCATTAACTCAGGTTGGAACGGGAGGTCAGATTTGAGTTAGCTCGACTCAGCCACCTGCAGTGTGATCCTGGTCAAAGCTAGAGAAGGGCTTGGGGTCAAGGCCAGGTGGGATGGAGCTCTGAACAATCTGCTGTAGTGAAAGATGTCCCTGCCCATGGCAGGGGGGTTGGAACTCAGGGATCTTTAAGGCCACTTCCAATTCAATGACTCTATCATTCTACAAACTGTGTTCTGCCCTTGGTGTTTCTTCCTACCCTCAAACACTGAACCAAGCAGCCTGTAGCACTGCCTCCATTCTACAGAGGGCAAGAACAAGGTACTGGAGACAAGAACCCTTGTCAAAAGCAACCAGTGTGGTGAGAGCAGGACAGGGGTGCAAAAACAGCCTTCTGCTTCCTAACTGTGGTCTCCTGTGGAGATGGTGGTAGGATCACATGTGTGATCTGGGTGTCTTTGTTTCCATAGGCTTCTAGTTTATATCAGCATATAAAGGGCACTGACTGAAGAAAGAAGTGCCAGGTGCTGGTGAGACCTGACAAGCTGAGAGATTTCTCTACCAGCACAACACAACCTGTGGTAGAGGCAGGGGCCAGGTGTCCAAGTACAGGACATGGGGAAGAAGGTGTGTGAAGGGCTGGCAGGGTGGTGGGAAGAGGGGAAGAGGCAGGTGGTCATAAGGGAAAATCAAAGAAATATGAAAAAGGTCAAGAAATGGCATAAGGAAAAAGAGGAGAGAAGACTTCCTGAGGACATGGAGCACAAAGGCAAATAATGGTAGTAATGGCAGTGGTGGTGAGCACAAAGAAAACAAAAAGGAGTGAAAAGCAACGGGAGAAAATGAGAGTAAAGCTGGAAAAGGAGAAGCAGAGGAGAAAGCAACCGTCCTGCCAGCCTCTGTGATGGCTGTTATTTGCAGATAGGAAATGCTGCCTGCAGAAAAGCTGATTGAGGCTGATTGAGGGAAAGAATGAGCCACATGTGACAGATGTTAGTCACTTCGTGTAATGCCCCACTGGAAGGCTCTTGGATTCTGCAGGGATGACAGCACTCGAAGAAGCTGCATGGAGCACAGCAGCCCTGGGAGCAGACAGGAAGGAAGATGAATGGCAGGAGAGCTCGAATCCCCTGATCTCAAAAAGGGAAGAAAAGAGGAGAGAGGCAAGCAGCAGGCTCTGCCTTTTACGTATTTCCTGCCTCCCTCCATGCTCTGTTGCTCCCTCATCCCAAACCAGGCAAAGGCCTGGAGCAGATGGGAACTCACACTCCTTCCTGCAGGAAGCAGGGCTGCCTCCATGCCCCTCAGAGCAGCTGGCAGCACCCATGCAAATGGTTTCAAAACCACCTGTCAAGCATACTTACTCAGGTAGTTTGGGAAGCAATCTTGGGCAAGAGAAAGAGCCAAAATGATATCTTAATTGTGCTTTTGTACCCTCATGTCTGACAGAGATAATTTTTCCTTATTTTCAATATTTTAAAAAAATCACTAAGCATCAAATGGCACAAAGGGGTTTTGTGTGTAAGGCCCTCATGGTTGCAAGCCTTTTCTTTAACTTGCTTGCCCCAACTTTAAAAATGCAAGGGAAAAGCAAAACTTCTCAGGGACTCCTTTACCTTCAGCATTTGCAGTGAAGCAGCTGCCATATTAGATCATATTCAAATAGAGCCCCAAAGAGGTCGGGAGCAGCGTATCAGCTGAACTGTTTATCTGCAGCCAGCCAAGGGGGGATGGTGCTGCTCAAATCAATTTTCTATGCTCCGACTGGCCCATCTTCTTGACACTTAGATGTCACTGTACCACTGGTGATAAAAAGGTCTGCCAAAAAAGGATGGATATGGATTCACGCAGGGTCCTACAGAGCCAAATGAGAATTGACAATATTAGTCTTTAGGACAATTTTACAGATAAAATTAACCAGAAGAATAAATTTTCAACAGTTCACTTAACCTAATCTGCTTTCCATTGCATTGAGTCTTGCTCCCATCCATAGCTGCCATTTTAATACTTGCGAGCAATGTTGGCTTTTTGTTTTTCTTGTTTTATGTAAAAAAGATCAGGCACATAAACCAGGATGCACATTGCCATGAAATGCCAGTCAAAAAATAACCCACATCTGGTTTCTGTAAAAAGGAGGAGAAAGTCCCTCACATAGTTTAAAGGCAAGGAGAAAAAGTATCAGCATGTTAAATTTGGGCCTGAGGTACAGTCATTGATATGATCTGAACCTTAACTTTCCCTAAGTTCATCTGGCTTTGGTCTTAATTTTATTATTTGGATAACTAAACAGCAAAGGCTGAATCTCAGTCCCAGATCTGGTTTTGAATTAAAAATAACCGAGAGAAAGTTCAAGATTATCCATATTCTATCTTACCTTTGTTATAAACTATGCGGGCCCTTGTACATCTGTGACTATCATTCACGGTACTAGAAATCAGAAACTCTCCGAGTTAATAATAATACATAACACATGTGTAACACTTTCCATCCTTCAGTACTGCACAAATGACCAAGTGTCACAACGAGCTGGAATGTTTTCCCTGTGGCAGGAATAGTGACATTTCATCCAGAGCATGTTGGTCAAGGATACCCAGACTATACAGAAGCAGAGGCTGTGAGGCAGAGCCAGAGCAGGTGGGGATGGCTGTTCTTAACACTGCACTGCACATCAGAGTCCTTGCATGCTTTTCTTTTTCTTATTTGTACAGAAGTTTTCCACATCTCTGGCTGAATATTTAGGGAAGCATTACAAAATCTAATTCAGCTGGCTCTCTGAATGGATCTGGAAGAAAATACTTGGGGTTTGGCTGGGCTGAAACTATTCTGCCAGCGCCTACTTTGAGCATTTTCAGGGATTCAGTCAGGGATCTCAGCACTTGCCAGGGAAAAAGGAATCATTCTGTGCTGGCCCTGGGCAAATTTACCCCCGTGCAGGTCTGCTCTAACCCTCTGAAGGACAACTTTCATTCCTGCCCCAGGCCAGCCCAGGGCAAGTGGTGGCCACAGTCGCACAGGTCCAAGGCTGCTCTTGGCCCCAGGGCAGTGTCAGCAGAGCCAGATTTTCCCTGCACTTTCTCCTCTGAGATCTGAAAGGCAGCAAAGGAGCTGGATGCTGGAGATGCAAACATCAACAGGATGACACAGGTTTTCAGTGCCAGCCTCCTCCTGGCATTGCCTGGATAGAAATGGGAAGTGCCCAACATTGGCAGAGAGAAGAGGTACAGGAAGCACAGGCTGGGATGGATGGATGGAGCAGGGCGTTAACACAGGGAGCAGATGAGGATCAAAGCCACACTAGTCACCCCAGGGGACAGAGGTCATTTACCACCTGTTAAGAGGCCACAATCACCTCTTGACCCTGACAATGTGCACATCTCTGGATGCTTGCTGAAGGGTGGTTTGCTACAGCTACCAGCCACACCATCAGCTCAGCTGGTGGAGATCACTGCCAAAAGCTCTGCAGGTCCAAAGCACCATTTATAGGTTGGCAGCCATTCTTCTGCTTGTCTCTTTGCTTGCAGAGGGCTTTCTCCCATTTGCTTTCCAAAAGCTGCTGACAGTACATTTGGAAAAAGAAGCAACTTGGACCATGTTGAGGATGCAAAAGGAGGTGTTGTCATCAAACGACCTGTGCAGCTGCATTTGGTACCTCTGGATACAAACCCTAAACAAGCAGCCAGGGACTGGGGTGAAGCCTGGGGCATGGGATCACATTCACAGATGAATTTCACCTCTGCTCCTTGACTCTGACCCAGGGTAGATGACAAACACTACAGCAGCCTGCGCTCCTCCTGCTCTCCCCACTATCTATCTGCAGTGCTACCCCAGCAAACCTTAAGCCTTTAAGCTGTACCTCATGCTAGACCATAAATTTTCATACCATAAAAGTCAGCTCTGGTGTGCTGCAACACAGCCCTCCTGTTACTTCAGTTTCTTTAAACTGGAAAAAAAAAAAAAGTGCAAGGGGTCACAGTCATATTTTAGGACCACAGGGCCTTTGGGCCCAGAGAAGACCCAAGGCTGTATTATTTATGCAAAGCCATTCTGCTTTCCAGGAAATACCAACGTACAAACTATTTAGTGTCCCTTGTCTTGGGGACATGAATCAAATCCTGCACTATTTTATTTAGCAAACTGATGTATGCTTCATTTCTAGATTACAATACTGGGAAAGCAGGAAAGGCAGCCAGACCTCCTCATTCCCCTTGGCTGGGGGCTGGACTGAGTCATGTCCTCCCTCAGCACCATGCAGAGAGGCAGCAGGCAGAGAAACTGAGGGAGGTCAGATACTGCTATCTGAATCCCATTTATAGAGCCAGCAGTCAAACCACAGGCACATCCAAAAAGCAAAAACCCAACTTTTGGCCCAGAACTGAACATGTGTTCAATTCTGCACTTGAAAAAAATGCTGCTATTAAGGGGAAAAAAAAGCCTAAAAACCACTGTCAAACAGTTGTCATCCCCTGGTGCTCAAATGGATGGTGCTATAGGAGGCATAAGGGTTTGTGCAGAGAATTAGGCTGTTGCTAATTAATGAGGACTGCTGCATCCTTCAGTGCCCAAAATGGCCATTGGTAGTGAGGATGACAGAAGGAGGTCTCACAGCTGTGGGATTAAGGCAAAAGGCTTGGCACACTGATCTGTATCCTTCACCACCACAGAGCTCAGAGTGAATGTTAGGAAAGTGTTTTAACCCAAAATTTGTAAAGGTTGTCAGGACCTAGACAAGGAAGTCCTGGTTGTAGAGTACCCAGGTTGTGAGGTGAGGAGTTAAATTTGCACTCTGTGCTGTGGAGGGGAGCATGGGAGCTGTAATCTGGACATACAAAGGAAAAACAAAATCAGCCACCTGAAAATTGAGACACAATTTTCCAGTTTTGTCTCCTTTCTCTCCCCTGTACTCAGCATTTTCCAAAGAGAGTCAATAATCCCTGTGGGGGTCAGCCTCTGGCTGCCAGCAAAATGTTTGGGAGCTAATGTGGTGAGCAGCCTGGCTTTCCTCAGGGACAAAGAGCAGCTGCCCACCAAGTGAGCATCCCACAGCCATTCCCAGCAGACCCACTGAACACTGTGGTGCATGATAAGGAACCAAACCAGGAAGCAGGGATAGCTGAAAGCAAGAGATTCCCTGGACAACGTGGAAAAGGAAGGAAAAAGGAAAAAGGAAGAAAATCCCCCTTGCAGTGGATGGAAGAGATTGCAGCAAGTGAACCTGACAGGCTCTCACTTGCTGCCAGCTCCAGTCCAATTGACTTTCCTGCCTCTGCTCTGCCAAGGAGCAGCACAGCAATGGGCTCCAGGATTGTTTAAGTGAAGAATATGCTTGTCATGGATTGCTTTTCCTGGTGCTTTCTCCTCCTTCTTCTGCCAGCATGTTTTTTTTCCCTCAAACTGAAGTTCCTCACAGGTTTTGGCAGCACAGATCACCCCTGGAGGGCTTCACCTGTCCTGGTAGGAGCAGTCAGAGCCTTCCTGGGTTGGCAGCTCTCCTGGTACCAGTGTTTTTTGGGTAGGGCTCAGATGGAAGCCAGCAGTTCCATTCTCCTTATTGCACTTCCAGCTTCCATTTCCTAGGGCAATTTCCACCCGTGCCTCCACAGAGCCAGAGCCAGGACAGACAAAAATCAAGTCAGGGAGCCTGGTCCTGCTCTAGCAGCTCAGTGTCTGTGCCTCCCATCTTGGGAATAGAGGCAGGACCCTATCACAGGCATCCCAGGTGCTGGATCCCTTGCTTGTTTTGGCTGCCAGCTTCCCAGCAAGGCTTTCCAAAAGGCATCTGCATGTCCAAGGTGCCCACAGGCAGCGTCTGCACGTGGTCAGAGTTCAGAATAAACTGCAACAGAAATGAATTCAGGTTGGGATAGGTCCCTTACACTTTGACAAGGCCAGCTGGGGACTCAGTCTCTCTGATTCTGCTCTCCTGCAGCCCATGTTAATGCTCAGGTAGAGTTAGAGCCTGCCCTCAGAGAAATCTCTGCGTGGTTTGTTGATATGAAAGACATCAGCATTTCCTCAGGGACAGGAGGGAAAGAGCTGCCACCCAGCTGTACCTTTATTAGTGCAATTTTCTGTTCTCTCCCTCCTGAAAGAGATTTTCTGTCTGCCAGAATAACCCCAAAGTGCTTATATTTAGCAGTCCTGACAGGAGTTAATCAGAGCTCATGCCCCCACACTTTGCCCCACTTTCTGGTTTCCAGCCAGACTCCAGGCTCAAATCAGTGCATGACAGTGGATGAGGAGTCAGTGTTGCAGTGGGAAGGGGATGGAGACAGGGTCTGTGCCCAGAACATGGACCATAGAGAGAACAGGGATATGAGGAGATGCACAAATGGAAATCGAGCAGGTGGCACATCTGCTTTCTGAGGAAAAGCTCAGTATTTTCATGAGGAAGAAGACATTTCTGGTGAAAAATATTCAGGCAGAAACCCAATTGTCCCATGACATCCAGGCTTGCCAACTGATTCTCACCAATCCTAACCCAATGTCAGACCTTTTTAGTGAAATTTCAGGAAATTTCCATCCCAGTTTCATGGTATCACATGGGTCTGGCAGTCCAGGCTACACCAAGCTTTTCTCAGACCTGGCTGCATGGATCCTCTGCAGGACAAGCTCTTGAAGAAACCACAACAGTTGCACCCCCAGGGGTGCCTAGGCCTTTGTTTTAAACCAGGGAAGCCTACGTTGTGATAGATGCTCTTGGGGTGATGCCTTAAGTTTTAACTTTCATGTTTTCAGCTTCTGTGCTTCTTAGGGACGTAGTTCAGAGCTTCATTAAGTGCTGGTAAGTTCTCTTCACAGAGTAGGGAGACAAAACAAATCCTTTTCCAGATAGAGACCAAGGACAACGAGTACAAGTTTCAGGCCCAAAAGCATAAACAACAGTGGACTGAAGAGAGAAACAAGAAGGATGGGACTTCATAACCTGAAACTGCAATTGGACAATTAAACTCCAATATGCATATACACCAAAACTTATACAAGTGTGAGACCTCATGATGTTGTGACCATTTTAAATCCACCTTGTAGCCTTTGTCAGGTTCTTGTCCTGCCCAAGGTGTACCCTTAAAGGCCTTTCAATAAATATCTACTTTATTCTCTAGCTCTGTTCAGTCTCTGTTCCGGGTCAGCCTTCCCAAGGCATCAGGGAGACTCAGATCCTTGCCAGGATTATCAACAAGGAGGGTGTGTTAAGACAAAGGAGTTCTTTGCTTCATTTCATGAAAGATATGGTGTTAAATAATACACACTGTGTTTCCAACATGGAATATTAATGGCAGAGATGTGGCATGCTTTAAAAAAAAAATAAAATTTAAGCAGACTTCTCTTTCTTCTTTGGTCTTAATTATATGAATTCTGTTTAAAGCATAGGTAGAAACTATTACAGAGTGGGGCAATCTGTAAAGAAAAACATCTTTAGGCAAGGCAGGGAAAATACTGTTAGACATCCAGTCAGAGGTGAAAAAGAAGACTAAATAAAGGATGACCACAGATGGATGGAAAAAGCAGAGAAGAGGAATGGTGCAGTGAGGGAAAATGACAACCAGACAGGGTTGCAGGGCTGCAGGTTGGTCTGGAGGCACTGTAGTCCCAGTCTGATTTACGCTGGGTTTTTGAAAGGGCATCACCAGTTAATGGCTCACCTTCGAAGACGGGCTTGACCCACCACTGTCAGAGGCAACAGCAGAATTACAATCAAAACCCAGATCCCATTCCCAATTTCGGAGGTGTTCGGATGTGAGAGTTTTATTTAAAGGCTCCCTTTTAATGAAAAAGTGGGCAAACTGTGATCAAGGGTAAGGAATTGTCTCTATTTCCATGATTCACATCTCCTGGCACCCACAAGATATGCATTTCCATGCTCTGATCTGCACCACTGTGAAGGACACAGCTGAGAACAGAGCAGGGAGCTGCCGACTAAACGGCGAAAGGAAGAAAGGAGAATGCAGTTCTGTTTTATTCTTCCTAACATTTCATTAAATTGGTTCTGCAAGCTTCCCTGAGTCTGTTGAGCTGGGAAGGGGAGGCAGAGAAACTTCATTAAGTGAGAGATTCTCAGAAATAATTGGGGGGCCAGGGATAATAGCGGCAGCTGTCATTGTGCTGGGAAAGGAGGGCACTCGATTCATATTTGTTAATTGAAGAAGCCAAGAGCGTCTTTCTGCAGGGCCAGGGCTCGGGCTGCAAGGCTGAAGGGGATGTATATATTTTCTGGTTTAAATAGACATTAGGGGGCTCCATTTTTTAAAAAATAAGCCTCTGAGTTGCTTTGGCAGCCGATCCAAACGAGCTCGAGCAGCACGGTCTGAATCCTCCCCCACCCTTCGCACCAGGCTCTGGGCTGGGGCTTACTCGGCAAAAAGCTTCAGCCAGGGGAGGTGGGGACACAGCCAGGACAAAGTGGCTTCTGGAGAGGACACAGAGAGCGAGGGAGGGAGGGAGAAGGAGCCACACAGCGGAGCAGAGGCACAAGGAATCTTAGGGGGACACGGCGTCTGTTCCGTGTGATGTGCCGGTCACTGCTTGCCCATTTTGAAAATTAAATTCTCCCTGCAGGGCAAGTTTGCAGCTCTATCACACAGACATCGGGGCTTTGTTAAATAAGTTTGTACTTCTGCTCACTGTGGAATAGATGGAAATCGGGCATCTTTCTAAAGATGGTCTTTTCTTGTAAGTACCTCTGTGCCTGGTGATATTATTTGCACATTTATCCACACTAAAAGTATTCAGATAAAAAGAATCTATATCTGGCTAATTAAAAATCATTCACATCATAATGTCTTATTAGTTTTAGGAATACTGCCTTGCCTTTCTTGACTTTTCCACACAAATCAGAAACATTTTGGGTCTGATGTTCATTTGCCCTAAGGCCCATTTACTCCATGCAGGAAAAGTCAATGAGCCTCACAAGGACAGCAAGTGAGGGCTGCACCCACTGCAAGCCTTTCCAGGTCTTGGTGTGGCATAGAGAAATTTCAGCATAAAAAAGGAACCCAATTCTCGACCATGCAATGCTGTGCAATACTCTGGGTCCCACAAACTGCCCAGGAAAGTGTTTTTTGCCAATATCACTTATTGTTCCCTCACAAACCACTCGTATCCTTAGGCCCATGGTGACAATTAGTGATAAATCACTGCTGGGAGTTTGGGACATCCACTGGAACAGCTCCCAACAGCCAGTTACCAGGAGAGTGCCAGGACACACAGCAACATTGTGCTTCATATCCTCTCTATTTTTAATGGTGAGGGGAGGAGGGTAGCATTTTAGTTCTGCATATACTGTGTCAGGGTAAAATAATGTTCTTTTCTGGCAGCACTGAATCAGCACACATCCAAATTTTGCCTTCTTCCGCTGCAGATGCTGCCCCCATGGAAATCAGTGAAAGCCTCAAGCAGACATACAAGGGCAGGATTTAGCCCATAAATCACAACCCAGATCATAAATACAGGCTTGAACCCTCCCTTAATATGATTCATTAAGAAGGAGTTTTTATGGTTGGGGTGGTTTTAATTATCATTGTGTAATTTTATTGTTATTGTTTCCATTAAACATTAACAAACATTCTTTATTTTTGGTTAACAAAGATCTTTCTTAGATTGCACAGTAGTTAATGAAAACCACATAAACACATGCAGAAAGATACCGGGACTCTCATTCAATTAAATATAAAACTTAGAGTAGAAGATCTATAAAAATCCAGATTGTAATGAATCATAAATAAATATGGAAAACTAACAACTGCCTTGGGTAGAGCAGTGAATTTATAGCCCAAAGATTTGCATTTTTAAGGTTTGTGTTTTTGTCTGTGTTGTGTTCACAGAAGATGCACATCCTCAGTGCCAGAGCCCCCGGCCTCTGCTCATTTTCTTGGCCCTGCAAATGCCATCATTCCCTGAGTTAAATCTGCCTTCTCCCAGAGTGACCTCTCAGAGCCTCTGAACCTGAACTGAAGCCACTTTCTGATCAATGAGTGAGAAGTCACGAGCACACCAGGCTTCCCAGGTGTTTGGCCACTGGTGGGATGCAGATATATCCAGCAAAGCTGTCCCCACATACACTGTGGTGGATGCAGCTGGCATTCCCAGGCAAGACTCTCCTCCTAGACAGGCTGGAGGAGGAGAAATGCAGGGAGAACAGCTGCTTCCTCATTCTTGGCTTGTCCCACGCCAACAGAGGGGTCTTCAATCATTTGCTAGGCTGAGGTTGCTCTGGTTTTCCATATTGGTTGGAAAAATCTGCCTGTAACTTCCAGCCAGTGACTGGCACTGGTAAGAAATGAGATGGATAAAAGACTGAGTTGACTACTGACACACCATCCCTGAACCCACTGTACATCCAAATGAATTGTTGTTGAGAGACATGAAGTGAAAGGGTTTAGCTATGTTAAAATAAACCTGTAGTTTACAGTTGGAAAATTCCATAAGGACTATTACTCTTGGGATAACTATCAAAGCCAAAGCACATCCATGGACTCCTGCTGTCGAGCTACTAGTTACCAGCCTCAAAACTCATGTTCCAGCCTCTTTCAAGATTAACCTTCATATTTTAGCTTTTGCAATTGGAAGTTCTTTCAGTACTTCTCTGAACAACAGCAAAGCAAACTGGTCTCCAGACCAACCAGTGGCTTCACTGGACACACAGCAATGTCAGCATTGAAGGAGTTAATGGGTGAGAGAAGTGAAAGGATTTGATAATGGCAAAAAAGTCCGAGGCATCTGCTCCAGCATTATGGGTGTGTGTCGGTCTGTCTGACACAGCCGTTGCCATGGTGGCAGAGTTCTCCCAAAAAACACAAAAAGAGGACAAGCTGGATGAGTGCCTGAGGAAAACACAGGAGAAGGGAGATGGCCACAGGGGAAGATGATTTGGCTTTTGTAGGTGGGGCTTGGTGCTGATACTGGGGGCCAACTAATGAAATAATGAGTCTCGTGAGCTCCATGGTCTTCCAGCTGGACAGATGTTCCAGGGGCTGGAGCCAGCTGTTGAAAAAAATGGAAAGCCCTGGGAGTTTCACCCAACCTAACCTCATTCCCATTGCTCCAAGGAACACAGCATGATGCAGAGAACTCTGCAGGGATGGCTGAAGAGGGCCTTGAGAAACAAGGCTTTCCCAGGCAGCCCAGGGTTTTGACAAATGTGTCCGTGTGTCTGCTGCAGCTGTTTGGACAGCAGGGCTCTATATGTGCCTATTAAACAAGGAAGCCCCTCAGCTGCTGGCAGCCCTGGGAAGGAAGGGCTGGGAGCCCCAGGCACACCAGGAACTGGAGCCTCACGGGCTTTGCAAAGCCCAAGGGGGACCAAGTTTGGACTAACTGGGCATCAGGGAGGGGTGTACACACATTTGGAGCTGAAGGGGCTTGGAGGGATGGGCTGGGGAAATTTGGGGTGACAGAAGCAGGATGGGACCAATGGGAGCCTAATGGAGAGAATTTGGGGTGTTTGGACTCCAGAGCAGGAGAGAGAAGGACTGGAGGGGTTGTGGGTCAGGGGTTGCTGGAGTTCCTGGAGAAGTTGCCACTCTGCTTGACACGCTGCTCTATGCAAACATCCAAGGAATTCCTAAGCTGGGGCTGCTTCAAAAGAGAAGCCCCACTTGTCCTGATGCTGGCATGGGAAGACTGTGGAGTCAGAGGAGGATTTGTGGCCCCAGGGTAGGAGGAGACCTGCCTTCCAACACACTGGATCACCAACGCTGTGTCAAATCAGGCCAGAAAGGGAGGTTTAAGCAGGTGGCAACTTACGCAACACAGTGGGGTTTGACTGCACTGGGGTTTGCACATCTCATAGCATGCAGTTTTCAGTTTGTTTGGTTTTCCCTCCATCTCATCCCTCTGGAAAGAGGAACTCATGGCTCAGTGCTCCCCAGCGAGCAGGCTGCTGTAAACAGGGAGTGCATACATGGCTGAGGGGGTTCTCTTCCAGCATCCAGTGGGAGCACTGACTGCCAGCCACATGAAGTTCCACGGGCTGAGGCTGGCTGGGCTGTGGCTCCTGGCACCAGCACAGGCTTGTGTTGCTCCAGCACAGCCAGCGAGTATTACAGAACAAGTCAGAAATATGCTCTGCAAACCACAGGCTTAAAAATAAGGGAAAACACATTTCCTCTCCTCACCAAGGTGGGAGAAGATACTGTTTCCTCAGGCATCACTCTGCTAGCACAGTGAGGTGGGTCTTAGCTGATGGTTAAAAGTGAAGCCAAAGCCAAAGACCTTCATTTGGGAGGGCAGGGTGGGGCCACCCACACAGAGAAACCTTTGTGCTCAAATGTAGTACAAGCAGCAGCGAGTCAGGAGCAGGATAGACACATAGGCGAGTATTTTCATGGGTCTGATCACACTTGCCACACTGTGTCTATTAACACTTCTGTACCACTCTTTTTCCCTGTTCTACCCTTCCATCAGGGGAAATTTTCTAGTCCTGTTACTTTCCTACTATGCACAGAGTTAGTAAAAGTTACCTCAGATGTTTTGCTAAGGATGTTTTAACTGTTTTCTGCTTTTAATCAAGAACTTCAGCTCCAAGAGGGTACAACATTACAAGGATAAGTGGTTTATATGCCAGGAGTCTTTTTTTTAATTGATGGACTATTTGGGTTTGAAGGATTGTTTACAGATTATTTATCCTAGTCTCCGGTGTCCAATTCCAGTCTCAAGAAGATGGACTACAAATCCTTAATTATACTTGCATGTCCTTTATGTGTTAAGAACCCATAAAACAAAGCACATGCATGCTTCAGTCTTGTAATAGTTTGATGAAGATTTCTAAATTTTTCAGCTGCCAGTCCATTTCAAAAGATAGATTACTTCTCTTAGGGTTTCATCTACCTAATTATTTCTGTCCTGATTACGTAACCACCCCATATTTTTCCTCCTGCCACTGCCCCTGGGTAGCACCCAGAGTTCAAGGGAGATGGTGCTACTGCTTAGCATGTAGGTGACAGGCAGCAATGGCTGAGCTGTATCTGCAGGAAGATGTCCCTAGGATGGGATATGGTTGGTGCACAAAGCCCAGGGACACCCTCACAGCCCCAGTGTTTGTGCAGGTGGCAGGCAGGCACGAGCACAGAAGAGACATGTGTCCAGTCAGGTGGGATTCATACTAAGCTTTCTACAACCCAAAGCTATCATGTGGCAGGAAGGACAAAACTATAATATAATAGTGGGTATGATGGTTCTTAGGGTGTCTACAGCACCTAGTTGGAGAAAAGTCACCTACTTGATTACAGAATCATTTAGGCTGGAAAAAACCTTTCAGGTCATCAAGTACAACCATTAACCCAGCATTGTCAAGCCCACCCCTAAACTATGTCCCTAAGCCCCACATCTACACAGCTTTTAAATACCTCCAGGGATGGTGATGCAGTCACGACATGCTGAGGTCCTACTGCCCCCATTTTTTAGCTGGACTCTGCAGGAATGATGGGCAGCATTCCAAGTGAGATTTGGGAGCAAAAAGCTGTGTACTGGTTTCAAACCAGCCAAGCAAACTGTGGGAATGTCCAAGAGAGAGACCTGCTCCACAGCACAGCACAGCTACAGTTCAAACTAAGCAGCACTGTGATATGAGCAGGTCTTGCAGCTGGCAGCCTCCTGTTCAAGGCTTGAAGGCACATGGATGTGTGAATCTACAAGGAAGGTTTTGTCTGGACAGAGAGGAGGACGAGTGCTTTCTCCTCTGGATCATTGGAAGTCTACATGGCTAAGGGACAGGAATGACTGTCCCCAACTTCCAGCTGCCAGCAAGGCTCCCCTGACACAGAGCTTCACACCAACTCCAAAGTTCCCATGTTATAAAGTAAAATACGAGAAAAAGAAAGCCTTTTTATTAGTATGATACTGCAACTGAGATAAACTTCCACTGTCAATAAACATAGACAGGGTTCATAGCATTTTTTGCAGGAAGAAAAATTATCCCTAACTGCCACACTTTTCTTCCTGCAGCAAGCCATGACATGGATTAAACAACACAGAAAGCCTGTGTTTTTTCCCCTTTCCCTTCCTGCCAGTGAGTGGCCTGTATCAGCATTACAGCTGTGTAATTCCTCTTTTCCATCACAGTCCACTCCTGATATTCATTTTTGGAGGAAGGAGGAGTTACAGCAGTTGAAGCCTCCTGGCTGGGGGTGTTCTGGCTGCTGCTCTCCCTCCTTCTTGCACCTTCAGCAGGACCAGCACAAGCTCCCCACGGGTGGGACTCCGAGGTGCCCATGCTCAGGAGAAGGGGTGATGGCTGCTCCTGCTGGCCAATGTGGTGCAGAGGGGTGCAGAAAGCAAAGGGAGTAGCTCAGGGTACACTGGTACATCCTGGTGTGGGTCTGGTGTGTCCAGGTACAGCCAATCCCGACATCAGTGTAAGCCAGGCAAGAGGTGAGTTCAGATGGACACGGGTGCCCACCTGGTGTGAGGGCAGCTTTTGGGACCTGGTGTGTGGAGGTGCCTGGCTCAGCCTTACACCTGCCCTGTCTGGGCACCCTGCACAGCAGGCATGCTGCACTTTGGCTGATCCTGCAGCCTGGAGCAGAGCCAGGACTTCCTCCAGGGGTCTTTGAAACCCCTGCCCTCCCAGCACAAGCAGAGGCTGTAAAAGGTGGGGAATGGAGGGGAGAGGGCAGCAGGAGGGGAGCAGAAAGGAAGAACACTCCTCACTGTCCAAGCCACAGGGTCCCCTCCTCCTCTTCCAGAAAGAAGCATTTGTTTCCAGTGGATGAATTGCAGCCTCTGCACCTGTGGTTATCAGCTTCAATATATTTTAAATTTAACATTCGTCATCTATTTATACGTCCAGCAGAGAAATACGTCTTTCTCCAGCCTCAGCTTGGGGGAAACAGCCCAGGAGAGGGAAGCAGGGTTGGCTGGGGAAGCTTTACAGCCAGGCTGATGATCCAATTAAGTCAACAAAGCGCCCCAGTGATGTGATCTGAGGGTTCAGGAGCTGGGAGTAAAGAGGGAACTGTGGCAGAAGGCAAAGCCAAGCAAACATATGGAATAAGTTACAGGGGAGACGGGTGAGGCAAAGTGCAGAAATGAGTTCAAGAGATGCCTGGGTTTTTCTCAAGAGAAGGAAAAGGATTCGAGGGGGTCTGCTGGAAAAAGCAGGAAGGGGGGATTAAGATAAAGCCAAAAGATGGAATCCTGCTGTGCCGACTGGCCTTTGCTTGTTCCCGGCATGCATTTTTCGCCTTCTTTTTTTCTTTCCCTTTTCATTTGACTGTAGCAGGTATTAATGTAATTAAAAGATGCAGGAACTACTGGAGAGATCATCAGTAAGTTAAGGGCACAGAGAAGGGAGTAGGAGTGGGAGCTACCTAGCAACCGATGTACAGGAGCCAGTAAAATGTACAGATAGGCAACATCCAGGGGAAGGAAAACAAAGCCCAGGACCATGAAAGACAAGCTCAGATATTGCATCCCCAAAGTCCTGCAGCGGTGTGAGTGGGAGAATTGATGGCCAGGCAGTGAGCTGGAGGATGTCAAACCAGCCCCAGGGTCCTGACACAAATTCTAACCTGCCCTCCCCTCTCTGCTGCAGTGGCCTTGTGCCACAGCTTGGCCACGTCTGAGCTCTGGGCAGTGCTTCTGTAATGCCTGGGTGAGGGCTCAGCTCCCCTGGCTTGCCTGGCTGGGATGGTAGGGGCAGGTAAAGGAGCTGAGAACACAGGTGGGCAGCAGGACTGAGACCTGGGAAACCCTTTCTATAAGTAGAAGAGGTATTTTGGCCTCTGTGTAATCCTCAGGGTTTACACCACCAGGAGAAGCCTGTCTGGTGGCTCCAAAACCCCACCTCAGTGAGGGTCAGCTGTGGAAGGAGAGGAAGCTGGCCTGCAAAGAGTGTCCCTGCTATGCTTTGACCTGCTTAAGAGCTTTTTATAAAACTTATTTACGGTTAAAGCCACGCGACCTTTTATTTCAGGCAAGACCTCATGTTTGATCCTGTAATTGTGGCAAGATTTGTATTTTAAAGAGTACAGTTTTACAGAAAATGACACTGGAGAAGTGCTCATTCTCTGTCTCACTGTGCTTTTGGGAAAGACAGGAGCTTTTCTCCAGCAAGCCAACCCACTGTTTCCTTTTTGAATCCTAAGTTCATATTTTTATTATTTGATGTAAAACTTGTTTGGCTTCAAACCATGGCGAATTTTCCCAAAAGGTCAAGCAAAACTGGACAAGTTGTCTTTTAAGTCACCAAGCTTTAAAAAATATCACTTACCCCACTTGGAAAATTTGCCCTGTGTATCTTTCCTTTGATGTGGGAGTTTGTTTACTTGACTGTTGTTACTGTACTACACAGTTTTTCACCCAGGTGAAAAGAACTGAGAATCTATTTCTAAAAAAATATGGCATAATTAAAGAGTTGAGGGGTAAAGAGTGAGAAAGAAGTTTTAGCCCTCCTGAGGCTGGTTGCTGCTGCTGTCTCTCCCAGTGTCACACATGTCACCTTGCCATGGGCTTTCTCCCAGGCCCTGGGCAGAAGCAGCTGTGGGACTGAAAATGAGGGCTAGAGCTCCAATGAACATTTCAGGGCTCAACCCCGCCCTTATTTTTATTTATTTATAGGTTTTTATTTATTTTTTATTCCTATATCTTGCATGCTGCTCCATATTAACACCACTAGCTTCTGCCATGACTCCCCCTTGGTACTCTTGCATCATTAAAAATAAGTGCATTCATGCTTGCAGGATCAGGGACTTGTTTTGAAGTAATGGATTTGTTGCAGAATTATAGCTAACTAGCTGTGTCTTCTGCAAAAAAAAATTTGTAAAAAAATTGGTTATGCTGGTTTTTGAGTTTCAGGCCATTAAAAATTACCCAGAATGTACAGTCACTCAGTAGCAGCTTCGTAGATAAGGATTTAATTATAAGCCCTGCACTCACTTATACTCTTTGAATACCAAATGTATTTTGTGATTGCTTTCAGAGCACACTATTTTTTTTCCCCCAGAAATTTGAAGGCAATTGAGCAATTTTACAGTCTGGAGTCCTGATTCAGCAGCCTTCCCTGTTCAGCAAAGAAATGATGTGCTTAATTCCAATGGGACTTGGGCATATGCCTAATTGGGACCAATGTTTAAGATCACATTAAAATTAATAACTTAATTTTTGTAGCATTTTTGTGCCCCTGTGTGGAACACAATTTGGTTCCATGACTGAAACTTTTATATAAAGAGGGTTTTGTTAAATCTCCTCTTGGTTGCAGATGTTCTTGCAGGTACTGCATAAAGCCCAGAAGGTTTAATGGAAACAGTAGTTGGTATGTAAAATACTTTGAATATGTCCTATGTATTACAGCTTATGTATGTATGTATGGTGTTTGAATACCATGTATGTATTCAAAGGAGGAGGAAGAGAAAAGGAGAGTTTGGAGATGCCCTTGGGGGGTTTAGCTGAGCAGTTCAGCATAAGGATAGCTGAGAGCAGCCTCCTAGCTGGAAATTTTCCCTGACTGATGACAGCTTCCAGTTTCTCTCTGTTGTGGGGGTGTTTTTGTGTGTGTGTGTGTGTGTGTGTGTGTTTGGGGTTGCATTTGGGCATGGGTTTTGCTTTTGTTTTTGGAGCATGCCTTGCTTTATTTTGCCTGCCCTGTCTCACATCACAACTCTTGGGGAGTTAGCACCCACTGACTGTGTTGGAGACCCAGGTTCCAGTGCAAGCTCTGGTCAGCTAAAAGACTTGTACTCAGTCTTTCTTTGTCCTAATCACTTGGCTACTGGCCAGGCAGGCCTGATATTATATCTTCTTCCAGCTCTGGCTTTAAGTAGAAATTCCATGCTTTTCTCGGTGAAAGTTTATAGCAGCTGCTGTTCTTCTGGGGAAGAAATCAGATCTGATGAGCTTGCAGTGTCTCATGGAAAAGCCATTTTATTCAAAAATTTCTGAGCAAGCCAGAGTTAGCACACTGGGCTTCATCCCAGTGCTCGGGATGATCCATGATCTGCAGGCACTGGGGACTGCTGGGCTGCCAGCACCCTCTGACCTGGGGATCACTGGAGAGCAGGAGCCCTGAGATCTGCCCTTTTCCCTTCTTTTTCATCCAGTGGGATCAGGAGAGGAAAGGGGGATGGTAAACAGTTCCTGGAGAATGTGTGGGGAGTATCATAAGCATTTAGCCAGGATGGGTTAAACCAACACCTGTGTGCCAAGCCCCCAGGGCTGCTGGTACATGTCTGGGGGCACTAATAAAGATGTGTGGGGTATACAGAGAGTGCACATGGCAAATGGCTCCAGCAGTTTTGTCCTGCTTCCATCAACTCCTCAGCTTCACTGGAGAAAGGGGTGGCCAGCCAAGGGATGGACTCTGGTTACAGATATGGTCGAGAAGGAGAGTGCACCAGGTAAGAGAACCTCCTGTTTAGACTGGAGCTGTGATCTTGCACACCTGCACATTAAAGGGCAGATAAAATTCACCTGAATTTTCCCCAGCAGGATTTTTTTTCACCAGTGTGAAAGATAAGTCCTCTAACTCTTGACTTCATTCCACCAAAATGCTTATGGGCCATTTCAAATTGCAGAGTCCTTTGTGTCTCTGTTGTCTGTGACTTGCCACAAAGAGAAAGACGAGGACAGGATTCTGGAAGGGCCATATCCCTCTGATCCTGAAGTGCCCCAGCTGCACAGTTTCACTCCATGTGTGCTCATCCCTTGCTGTTGGGGCACCAGCAAACTGAGCTGAAGTCCTGTGAGATTTCCCAGGTGAGAACCACAGCTCTGAACCCACACATCACCCCAGAGCCATGAGATCCTCATCCAGCAGCCTCTGTGCTGCATGTGCCAATGCACAGCATTGGCATATCTCATGTGCAAGTTTGCTGTGCACTGGGTCTTGGGCTCTTTCAGAGCACCCTGCTCACTGAAGACAATGCCATTAGGCCCATAAATCACAGAGCATCTCCCTAGCAACTGCTCAGTGCAGGAGAGTGCACTGCTGCCCAGCTCATTTAATGCCCCTTCCTCTGGAGGGTTTCAAGCTCTGAGGGGCTGGACATGTGGCAATCCCCATGGAAGTACCCAAGGTAAACTCATCTCCATTCCATCCCCTTTGTGAAAGCACAGCTGGGGACAGCAATGGATCAAAGGGCAGCTTTTCTTTGGGGAAGTTATTGCCAGCACATTCTACTCGGCTGTACTGCAAGGTAGTACCTGGATATTAAATAAGGAGTGTGGAGGTTTCCTCACCATTACAATAATACTGCAAACTGCTGCGTTATTTATTGTCGTATCATTTTTTGCCAAGGGCTTTAGCTCGTCTATTGGTCATTAGAAGCAGAAGCGTTTGCAAAACAGTTTTAAAAAAACCCATCCTGCACTCTTATTCCTCAGCTTCCATTTCCAAGCATTCTACCTCAGGAACACAGCAAGACTGCCTGCACACAAAACACAGCCAGATGTAGAAAGCAAACGAGCTGAGAAAACAAAATGCTTTTTATCATTTCTTTCAGCTAGAGTAATCGTACGTGTTACTCAGAACAATTGCAGGAATGAAATTTTCGGAGAGAAGTGCAATTTAGCTGAATTTCAAATTCCCTTTCTCTCCTTTTTGCCGGGGCTGTTGTTTCGGTGGGGGTTTTTCACACTCGCTGGATCTTGTGCCTTTGGCTGGTCATCCTGGAGGGTCTCTTGGGCTTTCCATGACATGGACAAGCCCAGAACACCAGCCCTGCCCGTCACCCACTTTGTTCTTCAGCAGCAGCCTGTGCCACAGGCGCTGGGAGCCAACAGCCGCAGCGCGCCGGCGTTCGCGGCGTGTTTGCTTTTCTCCCCCCGCCAGCAATCGACGCGTAATTGCAGAATATTCGGAGGAAGGGCAGAAATGAGGGTCAGGACCCCGCAGCCCACGTCGGCCAGCTGGCCCTGCCGCTTTTACGTGACGTGAATCGGCAGCGAGCCCGGCCTCAGCCCGGCCGTGAGACGCGTGGGATGGATGGATGTGTGGATGCATGGATGTGGAGCGGGGAGCGCTGGAGCGATCTCCGCGGACGGACGGTGTTCCCAGGGATGCTGAGCAAGGCCGGCACAAGCCTGCCCGGCCCCTCTGCCTATCAGCAACCACTGGCTACCGGCTTTTGTCATTCAGATGATGATGTCCCTGTGCTTGCACCGTTATTGGGCTCTTAATATTTAGCAGCCTGTCAGGCAGCTTTAATTAGTTTTTCTCCAGAGCGGTATGTGGGTTGGGGGCTGCTGCAAAAGGCATTTGCAGAGGTTCAAATGCAAGGCAGCTCAGGCTTAAATGCGCAGGATCGTGGGATTAAAAGCAGTGTTTAAAATGTGCCCTTTGTGATACGCCTTGCAGCTCCAGGGGCCGGCGTGCAGGGCGCTGCTGAATGCACACAGCTGATGGAGGGAAGCAGCCTGCCAGCAGAGCCGCAGCAGCACACACAGCTGAGCAGGGGATGCCCCTCAGCCCCTGTGTCCCCATACTGGTGGGAGCCCCCAGGTTCCCACACACACCCTCCCCATATCACACTCTGGCCACAGAGGCAGATCAAACGCCCAGCTCTGCCCCACAGAGGACACTCAGACCCCAGACCAGCACCCTGGCATTGCTCTGCCCCTTTGTTTGCTTCCCCCTGCCCACCCACCAGCTTCCCGACCTCACTCCATGGGCTATCCCAGTCTCCCAGTCCAGCACCCCTTTCACTGGCCCCAGGAACAGTCAGGATAACACCTTAAGACCCATTTGACTTAATTTTGTCTATTCACAATCTACCATAAACTTTGCACACCCCCACCCCTGATATGTCCTGTATATCCTGTATGTCCTATCTGTTCCAGACCAGTGACATTGGGAAGGGTGGCCATGTGCTTGTGCACAACCCAGGAATAATCTTGCCACGACCTAGGGTGGAGCTGTGAGCCAGAAATAATAATTCCAAATATTTTAAACAGCCAGAGGAGACTGGCCGAGATAAAATGTCACGGGGAATTCCCTGCCAGCACAAACAATGTGAATTACAGAATCAGTAACACAAAGTATCATTAACTGTTCTGGCCCTGCAAAAATAGGCTGTGTCTCAGCAGTCTGAAGGCAGCATAGGGTGGATTGAGAAGGGCAAGACTGGTGGCACAGGGGCAGGGCTGAAAAGAAGCCAATTAGTGGTTTTGTTCACGGCTTTTGTGGTGTTTCATGACCTCCCTGGTGGTGTATATTCTTCAGGGGTCGGGCTGACCTGGATCGGTGGGATTCAGATGTTAATTCTACTTTGGATGGGATAGAGAAGGGAGTGGCCAGCCTGGCATTTGGGACATATGCATTGCTCCTTAGCAGGTCAGAAAGGCAGCTTGGCACTCAAGGAAGCACATGGCCTGGCCTGGCTGTTTTCTAAACTTAAGGCAACCTTACAGTGGCCAGGGTAGCTAATTACATCAGATTTCAAATATTTAATGAAAAAAAATTCCTGGTATGGAGCAGCTCTGGCTTTCCTCCTGTTTCTCAGTCCATGTTCACTCCTGTACCACGAGATTCCTACTCTGCCAGACAGAATCGTTCATATGGGCTGGCTGCTCAGTGCAGCAGAGGTGAAAGCTGCACAGGTATTTAACAGTAATCACTCTCACATTCGAGCACTTTGCAGATGTTTACTGCAGGCAGCAATGTCTCACTTCTACAGATAGAGAGCTTAAAAGAGACAAGGATAACCTGAATTGCCCGAGGTCCCCGAGGAGAAGTGTGGTATGTTATCAGACCTGCAGGTCTAGTATCCTTCACCTTACAGACCCATCCAAATCCTGCTAGACAAAACCCTTCTATATTGAAAGAAATCTCTCTTTGGGGGAAACCAGTGATCCAACTCCTGTCCCGTGTCCATTTGGCAAATTGCTTCTCACACCCTATGAAATCCTTTTGAAATCTGTCCTGAACCCCAATGGTTCTAAAATGTTTATCAGTTCCAGGTGACCGCCAGTCAGAAATATTTTTAAAACTGGTCAGGAATGAATAGTTTATTTTTATAATGCTGGAATATTAACAAGATAAAACCCCTTTACTCAGAGACTTCTTGTGCAGCTAATCAGCTCAGTAATGCATCGTTTTGATAGAAAGCTCTCCCCTCTTTGCTTGGTAAACATGGCATACATTATTCCTTTCTGCATGATGATGTTACATAAGGGAAACATGCTGCAGACAGGGTGGTTTCCTGGGCTGCTGATTTGATTCAGGCAGTTTTCAGATGACACTATCTCAGATCCAGGAGGGATGTGGTGGCTACCCTTGAGGGTTACAAACAGTCCTGCCACTGCCTGCCTTGATGTCCTTGGTCTCACCACTTGGCCCAAAGTTCATGAATTTTAGGCTTCAGGAAGGGCTTTACAGATTAGGCTCTGTGACTTCCACTCCATGGGAAATGGTCAACAACAGCAAAATCTTGTGTGGACCCACCAAGCTTCTGGACTCCTAACACAAACAGAGGGGATCCAGGCAGGCAGGATTAGCTGGCAAACACACCCAGTTGTGATGTAGGAAGAGCCAGAGGACGGGAGATTGTGGGCGAACATGCTGGCACAGCTTAATCTGATGCTCATTCCAAGGAGGGAAGGAGCTGGCTGCAGCCTGCAAAGGATGCTGGCAGCAAGGAAAGGCAGGGATCCACTCCCCAATCTGCTCTGCAGAGAGCCAGGATGTGATTTGGGGTGTAAAGCTGTATTAGTGTCCAAAGTGCTGCTTGGCTCACACAGGAATCCTTTGTGTCCTTAATGAAGGGAAAAAGCAGGGCTTTATTCCGAAGCTTTGTGTATAATCAGATGCCATGTTGTAAGGCTCTGGAAAACACACCAGAAATAATAATTGGGAGGAAATAAAAGGTTTAGTTCAAAACAGTGTGTGATTTAAATAAGAAGTGAAAAAGAAAGTGCGCAGGATTTGAGCATCGGAAGAATGAACTTTTAATTCATTTGCACTGAGATTACAGGGGGAGGGGCAGCATTTAAACTGGTATAAAAAACTAGTTTAGATGCAAATGAGAGATAATGGTCTTTAGTAAGGAAATAAGCAGGGGGATGAACTTTGGCCGTCAGGAGCCCAAAGAAAGTCCTGGCATTGTCGCTGGAGCTGGAAGCCCCAGATGCAGTAATTAGCAATGAGTTTGCAGATCTCAGCACCGGTGGAACAAAAGGGCATCGCTGTGGAGCTGGGCTGCCAGCTGGGAGAAGGGGAGGTGAGCTGGCATGCCACAAGGGTTCATTACCCAGCAGTTTGCAGAGGGGAAAAGAAAAGATCCAAGGCTGCAGCCTGGGGCAGGCATAAAAGCAATCTAGGGTTTGTGGGGTTTAACAGTTCCCAGAGCCCTGGCATTTTCAGCTGAAAAATTCCCTCAGCAACTGAGCCAAAGGGGTGGGGATTTTTCAATAGGTCTTGCGATGCCCATGGAGACAACTGCTGCTATTCCTTAACCCTTAAAGGTTCAGTTGATTAGTTTGGAGCGGGGAGACACGCTGCTGGAGAGATGTGATTTGGTTTGTAATCATCCCATGTGCCTGTGCTCACCTCCTCAAGAAGGAAGGAGGAGAAGGAAACAGATCACAAGCCCCTGCCTGCTGCATCCATGCTGCTTTTTTCTCAGCCCAGGATAGTGTTTGCTGCACAGGCAAAGTTTAAGCCGTGTCCACGCAGCCCACATGCATCCCACATCCTGCACAAGTGTCATTAGCCAAAGTTTGGCCCGAGATCTGAGGTTTGTTACTGGTATTATTTGTGTTTATTGGAGAAGAGCTCATCCTAGTTTGCTCTGGGAAAAGCCCAGTCCTCCCCCAGGGTCCCTCAGCTCATGGAGGGATTGATTGATCTGCTTATTACTATCATGTTATTATTATTTAATGCTCTCAAGGATTGGCCTCCCTGGAATGCAGGGTTTGTTTCTGCTGAGGCCATCGTGGCCCAAATCCTCCAAGCCAGGACAGCTCCTGGCGTAGCAACCTCCCTGCTCGAGAAAGAATGTGCCTCTGTTCCCTTCCCTGTGAGTGTGCAGAGCCTTCACTACAGGCACAGCTGATGAATGCTGCTTGTTGCCACCTCTCCATGGCCTGCCTAATCCCAGCCAGATTTGTTATAGATTTACATGCAGAGTGACCTGGTTTCTGGGTCCTGTCAGGGAAAAAATAACTCTGTTGTCATCTGAGTGATGCATGAGGGAGGCAGCCCCCAGGTCAGGCCCAGGCTTCACGTTCCCAGGACTGGTGGAAGAATGTGAATTAGCCTCCTTCTCCTGTGCCACTGCACTTAACACCCCATATGGCACCTAAATACTGCTGAGGGTTCCACTAAGGGGCCAGGCTTTCACTCACATTTTGCAGGTGAGTTTCTTACCGAGGTGTATCAAGCAAAGTCCTGAAGCCCCCCACAAGGATCACTTCCCTCTCTTCCTCCCTCCCTTCTCCATGCTAATCCCATTTCTCTGCAGTGCTGCCTTGCAGCTCCTCTGCCCGTGCACTGCCTGCTGTGCCCCCACCCCCTGCCACACCACTCTGAGCTCATTGCTCCTGCCCCACAGAGCATCCATGAATGCATGTGTGAGCAGGAGAGGAGGGAAACAGGCTTTGCTGCACCCTTCTGCAGCTGCTCAGAGCTCCAAGCAGCTCTAGCTTTGCAGCATGGGTGCCAGGGTCCCATCTCTTGCTGATGGATGCTGGAAAGCATTTCTGTGTCACTGCAAAAGGCATGGAGTGCCTGGCAGGGGTGTCTCTTGGGGCAGGAGGAGCAAAGAAGGAATCTTTCCTCCCTCCTGTACACCTTCCCAAACCTGGACTAGGAGACAGCTCCCTTCAAACCTGAGGCTGGAGCTTGGGCCCCAGCATGGGCCAGGTCAAGTCCAGCAGAAGGGAGTTCCATGCCCATGGCTTCAGGAGAGCCCAGTCTGGAGAGACTTCTGGGGAGCCACAGGCTGCACTGCTGTGTTCTCAGTGGAGTGTGAGAAGGAGGCATAAGGTCATAACCCTCTGACAGAAGAGCTGGGGAGAGTTCTTCAGATACCCAGTCCCTTCCCTGACACCCCTGGCCCAGCATGTGCCTGAGCAAGCTGTTTAGTCTCCGAGGCTGGAAGTGTGCCATATGGCACCCCCGGCCTTCGGGAGAGAGATGTCTCTGCTTCAGCCCAAGGTTTGCGAGCAAGCTGCTAGCTGAAAACACAGGAGTGGATGGAGAATTGATGTTTGAAATGCCGAGGTGAATGGAGGAAAAGCACGAGTCCCTCCTCGAAAGAACAACATGCTAACATGGGCAGCAACCATCTGTCCACCGTGCTGGCCGGGCTGCTGCAGGCGGTGCAGCTGGCACTGCCAGGGGGCACGGCTCCACTCTGCCCTGTCGGGCTGGGATTTTTATAACTTCCCTTGTATTGAGCAAACTGCAGGCATTCCCAGTCAGATTCACTGCTGGCATTGCCCTTAGCCACATGGCTAGAGCAGTGCCAGGAGCAGATTCAGCTCCAGGATTTGACAGTTTTCCAAAATGTGGATCGGCACTGGGGAAAGCCACTAAGGTAGGATCCTCCTGGTGTGGAGCAGTGCAAGCTGCTGCACCAGAGCTGCCCACAGCTGGGGGAAGGGAAAGGCCATGGAGGAGAGTAGAGGGGAGGGGAGGGCTGCACAATCTGCAGAGTTGTTTGTAAAAAATGCTCTTAAAATGCTGCACTGTATGGATTGGGATTGCAGGTGTTTCCCATACCTGTCATGTAAAGCTCTGCTAATTTGGCAGCATTATAATCGGCTTTTTCTCCCTCGCTTTGCTCTTCCCCGCAAGAGAATTCTGGATCAGCAGACCCAGTTTACATGACACCTCACACCCCTGCCTGTGTGCATTTGGGAAGAGCAGACAGTTTTCAGTCTGGGAGACAGAGTTTGTTTGGAACCCGTGTCTAATTCCCAGAAACCCAGAGCTGAGTACCCACCACCCAAACTCAGGGAAAGCTTGCACCAAGATGGGACACGCTGAATTTGTTGACCTCTGTCCCTCTCCTAGTCCTCTCTGTCATTGTCCTGGGTTTTTTTTAGGCAATTGAGAAGTGCTTTGTCGTTCAGCAGGTCAGAGGAGACCAGTCCTTTGTAGCTGAGAAATCTCAGAGCCATTGGAACTCCCAGCCAAGTTTCCCCCTTGGCTCCAGCTTGTCCCTTATTGCTAAGGGGACAGTGACTCACATAGATTTGTCCAGCTCTGGGGCAGGGGCAGCCCCCTGCCTCCTCCTGTTTTTTTCCCATCACTGATTATCATTTCCAAGCTGTCTCTTGATTGCTAGTTTAAAAATTCCCCACAGCCATTGCTGATGCGTCTCAGGTATAATCTCTCCAGGGAGGCTGTGCCCCCTCACCACATGCTCCCTGTGCTCCTGGAAAGGCCGGGCTGATTGCATTCATGCATCACTCTGCAAACCTACCTACTGCCACTTCCCTCCTGGGAGGATTTCTCCGTCTGCAGGAGGATCCCTGAGGAGAGGAGGGCAGGGGAGGGATGAGCAGGGGAATGGCAGAGTCACCCCTGGCTGCTGGGGGCACGTGCAAAGCTGCTGAAGCAGGGGCAAAGGACTCACTGAGGAAGGAGGAGAAAAAACAGGGAAAAAGGAAACAGCTCAGGTCCTTTCTTCATGTCTCAAGTGGGGTACATCACCTATCCACACCCCAGGTGAGTGCACACCTGGCCATGCTTTGCTCATATAGATGGAAAAAATAGACAAATCTCTTGCATGTCTCTGCTCTGCCTGGAGGGGAGAGCACATCTGTCAACACACAGTTTCCACAGAGGTTGGAGCAGAAAGGGAGCCTGTGGCCATCCTCTGTTGGGGGCACAGCAGGGCAGCAAAGCACTACATAACCTCCTGAACTTGGGGTTTCACAGCAAACTCCCCTCCTGACCCAAAGGTGGCATGGGCACCATTTGGAGGCTCTGCAGCCACACCCAAAATAACTCCAAGGCATCCCCCCACCACAGCTGCAGGTCCAGCCCCACTGCCAGCACAGGCACAAGCCCTGGCTGCTCCCATCCCACTCCACTCCTCAATTTTTATCCAATGGTGACTGCTGCTCTGCCACACAGGAGTGAGCCAGAGGAACCGCTGGCTTTAAACTGGCTCCTGGAGAGACCTCCCAACTTGTAAATTTTCCAGTTAATCGTGTCCCAGAAGAGAGGACACTCAAAATCAGCAGGACCTGGCACCCTGGAGCAGAACAACCTCCTGTGGGTACAAGTAATCTTCAGAAGAGCATCCAGGGGAGAGGGGGGTGCTTTTCCCTCTGTTCTCCGCTTGCCATCCACCGGCCTGTGATGGCTCTTCCAGCATCACTGTTATCACCGTTCCTTTTCCAGAGGCAATTAGCCTGCTTCCCCTGCTGTTTGCACAGGCCTCACAGGCAGCAACAGGGAGACAGGAAGTTGGGAAGTTAAACATGATTGCAGAGCCACAGAATCAACAGGAGGACAGCAGGGGCTGGGTGTTGCCTGAAATGGGATGTAAAGCCCATTTTCTTTCATTCAGTGATGGACTGATTCCCAGCCCAGGGAGAGCTGCTGGCTGTAGGTCAAATGGCACACAGTCTCCTCACCATTGGGCTTTTCCTCTGCCAAAACCAGCTTTTATCAAGAGTGATAACAGACCTCCTGGGTCTGGAAAGTATCAGTTCTGCACCACTGTTCCCCTCCAGGATGCAGGTGATGGTACCCCACACACTTGTGGAACATGGGGCAGTGGTGGCCGTGCCCTGCCCAAGGACCATTGGGTTCCATGGCGTGATGCAGTGCTGAGAGACTGCAGTACAGGCTGCCCTTAGGCAGTCTGCACCTCCTTGGTCAAAATGTCCCTCTAGTCCCTCTGTCTTCCTTCTAAGGTGTTGGAGAGTTTGGGTTATGCAGTGCTGGACAAGTAGGAGAAGGCCAGCAAGCACATTGCTGAGCTGACTGCATTTTGAGTTCTGTTTTGTTGCATTTTGTTTTCCCACTGTCATCTTGCATTGTCAGAAGCCATAAAAGCATGAAATGACCTGGATCCACGCTGACTCCATCCCAGTCCCACTCCCACTGTAATCAGCAGCAGGATGTAAATGCTGACTTCTTACTGAATTTTAACATAATTCCTTGGTTATGCTACGCTTCTCCAGTAAAGCCAGGGGAAGATTCTCACTTCTTCCAGCACCCAAAGGCCACCTGAGAGCCAGGCTGGGACAGTTCTGCCACTTGTCCCACTCCAAGCCCCCAGCAGCCCAATCCTGCAAGGAGCCCAGAGATGCCCACTGCCTTGTAAGGAGCCTTTGTATTGGGCTGGAGGGGAGGACAGCTCCTTGTCCTGGCTGCCACAAGACCAAAAGGGAAGGTACCTGGCAGCCTTGGCATTAACCCTGTGTGTCCACCATGGCTGGCTGGGAGAGTCCAGCCTGACACCCACTTCCCATCATCCATCACCTCTCTGACTTCACATGCTGGTTTGGGGTGGGCACAACCTCAGCACTTCCCCTGGATGCAAAGGCTTGCAGAGTGCACCTGCAGGCAAATCAAGGGCCTCAGGCTCAGTCCTTGTTGTATTCAAAGCTTGGGTCCCTATGTCATTCCCCATGGAGAACTCAGGCATGGTTTGTCCTTGCTTGAACCCCTTTAGGGATCAAAGCCTTGTGCCAGGATGCTGCTGTCTCCTCCCCCTGTAAAAGGACTTTGTCATTTCTTCCAGTGCAGAGGCTGAGGAGCATCTAATCCCAGACAGGCAGCAGGCCATTCTGGAGGGGATACTTCTTTTCCAGTGCCCTCCTATTCCCTTGGTCCAGGCAGGCAGAGGAAGATGTGGATGTGTTCATGCCTGAGCCCACACTTGCCTGCTCTCTGTGGGGATTGTCCCTCAGCAAGGGGAGGCAAGTCTCCTCCTGTTCTGCAAGGTTAGAGCTGCTGGGATATTCCAATCTCCTCCTGCCAAAAGCATCGCTGCTGAAATTGCACTGCTGCAAATAAAACCATCTCCTGGCTAATTACTGGGGAACAGTTCACCTTCTATTTTTAGACCAGTTTGCAAGCTTGCATTGAAGATTACCCTGCTCCTGTTTTTCTCTCCCTGACTCTTTGCCGTACGTGTTTCTCTTCCTTTCTCTCCCTTGCTGCAAATCATGCTGAACCAAGCTTGGCTTGGAGCAGGGGCCAGCCTCCAGCCTGCACGCCAAAAACAGTCATTCAAAAGCCATCCACACCAATTGCTTTAGCATTAGGTGAAGAAGGAGCAGCATTTCTCAGAGCCATCTCTTCTCAGCTTGCCATGCCCAGCCTCTGCCTGCTGAGTGCTCCCTCCACCTGGCCACAGCCAGGGACCCGCTTCCATCTGCTCCACACGCTGTTCGAATCGCGCTGTCCAAGCTCTACACCCTTGCAAGACAAGGGGGACTGATAAAGAAGGGAAAAGACGAGGCTCTGTCAGAGCAATCAGTGCGGAGCACTCCGTGATTACACGGGAGCTGGACGGGAAGGAGGGCTGTGAAGGGACAGGCTGCAGACCCCGCACCGCGCTGTGTGGAGGCGCAGGGAAGGCACGGCCACGGCCCCTCTGCTTGGCACAGGGACTGTCCCTGCTGTTCCATCCATCCGAGCGGGACCGGCTGGCGTCACAGCAGTGCCGGAGCTGCCTGGGGGCGACAGTCCCTCCTGCCAGGAGCCCTGAGCTCGCACGGCCTCAGGAGAGCAGGGGTGACGCGTTCAAAGCCCCCCGGAGCCCACGGGCTGCGGGAGGCAGAGGCACAGCGCCCAGCCCTGCCCGGCGGGGTTAACCTCGGTCCCCAAAGCCGGTTAGGCAAATTAGCGCGGCGTTTTCCCCGAGCTAATTAACTTCCCTCACAGCAGGACTAATGAGCTCCAGCTCAGCACTTGGCTGCGGCAGCCCAGGAGAGGGGACGGCTTCCGGGGCTCGCTGCAGCCTGCGGCATGGGCTGGGATCGGCTCTCTCCGGGAGACTCCTGCTCTCCAGCACCCACTGCGCGGCTCTGCTGGCACGGGGTGGGTGCCTCAGACTTCTCCACTGGCCCTGGAAGCCACTGCAGTTTGGGGAGTGTGGGGGATTTCCTTCTTGCCCCAGGCAGGTCTGAGATTCTCCAAAGAAAGAGGCAATACCAAGCACAAGCCTTGGCACCTCTGGGCAGCTCCGGAGGGACACAGGTGGGATTCCCTCGGAGTTGCCTTTCAGCACGTCTCTTGACTTCTGGTGAACACGGGCACAGTCCAGCCCTGTGTCCACTGCAGCCAGTGGCGAGTTTTCTGTTCATTTCAGTGGCCAGCGAAGTAAAATGTTTTCGGTATTTTCCTCCTTTCTTCCTGTCCCAGCAAACCACATTTATTTTACCCTCCATTCGACTCTTCCAGGGATCGATGGGTCATCAAAATGATGAGTTAGTGCCTATAGTGACAGTGGCACTTTCCATTACTGCTGATATACCTGGGGGACACATGTCTCCCAAAGACTCATCAAGGCTAGGAAATTCAACACAGAGGCTAAAACTGTCATTTGCAATGAAGCCACCCCAAAGCACGAGACCTGCAGTGCAGGCAGGACCTTCCCAGACCTGCAAAGACCCCCCTGAACTCCTGGAGAGCTCCAGGGACACCAGCACGGGCAACATGAACATGGAGCAGAGCACAGACTTGCATCTAGGCTACTGCTGCTTTTGGGGGTGTTCCCTCTCCCTTTTCACCGACTGATTTTCTCACGGAGAGGCGCTTGGATAAACACTTCTAGCTGGGGAATGATTCCTTTTCTTGTGTATGTCTCATAACTAGCAGACACCATGTCTTTTTTTTTTTTTTTTTTTTTTTGAGATTGCATTATTATGACATTTTAATTGGCTCAGGACGATGCAAGTCTCAAAGCCAATTTGGCCCCAAGGTTTTCAGGCAGAACTGTTTTCTGTCTCCATTTTGATAGATATATTTTACATCGGCCAAAATGGCCTCGCATTAAATAAAACAAAACCTCCTGTTAATTCAGAGCTCGTGGGTCATCCATCCCCTTCCCTGCTTTAATTTCGGCCTGAAACCTGAACCATACCCGAACGCTAGTGTCGCTGTCCTGGGATGACAGGTAGTCCCCCCACCTCGGAGCTGCCCGCCCGGGGATGGCTGCGGGGCCGGCGGCAGCTGGGCTGCCTGTTCCCACTCGCCTTTGTTTCCCTGCCGTGCGGGAGCCAGATCTGAGCCAGCGCACCAAGTAATTACAGGATTTCAGGCAAAGACAGGGCTGCGAGTCGCGAACCGCTAATGAGTGGGTGTAGCTGGAAGGGGGCTGGCCAAGGGACACTTGGGGACGGCCGGCCGCGTGTGGCGGCGAGGGCAGTGGCTGCGCTGCCCCAGCGAAGCCGGAGGACGTGTCAGGAATGTGCCACACGTGGTGACGGCAGCCGGCAGCGAGACAAACGCCCGGCGGCAGCGCAGCCCGCGCCGAGCATCCCCGAGCGCGGCAGTGCTAATCTTTAATTTGTCACACCTGCACGGCTCCCCCGGCCTCCTGCCGCCCTGCCGCCTTTTTTCTTTTCTTTTCTTTTTCTTTTTCTTTTTTTTTTTTTTTTTTTTTTTTTCCCCACTGGCTTTGATGACGCCTGACAATCCAGTGGTCCCTCTGCCACTCCAACACGCTCCTGCTCCCGCCGAGCTGCCCTTCCTTGCCACATTCCCCGCTGGCCCCAGGGACCGCTCTGTCGCCCTGTGCCTCACACGCACAAATTCCTTGGTCTCCAGCAAAGCCGGAGCAGACTGGATAGCGGGTACAGTGCTCGCCCACCTCCAGGTCCTGCCCTCTGCGGCGACAGTGACAAGTGCCCGCAGCCACCAGCGCGCTACCCGGCGGGTTAAGGTCACCGCCGGAGGGCCCTTAATCAGTGACGGCCCAAACCCGCGGCCCGGAACAGCACAATGGCCCGTGCACGGCTCTAAATCCAGTGACACGGCACACGCAGGCACAGCCCAGGGCCACAGCACACATCGTTTGTCTGTCCCCTGCTCGGCACCTCGCTCACCTTGCGACAGCAGAGCCGCGGAGACTCCCCAAGCACCAGAGGCGGGAGGGGGAGAGTTGCCAACTAATACCGCGCTGCTGCCGACACAGAGCCCGTCTGCCCCAGCCTTCCCTTGAACTGAAAATATTTTGGTCGATAAATACCCCTCCAGCTTGTGGCACGTCTCAAAATCTTTTGGGTTTTGGCACGTTCCGAGCTAAGCTGCTGAGAGGTTCCTGGAAAGGTGCGGGATGCGGTGTCAGCCCTGCAGCTGGAGGGCTGGGTAAGCCCTGCTCCGGGCTTGGGTGTGACATAAATGCTGTTGTCTGTAAAGTATTATCCCAGGATCTTGTGTCAACAATTTTCCTAGCTTTTCTCTCATTTTTCTCACCAGCCTGCCAGGTGTTGCTGCAGTTCATGACCCAAGATCCATTTTTTTTTCTTCCTTCTGACTTTATACTTTCAATATGATTTACAAAAATTCCTCATAATAAGGCTCATTCAACAGCTGGATAATGGTTGCCAGGAATTAAGAGACACTATGGCATGTTTAGCACAGAAGCATGTTGAGTATCTGGGTCCCAAAGCTCTGTGGTTTTTAGGTAATTTCTATTAAGGTTAGGATGTGCAAAGATACCTATGGGGTACCAAAAGAGCATTCTTGCAAAGGATATGAGGGTTGCAAGGCAGAGGAAGGACAGTAAATGGCCTCAGCAGTGAATTCACAACTGTAAATCCTGATTAAAAGAGTTTGAGGTCTGGGAGAGGCTGTGTTAATCCTTTCCTAACCTTGGCCCTAAAAGCTTGAACGACCGGCTCTTTCCCTGCCCCTCCTTCGGGCAGCTGTGACCTGCCTGCGGGACACTGAGCAGGGCCAGGGAGGGATGGTGCTAAAGCAGCTCCCCCATCCCTTGGGAACCTTTGGTGTTGTCTTCACACCCAGAGCGTGGGAGCACGGTACTTGCAAAGCCACCCCGGGGGTGAGGGGCTCCTCCTGAGCAGGAGGGGAGAGCCATAGCGGGCAGTGGGGCTCCCTCCTCACCAACAGCCTGTTCCCCTGCAGGACCCACCCTCCTTTTGCTCCCCTTTTCTTCCCGGCATCACCTCTACCACCCCTGCTCACTTAGATTTTTTTTTTTTTAGTGGGCTTTTTAGACTAGGAAGAAGAAATGCTTTTTGTGGCTAACAGGTTTTGGATCTGCCCTTCTTTCTACGAGGCTGGCTCCGTGTAAGCCAGGGCAAAGTCTGTGGGCTAATTGACTTTATTTATTGCCTCTTTCAAGTCTTTAAATCACGCAGGGGGTTATTCGCTGTTGCTGCTGCTTTGCTGATTTGTTTGGGGCAGGGACTTTGTTTTTCTTTTTGCCTTCCTCTCAAGGGCCTCTGTAATTCTCACCTCAGGCACCAATTACGGCTCAGCAGTGCTTTTGGGCACGGTCCGAGTTTGGGAATTGCACAGCCTTGGGAAGGGGGGGCTGGGCAGGAGGCAGCCTCTGCAGGAGGTGATGCTGTGGTGAGGGGAGGGGGCCGGAGGCACCGCAGGGATGAGCCCTGGGGTTTCGTAACCAGAGCTGTTGGGAGGTTTGCTGTCGTAAAGGTCTCCCCGCTGAAGCTGAGCTGCATAAACTGCTGGATAATCTGTGTTAGAGGCTTTTCTTCCCCGGCAGGGGAGCTGCTGGATGCCAGCCACATGAGTGTTTCACACTTGCAAACCTCTACTTTGCTTCCCAAATTCAGCTGCTCTGAATTCTGCCAATTTTGCAAACAAGAAATTAGTGAGGTTTGTTTTTGGTTGGTTNTTTCAAAAAAGAAATTATGGGGGTTTTGTTTTTGTTGGTTTTTTTTTGGTTTTTTTTTTGTTTTTTTTTTTTTTTTTTGCATTGTTTATTACTAGCTACGTCCTCTTGAGGTTTTGGGGCTTTTTTAATTGCCAAAAAAGTGCAAAAAATGTTTTATTTCCCTTGAAACAAGCAAAAACCACGGTTTTAAAATTATTATTTGTTTGTTTTGGTGTGTTTTTCTCCTTGTTTTCCCTGAAGTGGGGGATTTCCATTGCAGCTGTACCCTGAGTTATTTTCCTTTCCAGAGGGGAGAGGCTGGATGGAGTTACCTTCCCAGAAAGTTATGTCTGAGGTTCAGGACACCCAACTCAGTTACACTACCACAGAAATATCACTGGAAACCTTCTCAAAGCATCACTTGGCAGAAAGAAATGCTCTCACATCAGCTGTCTTCCCTTTCATCTTCCACTGTGGCGTCTCTTCAGAAAATCAGGGTAATTAACACAGCTCTATCTTGTCCCGCCTAACGCTTTGCACAGCGCTCAGAGCCCTCTGCCTGATTCCTGGTTAGTGTAGAAGGAGGAGAAAGAAGGAAGAAAGGCTGACCAGATGCAAAGTTTGCTGTGCAAAAGACCTGAAATTACATCTGGGCTCCCCACCACAACCGCACAGAGAGGCACAGCCTGGCCACAGGGATGCCTGGGACCCATCTGTTTTGGAAGTCAAGTCCTGGGAGCCAAGGGATGGGATTAAGAAGTCAGACAGGCTGCTGTCCACCGGGTAAGATTAGTCCCTGCTAAAGCATTTCCTAATCCTGGGCGCAATTGAGATAATCTAAGCACAGATTAACCAGGTCCTGCTGGAGTTAACCTCCCTGCTTCCCGTTTATTTTTGGCAGGAAGGGGCTGCTACTGCTCGGGTGCCTCAGCAGACCTTTGCACACCAGCACCACTCAGGAGAATGGGACACAGGGGCTCAGTGTAGCAGAGACCCCAAATCCTGCAGTTCTAATACAAACTTTGTGATATGGGGTGGCATTTTGCTCCTCAGGCCCCATGCCTCAGATGTCTCTGATTGCATAATACACAATCTTTTTCACTTCCAGAAAAAAATAAATCAAAGAAAATACACTGCCACCACCATAAAAAAAAATGTTGGCCCTTAAAATGCGAGGAAAATAATGACAGTGTAAAACTGGCTTCAAGAAAGCCCTTCTCTAGGGCTTTTCTCTGGGGCAAATCAGTGACTAGCTCAGGAATTGTCTCTGTCAGGCTTCCATACGGCTTTTTCCTGAAAAGCTACAGGGTTTGGGGAGAAAACAATACTTCGTTTCATGAGTATCCTTTTTACTTTCTCAGCTGAAGGCTTGTGTGTGGCTGGGCTGGACACAGGAGCTCCAGGACATTCTGTTTTCCCTGCAGCAGCATCTGGATTTCTCTCACTGACTATCAGCAGAGGCTTGTTGGGTTTTTAAAGCTTCTAGAATGTTCCTATCATTCTTAGAAATTACAAAAACTGGTTTTTCAAAATAAAATACACTACCAAAATTTCTTAGTCTGAAGAAAAGAAAAGAAAAGAAAAGGTTAGAAGTTTAAACTGGTATTCCCAGACCCTTATAATCTTTTTTTTTTTTTTTTTTTTTTTTTTTTTTTTTTTTTTTAAGATGAAACGTAATTTTCAGTGTCTCAAACATTTCTGGATCATTTTAAGATAGCAAGAGCAGCTTAGCAATGACTAACATTATTGCATTTCAATATATCCAATGCAGGATGCTTTGCATTTTCGCCAAAATGTAACTTTCTCACAGGCACATGTGTGTCTGTGTCTCTGCACAGAAACCATACACTGTGAGAAAATGTTGGGTGTGGGATTCTCTTGGAGGTGGCAGCTCCAGTGTGCTGTTCCAGGGGACATAGGGAGCTGCTGGCACTCCAGTGGGGGTGGGCACTGGATGCCTGGAGCACTGCTTGGATGTATCAGCTCTGAGAGGGGATCCTCTGGGAGATGTGGAGCAGCCACATTGGCCACTCCTTGGAGGAGGTCTCTGCCTGGGGAGGCCACACTGGACCATCTACAGAGGGGCATTCATCTAACCTGGCAAGAGCCTCATCCTCCTCACTGCTTTCTTGCTGCTGGCAGCCTTTCAGGCTTGTTTTATTGCTTCTATCTTAATTCAACCTTGTAACAAGCTGGCTGAGTGAGTGGGCACCTCACTGAGCCGTGTCACCACGCTGCATCCCAGAAACTTCTGCACAGCTTTTAAAAACAGGGACAGGTTAAAGTGATTGATTTACTTTTCCCTACAAAGGCCACCGCACCTCTAGACTGCACGATGATTGATCAGCTGACCTTTATTCCCATTTACTGCCCTTCCCAGAAATGTGTGGTGTCCCTGTGCTGCAGACACCTCTGATAGGATCAAAGAGCCGTGTGTCAGATGCTGCACACCTCAGAATTTGCAGAGCCTTTAAGCAGCCCCCTGGAGCCAAGGGCTGGGATCAGGCACACGCTGTCACCACGGTCCCCTACGGCTGTAGCAGCCACCCCTGTGCCAGCCGCCCTCCTCAGCATCCCAAACACGGGGCTGCTGCAGGCAGCCGCCAGGATTGCTGTTGTTCCAGCCATCCTGCTTCATTTAGGTGCACGCTTCCCTCCTCCAGTGTCTGGTGGGATGAAGCAGAGGGCATCCAATCCTGGAGAAAAAAAATAAAACGAGTTTCCCAGGCAGCGGTGCCTTTCCGCCCTTGGGGAGCGCAGCGCCGTGGAGCGTGCTTATTAAGCAGACAGTCCTGAAGGACACTTTAAAATAAATTAAGAGGGCTGTTCCGCTCCTGCAGCTGATTACAGGCATGCCTGTTTTGTTGTTTGGTTTGGTTTTTATTTTTTTTTTTCCCAGAGAGTGGAAAAGAATGCTTGGAAAAAATTCTCTAATTTTTCCCTTTTCGCCAGAGCAGGCCTCTGTGTAATAACAAAACCACAGCGCTCGCCACTCACTGCTCTCTTTGGGACACCCAGGCTAAGAGAAAGTGCATAAATCTGCTGGAGGCCTGGGGCCAGCACACAGCTGTCCCGACATGTTATCCACCCCCTGCCTCCCCGCCACGGCTTTAGCATCCCAAACGCAGGAGACACGCAGATGTGGAGGTAAGCCCTGGTGGGAAGGAGTCCTGCAGGTCACCAGCTAAGCATTTCAGCCCAGAGCAGATCTCTACTAAGCCACTTTTTGGAGATAAGCTTATCTAGACCCGACAGCTGAATTTAACCCTGAACTCTTGATCTTGATTTTTAGCCTCTGCAAGCCAATAGGTTTCCATGAAATTATACACACCAGATTTCAGCTCACCCGCTACAAGGGCTCCACCGCTCCCTTAAAAGAGACCTGCACGGCTGTGCATGACAGCATCATCCAGTAATGCCCTTGGTTTCACAGCCAGCCCTGTGAGTTAGACAGGCCCCCAGCCGGGCAAAGCCTTCGATTAATGACAGTGGGGCTCCAGCGGGAGAGGAGCCGGGATTTTTCTCCCAGTGATAACACATTTGAAGGTAATATTGCACGGGTGTGGATTATCACCCCGGCGCTTTGCTGTGCGGGTTTTTGGAAATTTGTTTTCATTGCATGAAAGCAGCTAGAAACGCTCTCTCTCTCTGCATGAAAAATGCACTTGGTAATGGTCTTTCTATTGCTGGACAAGCTGCCTGCGTTGGGGCTGTCAGCGCCGTGACAGACTAGCCAGGAAGGGGCTCGCTAATCAGTCTTCCCAGCATCAAACCAGCATCTGCTACACGCGATCCAGGAAATTGAGGAATCTCAATGTTTTTGCAATATTGCTTAGTTGGCCATGAAATATGGGTGGTTCCGAGAGGGACGGCTTGTTTCTCCCTCACGAAGATAAAGCAACTTTAGCTAAGGATGAAGCATTGCTGCACAATGAAGGCAGCTAAGAGCGGCGCTCTGATGAGAGCACCCCGGCAGGAGGGGAGGGGAGGGAGGCGTAAACAGCCCTGCAACTAAGACATTATTAATATGCTTGAACTACAGAGGGCAGAAGGGATTTCTTTTCTCCTCTTTCACTCCAAAAGCAATATTCCGAAAATGTCTGGGTTCCCACATTAAGTCAAGAAATTAAATTCTTAGAAGTTTAACCCTGTGTTTTCTAGCTTGATTTTAATTCGCTAGCCCATAAGACAAGTCTTCCTAGGCAAGGTGGCTGTCTAGAATCTGGCTGAGGAAGCCACTCTCCTGGCCAAGAGGTGGATAAACAGTATTTAAACAGAGCCAAAGTCCCACTTCTGGAAGTTATTTGGGGCTGTACTTGCCCACGTCACTCCTGACAGCAGGGTCGTAGCTCTGCAGGTTCTCTGTCACTTCTGAAAAGGTTCCTTTTTCATGCGCCTAAAGAGGCCTTTTAGCTCTCCCCTGTTTAAAATCCGTGACGTTTGCCACAGAACAAAAAGCTGGCAGTGTCAGCATGAAGTGGCATGACTTTTCAGGGATCCACAGAGACCAAAAGGCTCACAGCAGATGAGGGCCAGGCCTTTCTGCCTCCAGTCAGGGCAGATATTCCCACTCCCACGCATGCCCCCAGCCCGCCTCTGCAAGGGCAGCACCCAGTTCACACACAGCTTTTCCTGGCTAAAGTGCTTTCTGTTTTCTTTTGGCAAGACAGCCATGGTAGCCAAGAGAGAGGAATTTGCTTCCTTCCTCCCCTCCCTGGCCGGCATTTTTCCTAAGGGTAAAAAACAATAATCCCAGAGCCTGCCTATGCCTCCCCATCCCGCCCGGCGCTGGGGGAGTCACTGCCCTGCAGTGCTGATTATGAATTCAAGCAGCATGCTCCCAAGGCTGGCGTGGCAGGGTACGGCACTTGGATGGCTCAGAAGGGCAAGAACAGACTGGGGTTTGCGCCCTTTGTGAGATTTTCAGACCAACTGCAGACCTTTCGGTTGAGATCCACGGCAAAAAGCGCAAACCTGTTCCCGGCACCGAAGTGCATAAACCCTTTTTATGTAACAGCCCTGCGAAATAAGCGGCAGCGAGGGATTTATGCTGCCTTTGAAGTAAATTGCATCCTGGTGCACTATAGCATGAAAGTTAAGATTTACCATTCCCGGGACACTAAAGACCCCGGTGGAAGCCAGGGAATAAATAGCGCGGCGCTCCCCTCGCTGCCTTCTGCTGCGCGACTGGGCTCCACAGACCTTCCTCCCCTCTCCGCCCCTGCTTCTCCTTGCATTGTGTCGGGAAAGCAAATTGGTCACATCTGCATCCGGCCAGGGAGGAACAAATGTGCTGGCTAGGCAGCAAGGCGCTTTCTGAGCGGGGATACCTCAAAGTGAAATGAAAGGCTGCCCATCAAAGGTAGAAAACAGACCAGCGGATGAAAGGGATTCTTTGCTTAGCTTTGGTAAGGCTACTAGGTATTAATAAAATAATAAAATAATGANACAAGAAAACTGGGGCATCCAGAGCAGCACGTTTTTTTTTCCCCTCCCCTTTTCCTTTACTCATCCCTCTGTCATCAGCGGAGGGGAGGGATCGGCGTCCCCCCATGCTGCGGCAAGGACTGTTTATCTTCACTCCTCAGGACGCTGCCATTAGCAGGGCTTCAATGTGTCGTGATGCTTCATCATTAGCTGGAGGTGCTTGATCTGGCTGGAGAATAAATGAGCCGTTCCCCCCATAGAAACCCTCGCGTTTCGTAGCCAGCTGAGCAAATATTTTGAAATATTCCAGCTCTGAAATTTCAGCGGTCAGATAAAAACAAAGGGGGATCTGATACAAAAGAGCTGAATTCTTCCGTTTGCTCTCCAGCAACCCACCGAAGTCGGCAGTGGTAATGGGGAACTGTGGTCTGCACAGCAGGGAAGCGCATGCCTAAGTCCCATGGAAAATCCCTGTGGTCTTTACAGTTAATCATGTCCAGTTAATCATGTCCAGAGGTGGACGAGTGCTCAACTGATGCGCTGAATCATGACATACAGGCAATTACCCTAAATCAGAGCAGTATCTTCCAGTCCCAAAAGGCTCCATTACACTTCACCAGCTCCTGAAGGGAAGGCAAAAACCCCAAGAGGCAGGACAGCAGAGGAGGAAGGAAGAAACAGCCAGGTGTTCCTCTGCTGCCTCCCCAGTACTTTTCTAACCTCGTGAAAAGTTCTGGCAGCTCTTTAAATCCAGGCTGTGGAGATTTACAGCTCCAGACCCTCCGGGCAGCTTGCTGAGTTTACTCTGGGTTCCTCCCAGCTGGCTGGCTCAAACCCCACAGACAAGGTTTCACAGACAAGTTTCAAGGTTTCAGAGGCTGAGACTTACGGGCCGGGCAGTGTTTGGCCTCCCCCTTCTCGCCGACCATAAATTGGTGTCTTCTCCTCTTCTGAGTGTCCTGGCTCCCTTCTCAGGCACCCCGCTGAAGCAAAGCCCTCTTGCCAGCCTTTCATCACCTGGGCCCGGTGTGGCAGTGGGACGCTTTCCCATGCACACTGATGGATATCCAGAAGTTGCTGCCTGCTGGGAATAGCCCTACCCTTGCCCTGTGTCACTGCCAGGAGCTGGGGCAGCCACTGAGACTTTGGGTGGCAGGGTATCCCGGCTTCTGCTCGCCCAGCATCCGTGAGGGAAGGGTCCTTGAGGAAGGATGCCTTTTAGCTGCAGCATCTCTCCTGCTGGTCAGGCTCCCATGGCTGTGCAGCCGAGTCCTGGGAAAGCCGGGTTTGTCTGCCCAGGGACGGCAGCCCTTCCATTGCCTCCGGGTGTTTAACTCAGCAGGATCTCCTGCTGTGCCGCTCTGTGATTGGAAGCATTTCCCAGCCCACTGCTTGCTAGGGAAAGAAAAATACCCAAAATGGGAGTCTTTGTGGGGAGAAGACACAACGATGGGGTGGATGGATCGGTGTCTGGGCGAAGGAAAAGGAGAGCCCTTCCTGTGCTAGATACACTGTCTTTAAAACAGGTGTTCCTCTCCCAGGAACAGGTTTGGCATTCATTTACAGGACTAGAATATTATCACACATTCAGATACAATCTAAGCCCTGTTTTTTATGTGTGCACAGGGGGAAAGGAAAGGCAGGAGGAGGGCCTGCATATTCTTTTTTAGGAGCCCAAGACTAATGTGCCCAGCAAAGCAAAATTAACCCAAATACCGTGATTATGCAGAAAAAATATCTGCCAGAGAATGTCATTTCACTGGCGACATCCTGCAGTTCTGCACCAGCGAGGGTTCGAGAGGTGGCGTAGTAACAGAGTACATCAGGGCAGGCATTTGACTGGAAGCATTAAATACCTCAGAAAGGTGAATGGCCAAGGTCTTCCCAATAATTAAAATGTGTGCAGTCTTCATAGACCAAGGAAGGGACAGAGCCATTGTTTAAACAGGTAATTAGAGCTGTATTTTAAGCAAACTCGAGGCAGTAACAAGCTCCCTCAGACGGGGAGGGCAGCATTCCTGCTCCTGGTCCCAGCATGAGTAATTACTGCCCCCCAACCTGCTGCTGGAGACAGCCACAATGTTCCCAGCCCCACTCCCTGGTGACTGCGCCTGGTTGGGAAAAAAAAAAATCCCATTTGATTTCACATTTTTCACTCCCTGTCTCCTTCCTTTTGCGTTCAGGTTCAAGAGAATTGGCTGAGCCACTTTTTTTTTTATTAGAGCGGCAGCAGAGAAAAAAAATGGGACCCAGTCAAGCCCCAAGGGAAGGGAGGAAATAGCATGAGCCAGCTCTCTGTTCTCTCACACAGACACACACACAGCCACTCTCCCCATCCACACAGGAACAGAGGGCAGACATCTGGTGGAGCTGGCATAGAGGCAAAATCAGCCACCCCCCCACCCCACAACCCAGCTCCATGAGACTACAAAGTCTCTTCTCCAGCCAAATGTGGAGGAGTCCCAGAGATGTGCCATAATCTCCTTCTGAAGAACCAAGGATGCACATCCTTCTGCTGGGGGGTCTGCCCTGGAACTACACAGGGAACGACCCAAACCCTCCCTGTGCTAAGAACAGGGCCAGGAAGCTGCACTCCCTCTGCCCTGCCTCCTCCAAGGACTAATCCCTGCCTCACCTCCCTCTCGCTGCTGGCTCCTTATCAGTTTCCACACTGCCTGGGGGGAATTACCAGCTTCTTATTAACCCCCTTGTAGGCAAAGCTGGAGGAAACAATCAGACCTGGGGAAAGGCAAGGAGGAGCCTTTGCACCAGCAACACAACCTTCCACAAAAAATATATAAGGGCTAGACACCAGCGATGAGGAAATGAGCATTCAAAGAACTTGGCTGCTTGGCTTTGCTGCCCACCTTAGCTGGGTCGTTCTGACAGTTAAAAAAAAAAAAAAAAAAAAAAAAAAAAAAAAAAAAAAAAGCCTAAATAAAAATACTTCAATCTGCAAGGGGCTTTGGGACCAGCAAGGTGAGGGCACGCTGGTCTGACACAGTGCAAGGTGAGGAAAAAGCCCCTGGAAGGCAAAGAGCAGGTGACACCTGGGAACAGCCCACACAGCTGTACTGGCCATGGGTACAGTCTTATACCCTGGGCTGTCTGCAGCCCAGCTTCTGAATGCTGCATACCCTTCCTGAGTTTTGTATGGGAAACCCATACAGAATTTTTGCTCTGTATTTTGCTCCAGAGTGTTGCTCCAGAGGAGAAGACTGATACCAAGGAGTATGGAAAGATCAGCCTGCTTTGAACCTGGTATTTCTCACCCCCTTTGGGAGTCAAGCAATCAAGTAGAGCTGGGAGACAAGGCACAACACCATGAAGGACATCCTTACCCCTTAAACAAGTCACCACACCTAGTCACCTCTTTGACAGTCAAGGAGGGTTTTGGCCAGTTCCCTGAAGTAGATTTGCTTGCTTACATTTTTCCATAAATGCCAGGTTAAGTTATAATAATGACAATACCTGCAACATGCAGAAATCTTTCTCTTTTCCATACCACACATATCTTGAACAAACTTCAGTACCCATCATTACTATTCCCAGCAAAATAGCTATTCTAATTCATGCCCCTCTTTTGTAAAAGCTACGTGCTAAAGACAATACTGGAGTTATCTCTGGATAAGAAAATAAGTCTAGGGACCAGAAAGATATTAAAACTTCAAGCAGACCTAGGGACCAGAGACACGTGAAGGCCTCCACCCAGAGAGACATTATGAATTCAAGCAGCATGGCTATTGACTGCTTTGTCCCAACACAGAGTAAGTACAACCAAAATGCAATCAGTACATGTTTTTCCACTTTCCTTAAAAGTGTGGGAAAGAGGATGAGTGAGAGTGTCATTGCTGGTTTCGACTGCCCACACAGTGCTGCATGAGCTGCAAAGATAATCTCTGTATCTTGTGTGTCTTGGGATATCAGGAGGTTTTGTTGCAGCCCCAGTTCCTGAGCCCTGATGATGTGAAACTTGCTGCTCCTTGGCTTCTCTAGCCTTACTTCTTGTGAGAAAGCTGTTAAAATGTTAATGATGGAGGAAAAGCAAGGGGAGATACTCATCTTCGTGGTCTTTTAAGAGCAATTAAGATCAGATTTACTGTCCTCCGTGCCTGGAAGGGCTCAGCACTGCTCCCGAGCCAGGGCTGTCGTTCAGGGTGTGGCAGGACTCTCGATATAGTTAGAGTCCACAGCGCTCTGGCTGCTCCCACTACACGGAGCAGGAGAGGATGCAAGGCTAGCCCAGGTCTGGATGAAATTTCCCCTCCCGACTGCTTGACTAAAGCATCCCTCCAGGAGCTGTCCTGTAGCTGTCGGTGTGGCTGCAGCGAGAGCGTCTGCGGCTGCCGGAGCTCTCACCCCGATCCCGGGGAGCCGCGGGCTGAGCACACGGGCCGAGGAGAGATGAGTTTCATGCGGCTGGGTTGCATCCCTTGAGCATCTCGCAGCTCTGCCCCAGCACGGCCGGGCAAACCCTGGGCTTCTCCCAGGAGAGGGGCCAGCCTTGAGCAGCACGGAGCAAAACAGCTCCATCCCCTGACCTCCACCATGGTCTGACTTTTAAACAGCTCCAGAGCAGAGCCGCCACGGTGACTCATACTGCGAAACTGGGGCTTTTACTTTTTTCTTTTTTTTTTCTTTTTTTTAAGTATGAGCGCGGCTCCATCAGTCAATTACTTGAAGAGCCGCTCTAATTTGGCACCCAATTGTTTCCCCAGCTGCCGCTGCGTCTGATCCCCGCTGTGGGCGGCAGGAGCAGGCTGCCTGCGCAAGGGAAGGAGCCCAGGCGCCCAAGGGAGGAGGATGAGGAGGAGGAGGAGGCGGCAGCGGCAGCAGCAGCAGCGGCGGCGGCAGGGAGGGCCACGCTGCCTGGCTGAACAGCCCCGCGCCCGCAGAACATCAGCACTAAAAATGCAGGCATTAAAAATATCTCAGGGTCACAGGTGATTGCTGGATAATAAAAATTACTTCTGGAGGCGGCAGTGGGAGGGACAGATCCTGGCGGCAGGGGAACAGCCTGCCAAGGCTGGCCCAGCCACAGCGACTCGCTGCGAGCCACGGCCGCAGCCGCCGCTGCTCGGTAATGAATGTGATGTGACATTTATGGCTTTTTCCACTGTGGATTTTAAATCGCTTCACAAAGGTTGCTTAATAGCACTGTCCTCTTCTTCTCTTCCTACCTTTCCTCTCGTCCTATATAATATAAAAAATAAGTGACTTGCCTCCCATTACATGAGAATTCAGCGGCTGAGCAAGCAGCAGAGCACAAGTACCCGACCTACGTCTCCTGCCCTTTAGCCCCCTACAAGCAGTCCTTTTTTTCCAAGAAATCCAAGAATAGGATCTGTACGTCTGTTTTTAAGTCAGCGAGGATTTTTTCCTGCAGAAGAGGAAGCTTGGTCTCAGCAAGGAGCCTTGATGAAAATCACACAGCCTCCCATGCACTGCAAGGGACTGAGGGTGCCGTGGTGGGGGAAGCAGGGGCGATGCTCCCCACTCCAGGATGGAGGCACCCAGGAGCAAGAAGAGGTGTGGCTGCAGCCAAATACGTGTCTCCAAGCTGTAGCTCCTCTTTCACTCCTTTAGCACGAGCATTTCCATATCCTGTGGCACAGATGCACACGTGCAGTCAGGCACACATGCAGACGCCTGCCTCACCCTGCACTGCTGCCATCGGACTGCTCCTCCAGCTGCACCCGCAGGCAGGAGAGCATTCCCTGCCTGCATGCCCCCCCCCAGCTGTGTTCCTGCCCCTCTGTTTTAACCCCTGAGGCCTGTTCAAACTGAGACATAGCAGCGGCTCCAAGGGCAAAGAAGCAGCTCGCTCATTTTGGAGAAAGCCCATCTGTGCTGTGTGCAGCACAAGAGATGCTTGTGCATGAAAAGGCTGCAGCAGGAAGGCAGAGGATGGATTTAATATTCCTGCCCTTTTCTGCCCCATCCAATTCTTGGACTATGCAAGTTTTTTATCATGTACTTGCAGTTCGTAAACTGATTTATGGTACATGACAGTCTAACTTCTTGGTGGGAAAATTAGGATATTCAAGGTACGCACATGCAGATGTGCACTCACAGAAGCACATACACACACACACACACACATCTGCACTGGTGCTGCCTTTAGGAATGCATCAGGCTCTCAAAAGTCATTCCTTCAAGTCTGCTCCACCAGGATGGACCTTTCCTCTTTATCAGGACACTGCTGAAACAGCCAGCATCCCCCAGACAGCAGACAAGCCATTGCACCTCAGTCACTGAGCTCTCCTGGAGCTCCAGGTGAACCTCCTGAAGTCCTGGATCAGGGCTCCTGCTTCTGTAGCTGTGAGATCTGAGATTCAGGACTTGTTTTGACATGCTCATGGCAGCTCCTGCTTGAAGGCACTTGTGCTCACCATCAGCTGGCATCTCCCGAGGGCAGGTGGCTCCCTGCCAGAGAGGAGGAGACACAGACCCACACCTCTGGGGCTGGGTCACTCTCCACCAGGCCAGGCGAGAGAGTCCCAGCCAGATGGAGCCAGGAGAAAGCACTACCAAGTTGTTGGCCAACTTAGGATGTGATGTTGGCTTCACAGGAAGCTACTTGGCTGCCTCTCCCTGAATCAAGATTCAGTGATGCCAGGAGACAGGCACAGCGGGGAAACTGAAAGCAAAAAATGGCAGAGTGGATGGCAACTCGACATTAATTCATTTTTACCATATGTCTGACTATTCATTACACTCCACCATTCTGTTCTACAAGACTCCTGGGGGTCTTCTATGCCATTTTATGGCTAGCAGGGTTCCTCTCTGCTTGCGGCACGGCGTCACCACGGTTCCCTGGCTAATGGCTCAGGAGCTCCTGTGGTGGGAGCAGCCCCATCCCGTGCACAGGCAGCCCCTGGCATCAACTGCTCTGGCACTCCCAGCCTGTCCCCAGCACACCACGGACCTGCCAGGTCACCTGGCACAGGGCTCTGTCCCCCAGGAGCACACACAGGCAGGTGACACCTGCTACAAACACGCTCTGGCACCTGCTGAGAGACCCGCGCTGGGAAGCCACGGGTTTTTTTTATGGATTTGCAAATTATTCTGTATTTCTCTGCGGTCTCCCTCCGGAGTGTGTTCCTGGCACGGGACCAAGCCCCGGCTCCAGCAGCAAGCGTGACTCATCCTGGCAGGCAGCAACCCAGGAGGGGGAGGATCACCCAGGCTGGGAAGCCAACACCATGGCTTTGCTGTGTGCCCTGTTTGCATCAGCAGCAGCAGCAGCTGTTTCTCCTCCTAGGTGGGAAGGTAGAATCAGGGCCCCCTTGCCTGGATCCAGCTGTCCAGCCCCCAGTAAGCTGTGTGAGCTCTCACCCTGGCTCCTGTCACATACACAAGAAGGAGCAGTGAGCTGCCTGCACTCTGCACTCTGCCTGCTGTGCCCCCCGGGCTGAGCTCCTGTCCACAGAATGAGCAGACCACAGTCTTCTTCAGAATGAAAGAGCCTGGACCAGCTCCTCATGAACCAGCCCCTCTGGGGGACTTCAAGGGGCACCAGAGGTCATTCTGCACAGGGAGGTGCAGGGGTCTATCTGGGTGTCAATAAGGAAGGCACAACAGCAGGCAGCATAATAATAAAATTGCTTTATTAATAACATAAAATATGAAGAGGAATGTAAAGTAATTATTTTATCCCTTCAGATGCTGAAACCCCATTTATGAGCTGCATTAGATGACCTCCAGATGAATTGCCACAGCTATCATCACTGAGGGGATGGGTCTCCCTCCTGTCCCATAGTGTCTTTAATCTCCTGTGACAAACAAAATCGTTAGTCTTTTTCTGACAGATGGGGAGGTTCTCTCCTTAAGGATGTCCCCCAGAGCACAACACCAACAGCACGAGGCATCTCAGCATGTTCCCTCACACTGCTGTGTACATGGGTCTGCAGCCTGCCCAGTACAGGCCCCTGTAGTGCAGATATGGCTTGCCTGGTGTCACTAATAAATGTCTTCCACAGGGCTCCCAACAGGGAGAAAACCCTTATTTTTCTTTCTGTCAGACATGTCCTTTTCCTCTTAAGTTTTTGTGCTTGCTACTGACCACAGACTGAAGTCCAATCAATGGAGCTGTTGTCATTGCTTCCCCCAAGGGGATATGCAATTAAAATCGTCATTGTCGCTCTGCCTCAAACACGGGGGCAAACTCTGCCTTCACAAACAGTTTTATTTCATCCCTTAAATCAGAGCATCAGTATCCTCTTACAGGAAGGCTTCAGGTCCCACATGTAGTACAGATGATCAAAATTTACTTCAACATGCTGTTTTTCTTTTAAGAGGCACCAGGTGGATGTACTTGCAGAGGTCAAGCATGGACACAACACAGCAGTGAACACAGGTACACACATTTCCTGGAGCACCCTGGGGATACTCAGATTGTATCTGATGTGGATGACCATTCACTGACAACTTTATCAAGGCAATCAAGACTTCCTGTGTCTGCTTCCTTTGACCTCAGGGACAAAACACAGCTCCTCTCAGTCTGACACTCCTCAAACTTGGAGAAGAGCACCCCAGCAGCTGTGTGGGAAAAAGTCCTAGAGTCTGCATGGGGAGATTTGACTCCCAGTTGTATGACTGCAAGATGTCCAAAGCCCAAAACATATGTGCTCAAGTGAATAACTGATACTTCTGGAGTCTGTCCATCCCTAAGGCCACTCAGTAACCCTCTCCTGGAAAATTTTCATCTCCTTCCACTCTGCTGAAGTGTTTGCAATCCTTCATGGCCAGTTTTCCAAACAGTTGGTGTTCTGCTGCAGAATGCTTTTATTTGATATCCTCATTCTGTCCCAAACCAGGAACTGGGACAGGATGGAGGGCAGAGAAATATTTAAATGCAGTATTGATGTTATGCTCTCACATACAGACTTCCATGGCAATAGGACAATCTCCAGAAAAGGGGAAAAAACTGCAGTTACTCCCCTCAGCCTTGTGCAGAGTTTGATCTTTGCAATATCGCCTCCACGTAGAAATGCTTGTTTCTGCTGCAGAAAGGAAGCATCCCTATTGAATGCCTTTTGCATTCACGTGCCGTGCAGCTCCTTGTGGCTCCGTGCCTCCCGACAGCCGGCAGCCCTTGGGGCCAGCGGTGCGAGCCCGCGGCGGGGCCGGGGAATCACCGCTGCGGCTTGCGGGGCTGCCCGGGGCCGGGCTCCCCATCCCTCCTGCCGGTGGGATGGGAGCTGCTGAACGCCCAGGGAGGGATTCACCGACCCAGCGCTCTCCCTCTTCCAGGTCACAAAGTGTTCACCAGCAGCCTGCTAGCAGGGCACGTTTATTAAATTTAATGAATGGGTTTCAGTGAGAGGCGCTGTGAAAATTCCACATCTAAATCAGTATTTGCGTTCGTATTGGCACATTTCCTAAGGAACCTGAAATCATTTGCCTTGCTTTATTGGCTGCCTGCTATAGCTAATTAACAACACAAATTAGCATGGAACAATCCCAAATTCAATTTTTGGAAAGGCACCTCATTTTTGTCCCTGAGATTACAAGATATCAAATCACATATACAGCATAATGTGTATGACACGTGATAGATATATGTGTGATGCACATACACCACATACAAACCTAAACAAAGATAAGAGCTTGCCAATATTAATCCACTTCAAATCATTGTTCCAGCTACTTGAGAAATAAACATGCATTCAGTGACCTTGCAGAGCCTGCATTTCCTTGGCTGTTGTGACACAGAAAGCTCCTAAAAAAAGTGATGACTGAATTCTTACCAGATAGATACACAATAAAGGTGGGTTAGAGAGGTACACAGATGAACCCAAACAGCCATCAAGAATATAGGAAAGGATCACATCACTTACTTCTTCCAATGCAGTAATGGTAGTAAGACCAATTAACAAATATCTGAGCAAGACTTTCATGAAAGATCTGCTCCTGAGGATATCTCTTGCTCCTGGAGGAGCCACTGGGGAGCAGCCCTTAAGTCAGCCTGTGCCAGCAAGAGGGAGACCTGCAGTGTCAGCCAGAGACCTTGCCAGTGGGAAGCTGAGTGCCGAAGGGAGGGCCGGGAGAGCGAACGCGGTGACCAGCGTGACACAGCGCTGGGACAGGCTCTGTGTTAGAAGCGTCTGTCAGTTCCTTGGAAACCACTGAGAACTGAAAGCATCAAAGAAATAAAGCTGTTGCCAGCTGGAGGAACAATAGGCGAGCCAGAGCTATCTTTAGCTCACGGGATTAAATTCAAATTGCAAATGCAAAGGCCTGGAAGAAAAGGCCTTCCCGCACTACTGCGCGCCAGCCTAAGCGCACAGCGCAGCCCGGCACTGACGAGCATCCACAGCCCCTTTGTCATCCCGTGTCATCACCTCACCCAAAGGAAGGGCAAAAGGAGAGCCAAAGAGGAGGGTGAGTCTGTCCCTGCCTGACTGCAGTGCTTCCAAAGCAGCAGATTTTCCCCTGGGAGGAATGCTCCTGGGACGATGCCCGGCAAACTTCGGCATCGGTAGCCATCCAGCTGCAGCCGCACAGACCTCTCAGCACAAGCCAATTTTTCCTGCTTCTCATTCATGGTGGGTAGAGCAGGCAGCAGCTGGATGTAGGAGCAGTCAGCACAGCCTCCTGCAAAATCATCAAGGGAAGTGTAGTGGCTCCAGGATGGCAGCATGGGACCCAGTTTCATAGGCAATTTTAGGTTTGATGAGAGATGGTAAAAATTGACCTGGTGTACCACTTTTGTCTGAGACCTTCACTCTGTGTGGTAACTCCTTCCTCCCCATCCTCGAGGCAGTGGCTCTGAATCCTTGGCCCACCAATTCCTCCTCACAGTCCCCCACACCACAGCCAAAGAAGGCAAGTCCTCAGCAGCAGTTTTCAGGCTCTGCCCCTTCACCAGAAAATGTGCACAGACTGAAAATTTAAAAACAGCCCAGTACAGCTCTGTGGCAACCAGGACATAAAGGACCGTTGGGAACACATCCTTGCTGCTGCCCCCTGAAAGGGAGTGTTGATGTGCAAGCCTAAGCCAGACTTAGCTGGTTTAGGTTGCATTAAGGAGTACGATGTCTTTCCTTTAAGACCTTAGGATGTCTTAAAGCATTATCTTGCTTTAGGATGTTAGCTCGTGTGTGTTGGCTAAGGGGCTGACAGCTTACTTAGGTCTGACAGCACACATCAGGCTGGCTGACCACAGGGTACATCTGCACCATGCCCTCCAGACAGCTAAGCTTGCTCTCAGCCAGCTCCCACTGCTGCCAGCTGCCAGCTCGGCTGATAACCCTGCCATGGAACACGGGACACGGTCCCAGCAGAGCTCTGGCTGACACGGCCACACTGCTACCTAACTTGATTCATTTACACCCGTCCCCAGTGGCTGCAGAGGGCTTGGTGAGGCTGAATCCACAGCACTGAGGGCAGCACTGTCAGCCCCCACTCGCAGAGAGACTCACACTCAAATAATCGGCCTGCTGGGGCATCATAGCCCCAGATAAAGGGACTTAGAATTGCCCTCCTGCTATGCCAAACTGGAAAAAATCCAAGCTGTGAGTTAGGGATTGCAGGCATGCCAAAGAGAGAGCAGGGGAGACTGTTGCCTGATAACTTGCTTAATGAATTGCAGGCTTCTGAGCTGGTCTGTTCAGCTGGGGAAATCCAACAAGCACCTCACACCCCAGCACTAGGAAATTGGTTTAATAGTTTCAGTGCTGTAATGAAACACCACTGGGGAGCAGAGGTCCCAGCTCTCACCTGCATGTGCAGTTTTCATGTTGTAAAAAATGAACTTCTTTCTGATTCCACCAAGTGTTTTGAGGTGTTGTTATAGAGTCACAACATCGACTTTTAATGACAGTGCAAATGACTGTTGCAGAAGATCAAGCGTGTACCCGTCCAGCTACAGCTTTCTGCAAAACCTGCCAGCAGTGCAGAGATTTTTAACTCCACGCTGCTGTCATCTGTGTTTTCACGTTTGTTATTTTGTTTTTAAGCAGCCTCTTAGTGGTATCTGGAGGGCATTTGCTACTCTAATACTCAGCGTGAAAGGAAGGGCTTGAACAAGTGGTTGAGCTCTTTTAGGAGAAGAAATGAAAAGGAATTGCTGCTGGCTCCTGCAGCACTGGAGCTGAGGGAGAAGGCAATGAAAGCTGCACCTTCATCCTGGCCCTGCTGGCCGAGGGAGGGCAGGGATGCAGGGAAAGCCTCTCTGAGCCAGGCAAGTCACAGTTGTGACACAGCCTCCATCCCCAGACTGCCAATGCAGAGGTGCCGGCACACAGGGGGTTACAGTGAAGTTATAACTTTAGCTGTTAAAATTCATGAGGTGTAAAATACAAATTGCACGTGGTGGATGAGCTGCCTTTAAAGTTTATATATTACTCTCCCTCAGCCCGCTCCAGTTCAAACCTCTGTTGGCAGGAGCTAATTAGAGCTCACCAAAGTGGGAAGCACAGCTCTGGTGGGGAGGCACAGGTGAGGCAGGAGGTCAGCCAGGACCCAAACTGTGTTTAGAGATGTTTGGCTACAGGAAGCTGGGGGAAACCCGTGACCAAGGCACACATGAACAATCACAGATCAGAATTAATCCTTTATTCTCATTTCTTCACCTTTTTAGACTTCTCAGTTTGAAAGACATGAAGTTCTGACTTTGAAGTTTATAGGTTTTTTTCTTCAATTATTCCCACAGCTCAATTTATGTGATTTTTCTGTTGAAAAAAAACCCAAAATACTTATAAATAGTTTCCACAACACTAAAGCGTTTGCATTTTTTTTTTTTTTACATCAAACTCCAATCCAATTTTTTATGTGCTCCATACAACTTGATACACATACATCTTCAAGAATCAGGCTTTTTTGCTCACACTGTTCCCTTGTGCTCAGTGCCACTACTTTCACCATCCCAAGCAGAGGGGGAGTAAATCAAAAAGGCCTAGGTAGACAGAAGCATTTAGGAGCACCAAACCTGTCTGTAAGGGTTTCTGCATGTCCTCAGTGACCCCATGTATTCTCACCCAGAAAAAAAAAAGACTTAGGGATCAGAGATGCAGTAGAGAAAAAAATATGTAAATATCCAGAGCACAGAGAACGAGCATCAGCTTATGCATAGCTGACTGAAATGAACACAAACAATGATTGAGAATAGGATGGGCTGGAAGAAGAAATTTAAATATTTATCCTAAATGCTCTTTCTTTGCATTTCTTGAAATAAATTACTCCCAGCAATTGCAGGCAGAGATTGTTGATTAATTCCAGCAAAAGCAGAGAGATGGGGAAAATTACTGTACATCATCTATTTCTGAGTTTCAGACGGTCTTTTCATATTTCTTTGTCATCTTTGTGATTGGGCTTTTTGACTCCAGGGTGATTTGTGGGCGGTTTGCAAAGGAGTTCGCTGCTCACGTCATATGTATAGATACAGATCATGGAGCACCATCACAAATATGAGAAGGAAGTGCTTTCCATACAGCGAGGTGGAAACACAGGCTGTAATCTGGCCAGAAGATAGCAGGGTGAGCAGCACAGATGTCCTGAAAATGCTCTGCTGAGAAGAACCCACACTAGGGCTGCTTGCACCCTGATCCTGCTCAGCCACTGGGCAAAAGCAGCGAGCACTGAGAGGAGAAGCAGAAACCAGGATGCTGTTACAGCTGGTTGAGCCTCGGCTGACAGAAATGCCCCGGGGCTACTGGCAATTGGACATAAATTAAACCAGTTGTGAAGCTGCTTTAGTTTAGACTTGGGCATCAGGCCAGCCCCAGCTGCCTCAGCGGCAGAGGAAGGTCTTAAAGCTGCCTGTCCTTCCTCGCATGCCTGGCCTGGAGTCACACACAGGCTGCCAAGGAAAGGGGCCTCCCTGTCCCTGTGTGTGTTCCTCCTCCCTCGACCAAAACAGGTCCACCTGTGTTAGGGCAGCAAACCCCAGACTGGTTGTGCTGCTATCTCAGTGGCTTCAGGGAGGCTGCAGGAGAGACTCTCTGCTCTAAGGTATAAGGCATATCCCAAGTAAGGTATTGTGATTCACTTTGTGTGAATTCACTGAGGGAAAATGTCCACACAATTGGCTTCCTGAATTTGAAGAGTGATTTCTACTTTTTTTCTGACTCCAGGAGTCAGCGTGGAGCTTTACATACCCTCTGAAACTCCATGAGCAGCTACACTGCAATGCACTTAATGAAAGACTGAAATGGCTTTAAAAATGCTGCCATGCAGGATCAGCCCGTTGAAAACCAGGGAAAGCCTGAGCTGAGGTCTCACTTGGCTGCTCCCTCCGTGTCCTGTGCCTGCTCACAACATATCAGCTCAGACCCAGAGCGGTGCTTGGCAGAGGTGGTGCCACTCCTCACCACCCTGTGCTGCCCCTGCTCCTCATGCCAGGGGATTTCCTCGTGTGCCAGCTCCAGGCTGCTGCTCAGTCCCCTCTGTATGGCCTGCAGCAGGACCTCTGTGTTGCCACCATGTAGCTGTGAGCACAGAGAGATGCCTTTGGAAGCAGCCAAAGGGCAGGGCAGGAAATCAGTCCCTGACCCGAAGCCCCATGGCTGCCCTTACAGCCCAGCTGCAGCAACACAGCCCAGGCAGGCACAGGGTGGGTGGCTCTCCCTGCTGCTTCAAGTGGCACTGAAGGCTTGGGGACCAGTCAGAATGGTGGCCCATGGATGGTGGGCCTACCTCCTTGGGGCTTGTCACAAGTGCCACAGGTTTGTGCAGTGCCTGAAAGGGAGCTGATCCAAAGGTTGAATTTCCCTATGTGGGATCTGAAGCTTCAGCAGAGGACATCAGAGAAGCTCCTCAAATTCAGGAAACCATCACAAACCAGAGGCACCAATTGTGAAGAGCAGCTGTGAACAGAGCAGGTACATTTTGCTGGCAGCTCTGCTAATCATGTTGTAGGTAAGCAGCAGCACACACCATAACCAAGCCAGAGGATGGCTGGAAGGGAAATGGACCATCTTCCTTGCCTCGTTGTGACTGGGATTCAGTGAAAGTCACACTTCCACTTGCAGCCAAGCCTTTGCAGGCAGTTTCATTCCACACAGGAGGCCTGGCAGGCTTGTGGTGACACAGATAAAAATCATGTCCCAATAGCTGAGGCTTCACAGTACAAAACAGAATTCCCACGCTCCCCCCAAAACATTATTGCCTCTACAGTACATGTGGGAGCCTCACTGGTTTCTCTGTTTAAAGGCATTTCTAATGTTTCCCTCTGATCTAGTTTTCTCTCCTGTAATCAGTGAGAGTGAGACCCTGGAGTTTCCTGGAAATCCAGTCAGAGACTTCACTGCATCTGTGGATACCCTGTGAGGTGTGGAAGCCCATCCTGCCCCTTCCACCAAACACTGTTGGGGGACAGTGATTCCTTGTAAATTTGCAGAAGGAAAGTCTTTCTGGTTTGGGCAGAGCTTAGAACCACTGTGGTTACATTAGCAGCACATTGGGGCCAGAGCATTACTTTCTTCATTTTCTAGCTGTTGTCTTGGTGCTTTCAGTAAACAAATCGGACCAGAGAGGTGATCAGAATGTCCCCACACTGGATGCCAGTACCATCACTTGACATCAGGCAGTTCTAATATACAAGACCTTTGCCTCTGCCTCCATTCAAAATCCTAGGCTGCTTTTCCAGTCACAATACATGCTAAACTCTCCTGCCTTGCTCACAGCCAAACTCACAGCCATTACCTCCTCCAGCAGAGCAAGAGTTAGACACCAAGCACTAGACAACAAAAGCATAAAGCATTTGGAAGCCCCCAAAATATTTCCATATTGGGGGCTGTGGCCACAGCAGCTGCCCAATTAAGACATCAGAAAGACAGACCTGCTTTCCTATTCAGAGAGATTTCCATTGCCACATCAGGACACGACTGTGGCTGTGACTGTGGGGCGGCCAGCAATGGATGCAAGGCACGTCTGGGCTCCAGTGGCATGAAAGCTTAGGAGGGTGGCACAAGCACACCCAAGGGACCAAGGATTTTGAGAAAGCATTCCTTGCTCTCAGAGCCAGCAGCCAGTGGAGAAGGTGCCCAGCACAGCTGGGGAGCCAGAAGTCATTGCCTCCCCACTGGCATCCTTCACACACCCAGCTTGGTAAAACGGGGACTTAAGAGAAACAAGAGGCGATTAAACTGCTAGCAGAGCCTGGGGGGAAAGAGTCTTGCAGGTTCAAGATACACAGAGGGATTTTAAAACCCAGGCTTAGGAATAAAAAGCAAAAAAGAGGTTGCTCAGAGGCAGTGCTTTTCAAGAACCATGCAATGTAGTGACCACCTGAGGTTAATCCAGGCAGAGTGGGTGGCAGGAATATGGAATTACTTGATGGCAGGGGGAGGGACCATCTGAATAAGGGATTTACTTGTGAGAAGGGCAGAAAAGAAGGGCTGGAGGAGTAAGCAAGTTGGTGGTGAGCCTTTTCGCAGCGATTAACCACAGTTTCTAATGAGCAGAGGGAGACTAAAGCTGACTGCTTTTTAAAAGCCATTTCGATAATATTGGCCCCGATGTAATAAGCTATTTGGTTGTGCCTACTGGTAGGGACAGCAAGTCGCTACTGAACATAATCCTCTAGAACCGGGGCTGTCAGCTCGTTTAAAAGTGTCAGCAACAGCATCCAAAAGGGCCCAGGCCCCATCACAACAACCATCCCAAGCGCTATTTAAGTGCCTCAAGCTCTTTTGTGCTCTCTCTCTCTTTCTGCCCTCTCTTTACCCTATTCTTCTCCCTCCCCGGGAGGCGGTGGGGCTGATTCCCAGCCCCCTGCCCCTGGGCTGGCCGGGAGGCTCCGGGTGGGCTGGCCCGTGGCTGGGGATCCCTGGATGACCTTCCAGTGATGTCCCTGCCAGTTCACTGAGCTGCCCTGTCCGATAAGCGTCACTGCTGGCGAAAGCAGGCAGATTATTGATGGGGGGCACCAGGAGGGCAGAGGGCCCGGGAGCTGCAGGGAGGGGGATCAGCCTGCCCCGCTCGGGATATTTGAGGAGGTTTGTCCCCTCCTTTGCCACGAGGAGTACTTCTGGGAATCTGTGTTTCCCTGATGATGTTGATGAGTACACACGCTTTCTTAAAATAGCATGAAAACATCGTGCAACAGCGCAATTAAACGCAGCCCGCAGCACAGGCTGTAAACAAAGCTGAACTCGCAGCCCAGCCAAGCCCTCTCGACCCGAACGCAATGCTCCTTTAAAGCCACGGGTGCACAGATAAACACCACTCCTTTACAAACTCTTCCTACTTCAATGCCGAATCGTTACTTTTCCAAAAGAACTCCAGATCACCCACGAACCCAAAAATCCCAGTCCTGCCTGTTCTCCTGGCATGCCAAAGCCGTTTCCATCACAGTGCCTGCAGGGAGCCTGGCATTACAGAGAGCTGATGGTGAGACGTGCTGGCTTGGCCCAAATCACTGGGCAGCAGAGGGGCCACTTTTATGCCTCTTTCAGGCCACAGATGACAAGGCTGTTTGCCTGAAACACTGTCAGAGCCTCTCGAGTGGGTGGACACTGGGAGTGGCAGTATTTTATTTTGGCTAATTATTATTTATATTATGATAATTCCTTCTCCCAGCAATTTCTAAAGCCCTCTCTACTCTGGATATGTGCCATCTCTGATAGGTGAGAGTGACAAGAACTCATAGAAGATGGTGGTCTTTGAAGAGGCACACTCAATTTTCTTTTCTGGATTTACCAAATTCCCCATTGCAAAACAGAAACTCAATTTCTTATGTGATCCCAAGTTCAAAACCTCCTAAAGGCATGCAAAGTACTCCATGCCAGTGTCTCTACACTTCAATCCACAGAGATTTGCCTGGAGACTTCACACATACACTGACACACAATCTCTGCCTCTGGAAAGAATTGCCCACTATTCCTTTTGCTCCCTTGATAGGTCCTGGTATATCTCTCCCTTCTCCATGGGCTCTTCCTTTTTTCCCTCAGTCCCCAATTCATTCTTCATCCTGTTGGGATGAAGAATCACTTCATTTTAGAGTGCTGCCAGCTTTCTAGTGCTGGTGGATCCCCAATCCACAGGACCCCTGTGCAAATGGGTGCCTGCAGAACAACCTGCTAAGAACCACCTTCTCAGGGCAAGCTGATGGAACCCAGACTCCCCATGCTCAAGCCAGGGCAGAAAGGAGAAGGGTTTGTGCTTTTAAAGGCATTTTTGTCAAAAGTTAATTCAGATTTAGTGCCATTTAATCCCATGGCCAGAGAGAACAGCGCAGTGCCAGGCAAGAGACCTCACCAGGGAAGTACCTACGTCACTCAGTGCTGGCAGTCTGGATATAAATAGGCCTGCCTGACAGCTGCTGGGTCTCCACCCTTTTTTCCTTGCATGAACTTGTGTTTCCTGTTAAAGTTGCGGGATTATTTGAGGTTTGGCTAGAAAGGAGCAGATGTTCTGCAAACGACAGCGAGAGCCACACACGGTATGGTGGCGTGGACCTCCCAGGGCTGCCCCTTAGCATGCACTGGGATAAAGGGGAGGGTTTGCAACAGGGTTCCCTCTCCTGAAAAACAAGTTTTACCACAACAAATTTTCAATAACAAAGTCCAGCTCCTATGGGTATTTCTAAAACAAGGTGAAAAAAAAACAGGCTGAAGTTTATACATCCAGCTGTGGAGAATAACACTGTAAAATTATAAGCGGGCTTGTTTCTCTGGCTGCACCTCCCTCCCTCTCAGCAAAAAGATCCTCACTTCAAAGGGAAAATGCAAGCCTCTCCCCCTCTTCCTGCACTATTTTTCCCCCTGAAAATATTTTTCCTCCACATTTCCAAAGCATTGCCCAATTAATTACTTCTAGACAGCATCTCGCAGCACGGCTGAGCAATAATGAACGAATCCTTGTGGCTCCCATGCTGGTGGCTTTACAAAAAAGATTACTTTTAATCAGCAGAATGAGCACAGGGCCAAAGCCTATTGAACTCAAGCATAAGCAGGGAGCCCAGAGCAGCTCCAAAAGCAGAGTGTGACTGCAGTCTGCTCAGTCTGGCTTGTGGCAGGAGACTTCTGGGCAGATTCCTGGGAAAGAATGGCCAGGGAACTATCCCATGCACATTGCAGCTGATCCTAGGCTGCTCATCAAGTAGGTGAAACAGTTTGTAAAACATTACAGTTTTCATTAGTTTTTCTCTCCCACTCTCTCTTTTTCTCTCACTCACTCTCTCTTTAGTAAACCCCTATCTTTTGAGCTGAGTGATTCCAATGAAACCAATTTTCTTAAGATCCCCCCTCCTCCACCAGCTCAAGAAAAGGTGCAGCAAAACTTCAGCTCTGCCTACAAAAAAACATGAAGCAAAAGTTGTGCTTTCTCTCCAGTGTCGTTCCTTTTCATTACAAACATTTTGGGACAAGCACTATCTTTTCCTCTCTGTAGAGAATTAAACAGCAAGATCAGCATGCTCTCTATCTGCTACTGCAGTCTGAGTAACAAGGAGCAGGAACAATTCCCATTCCATTTTCCGATCTGCTTTCTGAGTAGGATGGATGAAGGCTTCTGTGAAGCAGACAGCTCTTAGTTCCTACCTTCCCTTGAGGTGTCCAACAATGAGATCCTTTAACACTGCCTTGTTACCCATTTCAGATATCTTTTCTCCTAACCAGGATTTGCCATCAGGAACCAGCTTCTGACTCTGCATACTTATCTCACTCCTGTTATAATTTGGTTTTTACTTGTATATTGTTAAGGCACAATTTGTTAATATTTTGACAGCAACACCCAGAAAATGCCTCAAAGCCCCCTACAATTCTGCTTATAGACTGCATGTCCCTTAATCTGATTAGTGAAATTTACTATACTGGGATAGTAGGAATTTTGTACTCAGGCTGAATTTTGAGAATTCTTTAGCAAAGGAATTGCCCATTCCTTGCTAAAATTTCAACAGTCTGCAAATGTTGACTGATGCATATGTTGGAGATGAGCAACTTATGATGACATTGTCACATTTTCCTCCTCTCAAAATTTCAGTATTTTTCTGTCAGTTCCAGAAAAAAATTACAGCTGGCTCCTGTGATCACCAGTGAATCACCTGGCCCACACATCAAGCATTGCCTCCTCCAGGGTGGAATGCAGCATGAGACGTTATGCAAAATTAATTACTATTGCACAGGCAGATTAAAAGCACTTCCTAGGACAACAAGCTGCTTCTGCTCTTCCCTATTTTATTTTATTTTTAACAGAAAATAGTGGATGAGTTTCCCCCAAAAGTGACCGATGCAAACAATGCTGTGACTTTGGTGAGAAATGTGTACCAGCTGCTGTTAAAGTTGATCTCTACTTGACAAATGATAGCTCTCCTGTGAGCCATAGGCATTTCACTCCCAGAACTAGCTGTGATCTTTCCCATGTTTCTGGCACTAGCTGAGCATGATAATACCAAGCCTTGGACCTCCCGTTTGAGAAATTGCTGGTATTGTCTGCAAGTGTCACAATCACATTATCATCCACAAATGGTGCTGTACAGAGGAACTTCTTGGGGCCCTTCTAGCTCGCCACGGTCTGTCCCTTCTGCTTTGGTCGTGCTTGATGCTGTACAGGGAGTACAAATGTGGCTTGATTGGATTAAGGCCTTTATTTCTGTGAGGTCTGCTACTATTCACTGAGGTTTAATTAAATTTGTGACCTCCAAGTGGTCAGGGAATGTGTGTCAAGTCAGGCACATAGGAAAACTGATTCATTCTGCAAAAGCTTTGTAGGTGGACAATGCCATTTGAATCTTTCATGACACCGATACCAAGAGAAGGGCCACAGCATCATCAAGTATTATGCTTTTGCTGAGCCTCTGGGACAAAGGTTTAAGCTGGAAAGGTCCAGGTGAAGGCAAGTCTCATCTTTTATCCCTCCCTAGTTCCTACTGCTTAGTTAGTTCAGTTTACAGGGGCAGTGAAACCCTTCCTAAGAGTGCATCACCTGGCAAAACCTGTAGAGCGCCTGACACTGGAGGCTTGGTGCAGCCTCTCCTTTCCCTCACTCCCCAACCCTCAGACACTGGCAACTCTTTCCCTCAGGGTAATCCTCTTCCTCACCCACTCTCCTCTTGGTCTCCTGCCTGTCCATGGGCTCTGCCCACCTCCAACTTTGTGGGGGAAAGAGGAACAGCAGAGGCCAGTCTCCATGTAGATAAGGATTCCCTGTTGCTGGAGACAAAGGCAAACAGAGTCAGCAGAGGAGAGGCACAAAGCAGAACACAAAAGGAGTCTTGTGAACTCTGTGGCCTCAGCACCCAGTAATTTTGGTAGCATTTTGTAGGGCATAATTTTCAGATTGCAACCTTGCCATGGTCTAATTGCATCGACCATCACTACTTCAAACCCCGTGGGAGCATTGGGATGAGTTTGGTAGTAACATTTTCCAGTCAACTACTTTGGAAGTATTCTCCTACTCTGGCAGCAGATAGTTCTCATTCCTCAGCTGGAAGGAGACTCTCTGCCTGGTTTTCTAGACAGCTGATGTGTGACTTGTTACTGTTCATGACAGTGTGGTAGGGGCCCTTCCAATGACAGGAATTCCACCAGCAGGAGAGACAGAACAGGGATGTTTCTTCCAGAAAGATGGCTTGAAGCCTGTCCTGTCTGAGAAGACTCTTTGAGTGGAAGAGAGGAGACAAAACCAATGTATCTCAGGGAGAAAGCCAGGGAAATTGTACCTCAGTGTGTCTGTGCCAAAAATGGTGAAAGAGATGTAGGTCCAGGTAGCACCTTTCATGAAACAAAATAGTGTATCTGAGGAAAACAACCCAGCTTTGGGGAATGCAAGCACTCCTTCAGGTCTGACATAGAAGCAACAATCTCCCCAAGGTAAATAGGGGTCAGAGCATCTGGTTTATGCTGATCATCTGAATAATCTGAGGTAAATGATAGCTGGTATCTGCAGGGCAGGCTGGTGGATGTGACGAACAGCGACTAGGCAGAGGTGACAAGCCTGAAAAGAGACAGCTTGTCTTCCATTCCTCCTCTTCTCCTTAAGGTCCAAGGCCAGGAAGGTAATTCCTTGTGCTGAGGAGGGATGGGGCTGCGTCTTCCCCCTGTGCCTGCAGCTCTCTCCCCAGGCAGCTCCCACAAGGAGAGGATTGAGGGATGATGGGGTGGCTGTGCCTTTGATCCAAAGGAACAGCAGACATTTAGGGTATTTCTGATGAGGGCCAAGAGAAGAAAAGAAGACAAGAAGACCTACACAGAGCAGCAAGTCAGGTAGTTCTGGGACATAGTCCCAGTGCAGAGGGGAAAGGAGGAGGCAGAGGGACATCTGTTACAAGAGGGATGCCAGGACAGCGAAGGAGGGAAGCAGAAGACACAGAAACAGAGGAAGAGCTATGGAAGACAAGGAATGACTGACAAAAGCACAGTGGAGTGGGATGAGAGAAAGCATGAGATGAGAGGGAGTTGTAAATGGCTGACAGATTGGAAAACGATCTGTAGGTGGCAAAAGGAAATTATAGAAAAGAGGACATGCTTTTCTAGGAGAAAGGCAAAGATACTGCAGCTGAGAGAGATCTTGTAAATAGTGAAGGGGTTGAGGGGAAGACACCTAAGCAATGATCCCACCAAAACAAGGCTCCAGTCTGGTCTGCCATAGTAGAAATATTTTCTCTGACAAAAATGTTTCAGGGATCCAGAAGGAGCAGTTTAATCACCAATAAACATCTAAGAACCCATAAATATTTTTTAATCCAAAATGAAAAACAAGAGAGCACTGAAAAGAAGCCACTAGAGGCACCAATTGAAGTATTTCCAAATGGGATAGGATAGGATCACCAAGAGGACTTTATTCCAAATGTAAATAAATACAACAAAAATGCATCATCCAGAGCATCCTGCAAAACAACAAAGGATACTGTACAGTTTCAAAACACTGACTTATATCTGCAGGTAGCCCCTGGGTAGATTTCTTGTTCCAGCTTCTTTGAACAGCTATGATATTAAAGGAAGAGAATCTGGGCAAATGTCATCTCATTAGAAGACATTCAGGACATGCACCTGTCATTTAGTATGAATTAAAACCTTGGAGATTAAATTGTCTGCTATCCCCAGGCACACACTGAGGAACATCTCAGCAGTGTTTCCACTCTGCTGATGCATGGTGGAGCCAATTTTTTTGTTTAGATAGTCAAGAAAAAAATAGTGTTAATCACAGAAAATTTGTGAAATTGCCATATTTTGATTATTTATTGTAATATATAGAGGTGCCTCTTCTCCATCTTTGGCTTTGTGTCATTATTGAGTTGGAGTCTTTTAAACTATGACCCCAAATCTTACTGTCCTTACTCCTTAAATACTGTAATCACTCTTAATATGGAGAAGGAGGCTCAGCAAATGGGCTTAGAGCTTTAAGATTTCTCTTCAAGGATGTTATCAATAGTTTCTTGGCAAAGGAGCTCATGGCTTTCCTTCTGATGATGGTGCCCAAGTGACTCCGTAGTTTAAGCAAATAGCTCAGCAAATGTATTTCTAGGCAGTCATCCTCTACACCATTCCCCAAGCACTGATGTCAAAGAAATATAGCAACAGCCCTCTGGTCAAAGGATCTGATATATCCTCCTTCATCCCCCAGAGCCTGCAGTTTTTAATAAATGTCCAGTGCTGTTGATTCAGTACCTGCTCTTTCCCCCTCTCCCCACTGCTGAGGTCCTCATAAGGAATAACAAAGGGCTGTGGTTGAGGCTTTTTGGATAAGTAAAGTTGTACATAGCAGAGAGCCCAGCTCTGCCTGCTCCTGGTTTAAGCAGGGAAAGCTATTCCATGGTTTTTGGTAATAAGGAGAAGGGCCAAGATGGTGCTTAGACCTCTAACCTAACCTGAGCAGCAAGACATCTCACCTGGCTCACCTGTGGCCTTGGTCTCCATCGTGTCCCAGAGGAAGAAAAACCTCCATATCTGAGCAATTCCTTGGGACCATCTGTGCTGAACCTGCAGACCCTCCTCACTCTTTCAGGCCCATCCAGGCACCAGCCTGTTTGGCAGCTGTGCCTGCCCTCAGCTCCCCACGTCTGTGGCAGATGGCCGGATCCATAGCCCGTGTGGTGGCTGCCAGCACCTTCCCCGGGAGCGGAGATCACATGGACTCTCACACATTGCCCTTCCTGGCTCTGAGTCACACTGGATGCCCCAAGGTCAGGGATGGCTGGATAGGAATCATGGAGACACCTGTCTTTTGATCTGGTTGCTGTGGTCTCTCTTTTCCCAGCGTCCCTGCTGCGGGGGTTCTCCAGGCAAAGCACAGGAAGGGAGATGGGCTGTGCCTTTTGGCAGTGAACTGGGGGAAGGAACATGAGAAGGCATTGGAGGGTTTTGTGATGGAGTCCATCTCTTCTTCCTGGTGCCTTGCACATGCTGATCTTGTCATTGCATTTTACCAAGATGTGCCCTTTTGCTTGGCTGAGAATTCATTCTTTATTTAATCAACTTTAACATTAAAAGCCACTTAGCTGCAGATGTAAGAGGTTCATCAGGGCAGAGTCACGTCTGCTGACTGTACAAGGGTACATCCTGCCATGTGATCCACAGCCCTCTGTGAGAGGGTAGGCAAGGGGCAGACACAGCCTGCAATATCATTTTGCAGGTGGCTTGTAGCCACTTGTGTTTTTTCATTGTTTCTGGATAACATTAAGGACGATGTTAATACATAACTGATCCAAGGTTTTTGAAGGCCTGTTTGGCCTTCACCAGCAAAAGGGCTCTCTGTGCCTGTCCTAAGTTGTGTAGCATGGCAGGCAAATAACCTCTGCCTTAGTGCCCTTCTCATACTTCATAGGCGGAGGAGAAAGCTTATTCTCTCCAATGAATACTTTAATACATTCTATTTTTATTTCTGAGAAAGTTTGGAGGTTACATTTTCCTTAATAACCCGCTAAAGTCTGAGGCCTTCACTCTGTGCTTAATAAATCTTGCTGAACTTAAAAATACCTCCCCTGAGTAAAACCAAAATAAAATTTGAGTAGATTCTTTGGGACTTACTTCCCTTTTTTCTGATTTTCCTACAATTGTGTATGCCATTTTGCCTTTGACATACTTTTCCATCTGCTGGGTGTCATAGGAACTTCTGCACTCTTCCTATAATGAGTCCATGTGAAGAAGATCAAGGAGTTCAGGCAAAGTTCAAAGAAGCCTTGTGCTGTTGTCGTGGTTTCAAGTCCAGCTGAAAATTAAGCACTCTTTATTGCTGTCAAGACTTCTTGTAGCTGTGAAGCTCAGGCCTAACGTCTTGAGCCCAGATAAGTCAGGGGTGCCTACAGAGATGTGGTGACCCAGGTTCTCCACACCCTGCAAGACCAGCCTGATGCCTTGGGAAGGCTGACCTGAAACAGAGACTGGACAGAGCTAGAGAATAAAACAGATATTTATTGAAAGGCCTCTAGAATCCACCTTGGGCAGGACAGGAGCCTGACCAGGGCTACACAAGATGGACTAAGAATGGTCACAAAAATGGCTGACCGGTCACAAGATCTTACATTTTTATAAGTTTTTGTCCATTTGTATACTGGAGTTTAATTGTCCAATTACAGCTTCAGGTTGTAAGGTCCCATCTTTCTTGTTCCTCCCTTCAGTACACCATAATTTTGCTGTTGGGCCTGAAAGTTGTCCTTGGTCTTCAGCAGGAAAAGAATTTGTTTTTTCTACCTACTCTGTGAAGAGAGCTTACTGGCACTTTAATATGAGGCTCAGAACTACACCCCTAAGCAGCACAGAATCTGATAAACAAGAAAGCTAAAACTTGTGGCATCAAGCCTTCAAGCTTGAACTGAAGCAGGCTCTGGGAGCATGTCTTCTCCATCAGTGGTGATCCTCCCCTTGGGAGTGGCTGGCGCTGTGCAAACTGGCCCTGGCTGGATCAGCTCCTGTAGAGGGTACTAAGAAGGAAACAGGAATGTTATTCTTTTAGCTGTCCCTATCCTGATGAAATCTGCCAGCTGCATGGCTGCCAGTGGTGTGGTAGATGTTCCTCTGCTGGGAGGAGAGGTGTTGAAGGCCAGCGTGAGTGACGGCCGTCGCCAGGCTCTGGCTGCTGATGAGCACCCTCAGTGCCCCTCAGATAATGATGACTTACCTCTCCCTGCACTGGAGAGGAGCAGGCCTGTGAAAAGCTCCACCGCTTGTAAGTAACTGCTCCTTTCAGCTTCAATGACATGTCACATCCATCCTTGAGCTCTTCCAAAAATTCCCTCCTGGGACTTTGCTTTCCCCATAACTCGGAGTGACATGCATTGGCAAGGGGGGAGACGAGGGTCTGGCTCAGCCCAGTCCTGACGTGTGTAAATGAAAAGCCTGGGTGGCGGGGGTGGGGTAAGGAGAGGCCTGTGGCACAGTAAATAAATTGCACCCTGCCTGTGTTATGCCAGCAGGGCTCCAGAACAGTTCCACGGGCTTTTGTAAATGGGAATTCGCCTCCTCGATCGCTCAGGGCAGTGCTGTCAAACAGTGTTCCCAGGCTTGTGCCTCATCCAGAGGTCTCAAACATTTCCCAAGCCGCCCCACTTCAATTTACTTTCACAAAATGATGTTCCACTTTTGGGGAGGGGACGAAAAAAAAGCAGAAAAGTGGGCCCAGAAATCCCACAGAGAGGCTGTGGGAGAAGGGGAGGGGAGGCAGCAGGTGAGTGGGAAGGGATGGGAGGCTGAGCAAGACAAGGGCTTTCACAACACAGGAATTCAGGCTTTTCCCCCCTCGGCTCCCCCTCACACCCTTGTTTTAATTTAGCATGTGTCCTCCTATGGCGTCGTAATTACTAAGATTACCAAATGAATCTTTGCTTCTGTACACACCGGGCATTCAGCGGAGCTCTAATAGTTGTCATTAAGTTTTCAGGGAGGTGGGAGAAGATAGATTGAATGCATGCACTCCAGCGCTGCGCAGAGCCCATTGATGGCTGCTGAGTAATGATTTTTTTCTAATTGGTGGAGAGCTGCGGCCCTAATGGATGGAGCCTCTCTGTGCATTTGCACTGTCTCCTCAATCAATAACCCTCGCTGTGCCTGGCACGGAGGAGTTCCTGAAAGCCCCTTTGTAATAATGGATTGCTGGAGGTTACACAAACCGCTGTCTCCCGCTGAGTCAGCCCTCTGTCAGGCACCTCTCGCTTCCCTGGGCCCCAGCTTTCCAGACGGGACACCCGCAGGGGGGCCCTGGCCCCGGGTCCCTGCCCCCGTCCCACGGCCACGGTGCCCCGCGGCTCCCCGGCTTGCCGGGAGGGTTTTGTTGCCTGCAGAGCCTGAGCTGGCTCGGAGGAGCGGGAACAGCTGGGAAGCTTTTTATTGGCTTTGGCTTGGGAAGTTTGGCTTTTTTTATAGGAGGCTTTGTGGGGGTTTCTTTCCCCTCTCACTTCTCTCATCTTCTTAAAGAAAAATCCACAGGTCAGGTGTTGAGTACCGAGGCTGAAATCGCAGAGAGGTCAGGCTGTGCCAGGCAGGGCTCTTGGCTTGGCCAGGGCAGGAGCCCAGCTCAGGGACAACAAGCTTTGGCCACCCATTAACCACCAGGCATGCACAGGCTGTTTGCATCCCAGCCCTCAACATCCCCCATTTCCTGCTTTCATTTTGAGGAACCACGTGCAAGTGAGAGCCACAGGAGAGCTCTTGAAATTCAACCTTGCCAGTGCATTTCCAGGAGGCAGGCGGGTCTCAGGTTGGGGGTAGAGATGAGAAATGGGATGTTACAAGGAATCTTAAAAGGGATGCCTCAACACTGAGATCAACAGCTCAGCCTTCTTCTTCCCAACACAAGAGAGCCTTTTATTGGAGAAAAAGAGGGGATTTCCATGGTTTGATGAGATTTACAGATGGCTGAGGCTTGGTTTCTTCACTGTTACTCAGCTTCAGCTCTGTATCCTCAGCCCACTGCAGAGCATTTCTGAGTGGCAGCCTGTTGTCACTGTAAACTCTAAGCTCCCAGAAAAGGTTCCTAGAGCTGGGACCTTTTGGAAGTGAACCTGCCCTATCTGTCTGATCCAGACCCCCATAACTCAGGGCTCCCACATGCCCTGCAGTGTGTCTGCTCTTGTTTGCTTCCTAGCAAGGTTTTTACATCTCATTGTGTACCTGGGCTTTTACCCAGCTGCACGACCCAGGCCATCATCCACCCCAGTCTCTGAAGGGACACTACTGGTGGCAGGAGAGCTTGGGATTGCCCAGATTGCATGGTTGGCTGCTGTCAGTCCCACTGTGAATGCAGACAGTCTGGATCTCCTCCAGCACTGAGGTAATTGGCACTTTCTGTTGTCTTCTCCAATGTACTGGAGTATTCATAGCTTATAATGATCTCCAATTCTTCTCCCTGAGATCAAAAGTGAATTTACGGTCTGCCCTCAACTCGCTTTAGTTAAAAGCTGAAAACACAAAAGGGTAGGGTAGGAGAGCTGATTTTGCTGGTAGGGAGGATCTGACCTGAAAACTTCCTATTGAGCCCCAGGCTGAGTCCCTAGAAAGTGGCTCTTTGGCTCTGGGTGGCAGAGAGCTTCTCAGGATGTGAGCAGCATGATCTGCTGATCTCTCCAGGGCTCAGGGCATAACAATGGGCAGGTCTCAAAGGACCTGCATCACCCTGGGAACATGGGTGGGGGTAGGAGGGTGATCTGAGACTCTGCAGGGAAACCTCATGCCCTTGTTTGGCAAATGACCACTGGGAAACTTCTCCCAGGATGGGCTTCAGCACAGGCTGTTTCTATGTTGCCAGGTACACCTTAGCTGCAGCTGAAAAAGTGGCAAGTAAAGGGTTGTAGAAGGAGAAATATATTTTCTTGGTTGATGCCCTGGTGAGGGAAAGACTGTGGAATTGTTTTAGGAGGTGGAAGTCCAATTCATCCTCATTGTCACTCCTGACTCTCCATCTGAGTGCAGTGAGTGACTTTCTCTCCCTCTCACAGGGGCAGTCAGTCATACATAAGCTGCTTTCTCACTGAGCAAGGAATGTCAGGAGAAGAAGGAAGCAGGTGGCTTTGATTCTCTGTTTTCCAGCAGTGTGTCTTACCAGGATGTGTAAAGGTGCAGGCAGAAGGATGGTAGATTCTTCCAGTATCTGTGTCCACCCCAATGCACCACAACTCTCCCACCCTTTGTAAGATCATCCCTCAGATCCTCCTGATTGCTGAGATGATGCTACAGAATGAACCAGCTTTGTTCAGGGGCCTGTGGCTGCTCTTTGCCAGTGTGCCCAAGGTGGCAGAGTGTGCACTGAAAGGACAAAGTGGTGAAACCCCAGCCTGGGGAGGGAGGGCAGGCAGCAGGTAAGCAGGCAGAGAGGGGACAAGAAGAAAGAAGGGGCCAGGGAGGTTCTTTTGTAGGGCACCTGGGACAGAAAGTCTTGGAAGGAAAACCAGAATGATGGTGAGGCAGAGGTGCAAGAGCTGACAGGTCCCAGACAGACCCACAGCAGAGCACAGCATGATTCCTCCCTGCTGCTGCCTTGGGAATGAGGGAACTCCCCAGCCATCAACAGGGCAGGACTGGTTTAACAGAGACTGGAGATGAGATAGACCAAGGCAGGCCTACAGAAAATCTGGGTGCAAAGTTTTGAGGAAAGAAAGAGGAGTTATGTTTTTCTGTCCTTTATCAAGATGTTTTAGAATCCTTTTGTAAGGGTTATTATCCCTTAAGCAAAGGGGCAGGCCTCTTCAGCAGTGTAGTTTGAGCTGGAGAAGGAAGCTGTGCCCAGGGCAGGGGCACTGGAGCCCCCAGCAGAATCCTGCCCCTGCAGCACAGAGAGAAATGTAGCAAGACCCTGGGATTGCTGCTAAACAGGGCTCCCTAAGGGAAATCAGGAAAAGCTCCTTAGCTGGCAGAGAGGAGAACCCAAAGCAATGGCAAAGGATTGACATCCAGGGCCAGGATTTGCCCCAGCTGTCAGTCCTGGCTTGCCAATGCAGGTGGTGGCAAAGGAAAAGGATTTATCTCATCCACTTTCTGTCACAGCTGTGCTAACTCATCAGTGTTGCAGGAGTTAAACACACATTTTTCAGAGCAGGACCTGTGCTACAGCTGGAGTGGGTTAGGGCAGGCACTGCCCCACGTCCTGTCACAGCCACAGAGCTCCTGGCAGTGGGACTCTGGTGCTCTCACAGCACAACTGTGGCATTTCAGAGCACAAGATCACGGGGCCACAGTGGAGCCTGAAGGCATCCAGCTGTTCATTTATGCTGCTGCTTCTTCACAATCCACTTACTAGAGGATGTGTCATATAAATCAAACTGGAAATATTTCCATAAACTGTACTTTCTGTGTAGTTTTGGAAGCAGAGAAAACCTCTAGACTCATCCAGGAGCTCTGGTGAGGGGGTTTGCAATGGCTCAGGTGGAGGGATTTCCTGTTTTCCTGCACTGTCTTGTCTCTGTGACTCAAGTCAGTACACCAAACAGTGCCAGATGCCCTCTTTTACTCATGGACATAAACTTTTATTCTTTTTTTATTTGCAATTCTGCTTAATCTAGAGGAAATCATCTTAATTTGGAAGTATAACTTGCTCCTCATTTACAAAAATCACAATTTTCTCACCTGCACTTGTGATTTCCCACCTGCCCTGACATCTCCTCAGGACTCCAGACCTGTCCTCTGCAGCTTCTTCTCCTGATTTTTTTCTATGCTTTAGGAAAAAAAGCCAAGCAAATCAGACAAACCAAGATCTTTCCAAACTGTCCCTATGAACCAGTCCATATTACCATAATTTCCACAAAAGAGCTTACAATGAGTGACGTGAGAATACCCATTCCTGTTACGAAGGAAAAAAAAAAAAAAAAAAAAAAAAAAAAAAAAAAAAAAAAAAAAAAAAAAAAAAACAAAAAAGCCATGCAACAAAAAAATCCAGGAGCTGTCTGAAAGAAAATTGTTCACAAAGGAAAGGAGCGAGGGCTCAGTTTCTCTGACAATCAGAGTGATACAGCTTGCATGAGAATTTATTTCAGTATGCTTCTTCAGCACACACCAGACTCCCAGGAGGGTGTTTCAGATCTCATTTCCTAACTTTCCTGATTGGAACTGAGGCTTGCATTTACTTGGCTTTTTCATCTTATGCCATCATTTGGAGTCCTGCTTGATTTTTTACCTCCCTGCCTGTTGTGCCTCACCCTCTTCACCAGACCCCTCAGCACTGCCCAGAGAGATAAAACACAGAGGACATGCCAGTGGCCACAGCTCCAGCAAACTTCAGTTCATCCCTGCTCCTCTCCCAGCAGGACACAGTCCCTTCCCAGAGGCGTGACCCAGCCCAGGACTATTTACAGCAGTCAAGAGTTCAGCTAGTTTTCCCAAAGCATGTTCTCATTATAGCTCAGGGGAAAGGCTCCCTAAGAAAAGCAAAAACATCTCTTCCATACTTTCCAGCTCTGGAAAAAAAAACATCTGAACTGGCCCCTCCGATGGTCTCCAGAGCCTCCTAGAACATGGAGTTATAGAGTCATAAGGAGAGCCAAGGGATAAGGATGCTAGTTGAGTTTTGGAGGCGCTCACACACAGCAGCTTTTCATCCTGTTTTCTCCCTGTGTTAATTTCACACAGGAAAGTTTCTTCTTCCAAATGCTGTTTCAGTTCAATCTTGCTTCTTTCAGGCTTTTTTCAGACGATGTAGGAATACCACTGGTTTGGAGCAAGAGATCCCTGCGTCTGATTACACATCTTGGAGCAGAAGACCAGAGTGGTATTTAATAAACCATCACCTTTGCCAAAAGCAGCATAATCAAATCCTGTGAAATGGGCAATTGCTGCAGCAGAGATAGCTTGAGCTGGTGTGCTGGCAGAGCGACAGCTGCTTGTCTCGGCTACTGCTGAGCCAGGTTCAAGAGCTTGAACACGGCTCTGAGCTCTGGCAGCGAGTCTCAGAGGCACTGCACGCTCGAGCATCCCAAGGGCAGCAAACCCCCCTTGCATCAGTGCCTGCCACCCAGTCTGTGAAGTGGTTTTGCATCAGCTCCAAGAGCAAGAGGCAAAAGAGTGAGCGAGAAAGAGAGATGTTCACTCAAACTGGCAGCTGCCTTTTGTTTCACGATGGCAGCTGCCAGCAAGAGACAGGCAGGGCAAGGGGAAAACACACAAGAGCAACACGCTAGATGCAAAGCATATTACACGCTAGATTTAAAATAAAATAGCATGCATGAGGGGTAAATATTCAGCATAATGCATGACGACTCAGCCCCGTCATTCTCCTTCCATTTCCTAGGAGCTGCGGGACTGGATCTCCCAGGGCAGCACTGGCCATCCTGGAAGAAAAGACAGAGCCAACACTCAGATTGTATAAGCAAAGGAAGCAAGTGCCTAAACATTGACTTTTTTCATCCATTTGGGACAGGTGAAAGGAGAAATATCACTTCAGTGGAGAAGAGTGGTCTGTGGATGATCCTGTACAGTGGGCTTGTTGTTTCTCTCACTTCTGACAGCTCACTTGCTTCCTCTCCTTGCGGGACTTTATTTCAGTCAGTTTGATGTTTTTGGCAGGGTGATGGCTTTGGAGCCTGATCCCCCCCCTCCTCTGCAGAGGCAGTGCTGGCAGCAGTGCTGCATCTCTTTCTCCTCCTCCGTCTCAGCCTCCCAGCACCACCTCCTGCACCAGGGGAAGGCTGGATCCACTGTCCACACCAGGATCCACTGTCAAACAGCTGCCGGGACCTGGGCAATGCTGGCCAAGGCCTGTGTCTGCATCCTTCAGGGTAGAAGGATCATCCCTAGTCCTTTGTCTCCTCACCCATCCCACTGTTGTTGCTCAGTCAGGCATGCCAGCAAGGGTTGGCACATATTTCCCACCTCTTTCCCAAGTGCAGAGTTTGACAGCACAGGGAATCTGTCTCTGGGCCCCCTGACTCTGCAGCAAAAACACTTTGGCCATGTGGCACTCACTCCACTGGTTTGAATTTATTTTAATGGTTCTGACAGGCCAACTTTGTAGCAGCAGCTTCTTCTGCCAGATCAGATATTGTTTACCCATCCTAGTTTAACTTTATGCCATGTTCAATATCTCCTCTCCACACCAAGCTCATTTGATGCCACATCAGGTATCGTCTGTCCTCCCTCGGCCGGCGCAGAGCATAAAGCTGGCATGTGTCCCCTGTCGTGCACTCTGGCTAATTCAGCAGAAATCTGAGCACACGTTTCTGTGTGCCTGCACCTCATCCAGGGCTGCTCTTCCTGCTGAGGGCTCTGGTGGAGCACGGACCTGGCATTCACTGCCGGGGGATACAGCCCTGGCCCG